>JAZAYU010000121.1:625000-1073899 GCA_038501625.1 Corbicula japonica | reverse complement strand
CTCATGCCGCTTGGCCCCGGGATGAGCGCAACTCAATATTAACACGAGTAAGCAGTACAGCTTTGATGAATCTCGCAGGAAATCATTGTTTAAAAATCTTACTAGTAACAATTCGCACAAATTCGTACACACTCGGTCCAGTGAAACAATTTTCTGACAGAATTGGGCCGAATACGTCCTTTTTGGAATATAATTTGAAGATTTTATACAAACCGTTATGTGTATGCATTTATTCGTAACATTCAAAGGTTAAATAACTGTACATGGTAACAGTGTACGTCTACAATCAGAGAACCCTTTCAAGATGGCGGCGTGTGACAATGCGAAAATGTAGATTAGATGACAGCCTCCCCAGCCAAAACAAGACAGGAAAAGAGAGCGTGAGGATATACTTTGATAAAACCAAAATGACATCAAAAACAATTAACAACAAAGAGAACCCGAGGGTCATGAAACTGTCAGTTGCACAACATGTTGCTACTGGGGTTTAAACCAGATGGTAGGGTTATAACGTCAGGTTTTCATACTAACTGACACATTCTAGTTGCTTTGGTGAATTTACTCCAAACCATCTACTACTCGACAATGGTGCATGCGAAAAGCACACACGCACACACAAACAAAAAAGCTAATGGGCTGTTTTCGGAATATAGCTTAAGTATTTTAGTACCATATATTCAGTATATATTATGCACATGTGTAATTTAATGTTACAAAATAAGGTAATGGTGTTGGGGTTGTTGCAAATTTTGAATAATAAAGGTTATACTACATTGACAAATGATGGGGAGACTATTAAACTTGTCTTAAAATAAATAACATAGCTTGTCTTTTTTGTATATCTTTTCAAATAAAATATTGATAAAACTCGGTGAAACAGCTAACTTAGTATTTATAAGCTGTCGCAATCAGCATAAAGTGCGGATGATCTTGATTAAGGAATCATCAAAGGGAAGCCAATAAAGAATTTAAATAAAGTTAAAATTGTTCTATTCTTTTAAAACGTAATCAAAATTTTATACTATATAATCAGTCGAAAAAATGAAAACGAAATAATAAATATACAAACAAGTGAAACAACTGATATTTAACTTTTATGTTACTTTTGTATGCAATATTGTGGAAAGATGAGTAGTTTGGATTTAATTCATCAATGCAACTTGGGTATTTTTAATCATATAACAACCTGACGTGTGCAGTTTTTACAATATATAACATGGTTTAATACCCCAGTGTTGACATACTTTTATTACTGCCCATGAACAGACTCAACGAAACCGATGTTTAAGTTTAGATTTTAACATGGAAATAAGTGTGAGCTTTTAAGCATATCCGTAACATAAAATCCGTAACATAAAAGCAATCCTTTTACCATTTATGAGATGTCTGTTAGATTAATAATAACTGTTGTATATTGTATTAGGATATTTAATTTATAAGCTTATTTAAACAAAATTACACAATTAGCTGATGCTCTATATAGGCCAAAACTTTTAAATCAGACAAATTAATACATATAATTATAAACACTTTCTACAGCAATATTTTTATCTGCTGTCATATCATCGCCTTTAAAAGTGAAATATGCATATCAGGAACGGCAACATCCAGAAGACACGGCATTCCTTACAGCCAATAAGCAGACAGGAAAAGATAGACTGGTTTATAAAGTGATCAGTTTGTAAATAGACACCACAAACATTTAGAACAATTAGAAAATGATAACCCGTGGCTTGCAGGAAATTAATTTTAACCCGACAATTTTGCACGCAAAAGCATACAAATATATAAAACATAAGGCGATTATGGCATTGTCAAGAGAAATATATAGGTACTCAATGACCTTACTGAAACCAGAGCAACTGGTGCCAAATTAGCAAGAACACAACGGCAGGAATTAAAGAAACTGATCGAGCTTCATTCTTAAAGTTTTCTCTTGAAAACTGTATAAACCCTTAAACTCCCGCTGCTTTCGTGCAAACAAAGAGGTAGGCAAAGAGATCAATAGGAGATGTGTCAATCACCAAACATGCAGAACATGCAAAGCGTATTGTAAATGTAGGGTCAATAATTAGAGATGATTTGTTTTTATTAAAAACACTCGACAAAATAATTAACATAATAATCGGCCTCCAGGATCATCATTTGGACATCATACGTAGTTTATTTTGTGGCAAAAGGAGAGCGCGATGGTGAGTTTTTGTATTCAAATAAAAATATGTTCAGTATTTTTTTTTAATCCCTTTTTTTTTCGTTTATATTTTGTGAGTTCGCATAGTAATTAAGAATGTGTATAATACATCATTGGGAGATTTTGACAGTTATAACTGCTATTTGGCTTTTCGGGTGTTTGGTACAGTCAAAGTTTTTTGAACAGGAAATGGTTAATAGCTAGCATAAAACAAAAACTAAAAGACACTTTTGTTCAAAATTGGTATTCTGAAATATCGAGAACCTCCGACTCGAACTTATATAAAATTTTTAAAACGAATTTTCATAGAAGCAAATATGTTGATGTTTTATCTACTGATTTATGTAAAAGTCTACTCGCTTTTCTGACCAGAAACCATCGTTTGCCTATAGAAGTCGGCAGATGGAGAAGTATACCAGCAAACGAAAGACTTTGTATACATTGTAATACTTTAGGCGATGAATTTCATTATTTATTCGTATGTCCTCTATTTGATCATGAGCATAAAAAACTTATTAAAGCATATTTTTATAGAAGACCAAATATTATTAAGCTTAAAGAATTAATTACAAGCGAAAACATAATAGAATTAAAGAAATTAAGTATCTTCGTTAGAAAAATCATGAAATTAGTATGCGCGTAAAATAGTATAAACATAGTAACATTCTTTTTGTTCCTTTTTTATCAATATTTAATTATTACAGCCGTTTATCAGTAACTGTAATGTTTATACAATTTCTGTATTGTATTATGCATAATACGGGCATCCACATTCAACTGTTCTTTTCTTTATTTTATAATGCATTATCACATGCATGAACTGTATATGTTTATTTAGTATTTATAATTATTATGTGACCTGCTTCACTGTAGATACAGAAGCAACGCTTGATAGTTGCATGTCGTTTCCCTTTTACACCATTGACTCTTATATTTGTTATATTGAACTGTTATATGCTTTTGCTGTTCATTGTAATGAACCTAAGTATTTGTAAATAAAGTTGTAAAGTTGTAAAGGCTACTAAAGTCGCTTTGTTTGATCCCTGTCTAGACCGTGATAAGATTGCACATAGATCCAATCAGAGTGCGTACTACAATATTATTAGTCAGACAATGCCGACAAAATACCCTTTAGGCTGCTAGGCGGCAAACTTCACGAACATTTTTAACTGTGAAGGGATGGTTTAAAAATGGATATTTCTTAAATATTGCAGGAAAGAGGTGGAATAGACATATTAGACAAATGCAAACCGAGGCTGTGTAGTTTATTTCATGGTCCTACGTGTTTTTCCACCAATCCACTAAAAGGAACAATAATGCGGTCGTTCTAAATTGAAAAGTGTATGCCTTATGTCGGCTGTTTACCTGGCCTTCCCCCGTGGAGCCGGGATGCGTCGACATAGAAACATTACAATAATGCATAAGATCACGCTTCAGTGATTCTAAGTAACTATGTGTACATCCTAAGCTTGCCGAAGATCGCCGAGTTGGTACTATTGTAAAAGAATACACTGCTGATTTTCGCTGTCCAATTAATTTGTCCATACGGTAAATGATGATGATGATGAGTAGTAGTAGTAAACTATTTTATAAATTCTGTGTATACATTGTTGTCAGACAAGTGGTCTTGTGTTGGTATTGTTGTGCTGCATTGGTGGCGCCGTGGCCCTGAAGTCATGGGAGCTACCCAAGACCGATCTGCTGACTTATATCAACACCGAGCTGAACCAGGACTGGATGATGTTTAGGAAAGTATACAACAAGACATATGATCAGGAGGAGGAAATTATCAGGTGAGATCTTACTTTACCCTTTCTTTTCTCTGGAAATGTTCAAAAAGACAATAATTCTTGACTTCTATAAGTAACAAAGTTCATTACTCAGAAAACAAAAACTGAATCTCTCCTTATTCTAATAGATAAAAAGGGAACTTTGAAAGCCACCGAACACGACAAATATGAAAATATTGCTGATTCAGTTTGATTGATCCTTTTTATGGGCAGTAATGGAAATTCATATTACTGTCAATGCCGCCTAGCCCCGGCGAGCGCAACTAAATATTTACACCAGTAAACTATACAAATTTGACCCATCACAAACGATGTGTTCTATATGGCGGTGAACATGGAACCATTCTAAAATGGAGATAAAAATACCGGTATTTTTAAATATATAACGTTTTTATAAATACGTCATGTTTATAAACATACATACATGAAATCAACGTATTTTATTTTACTCCACAGACGTTTATATTGGGAGGACACCATTAAATTTATACAGGAGCATAATTTGAAGTACGACAAAGGAGAAACCACCTTTACTGTTGGCGAGAACGAATTCGCTGATATGGTAAGCCTGAATCGTTTACTACTTCAATACTGTGGTAACAGTAATAGAAAGATACCTAATGCGAAGGCCAGCTCGAATTGATGGTAGAAGTGGCTTTAAAGCTTTCTTCAACGAAAAATTCACCCTATATAGTAGATCGTGAAAATGGAACATTCATTCCCGCTTTCATTTTTGTAGTCTATAATAGAATTCATTTACACTGCTTATAACCATCGAATCATTGAATGACAACGCTAAAAAGGCACATTTTTGTATTCAGTTAGCGACAGATGAAGAAATTCTCATCCTGTAATCAAGAACGTACACTTCCGGTCTCATTTTATTTATTGTCCTTTATCATTTAGAATAACCTTATATAAGATAAAATTTCATTATAGGCAGAAGATGAATTCGAGAAGATTTATTTGCGCGGTCTTATCTTACCGGAAGTAGAAGAAGAGTATCCAGAAGCGCTTACAGAACCGGATCCGGAAGCTCCACTATCATTAGACTGGAGACGTAGTGGTCTAGTGTCGTCAGTCAAAAATCAGGTTCCTTATTTAACTTTGTAATTAAACACAGTTTGTTTTAATCAAAATACAATTTTTACATGAATAAAACACTTGCAATTTATACATGTAACGTGAATGTCTACTGTCCAATACATCAGTAAAAAGCTTTGGTTGCGAACTAGAAATGGAAAATCGAATCAATTTCTCAGGAAAATTTAAGTATTAATCTCGAAAATTTTATCCGTTCTGATAACTCAATACACAACCTATGTACATGTTTGTTATTAAATAGTTTGATAGCTGTGGTTGATGTTATGTTTTATTTACATACTAAGGGTAGCTGTGGTTCATGTTATGTTTGTGTTAAATATCAAAGGTATGCTATGTTTGTGTTACATACATTAGGGTAACTGGGTGTGTTCGTAAAGTTCGTGGACAAGTAAGAAAAACAAACTAATTTTTATCCGATTTCAAAATATTTTATATCGTTGAAATCAGCAAAGCATCTTCTAATTACAATGAAATTTTTACAAAAATACATAAAACTATAGAAATATCACAATAAAACAAGTATAACAACTAACGCCCATACGCGGCAGTTTAACGTCATTTTTGTCTATCACACGACGTTAACGTCACATTTTTTCAAAATACTCGCCGTCACAGTTAACACATTTACGGTGACGTGCTACCAACTTATTGAAAGTGTCCCTAAACCAGCCTTTCTCGTAACCACCAATCACAGTGCGCACGGACAAGCGAAGCTCATCCAAATCCTCAAAACGCTGCCCACGTAGCTCGCTCTTCAAACGTGGAAAGAGCGCGAAATCCATCGGCGCAAGGTCCGGGCTATACGGGGCGTGCTCAAGTCGCTCCATGCCGAGGAAGTCGATCGTCTCCAGTGTGTCAGTTGCTCGATGGGATGGGGCGTTGTCATGGTGGTATATGATGTCCTCGATTTCCATGCCGGGACGTTTACGTCTGAGGGCCTTTGTTAGATCTCGACGAATAACCTAAACAATGGAAAGAACATGATTATTTTTTAATTGATTTAACATTTTTAAAATTTGTATTTTTGTCTAACGAGTGTTTGAAACCGATTTTAGCGAATAACTTTTGATTTTAAATAACACCAATTCATAACAGTTGTTAAAACATACTGTTTTAAAAACCGAGCATCATACCTTCTGATAGTAGGCAGCGTTGACCGTGATTCCCTGTGGTACCGCATGCTGCAAGATCAGCCCATGAAAAACATGAACATAAACTTCCCGGATGACTTGCATGTTCTCGCCTTCTTAGGTGGTGGAGATCCTGGGTGCTTCCAGACCATTGATTGTTGCTTTGATTCAGGCTCATATAGGTAAAGCCACGTTTCGTCCATCGTATATACTTGGTTTATAATTGTTTTTCATATTGATGTGAGCTTAGTTCCAAATTTGTTTTACCCATTTCAGGGTAGCTGCGGTTCGTGTTGGGCATTTGCCGCTTTGGCGGCTCTGGAGGGTCAACACAAGAAAAAGCGAGGATCGTTACCGGATCTGTCTGAGCAGAACCTCGTCGATTGTGCTAATCGTAGATATGGTATCATGATGTTATTTTATGTCTCGATAGTTAGAATAATAAAATTAAACCTATTAATCTTGTCGAACATTCAAAAACATTTAATTAAAATCCCGATTGAAGAATATTTCGGTGATTCTAAAATTATTTAAACACAAAAGATGATCTGCATCAATGTACATGAAAATGAAAACGGATTGGATTCCTTGACTTAAACATTCCAAAACTGTCAGCTTTTCCAATCTCACTGGAGTCGGTTCTAACAAAATGCTTCGCCTGATAGCCTAGCGGTTTTAGGAGATAATTACAATTGTAATTGTTTGAAATAAATTATTAAACGCTTTCAGCATCTAGTGGTAGAAACAGTATGACAACTCGGGCCTGTATTTGACCTTCATTTCCTATGAAATGATATAATGGCAGTTATCTTATTAGATTGGTTTCGGTGTATTAACTAAAAACATTGTAGGAAACTATGGATGTCGGGGTGGATGGATGAACAATGCATTTGAATACATTCGGAGGAATTCGGGTGTTGACAGTGAGCGCTGCTACCCTTATACTGGAAAAGTGCGTATCTTTATAATAATAATAATAATAATAATAATAATAATAATGATACTAATAATAGTAATTATTATTATTATTATTATTATTGTTGTTGTTGTTGTTGTTGTTGTTTCTTTGTTTCTTTGTCAAAGATAATCTCTGTTTCTGTTAGTGTTACAAGCGACTGTCAAATCATAACTCAAAATGTAAAAAAAAGGTAAACGTAAATTAAAAAGTGAAACGTGCAGTTTATGTTTCTTTTTTCACCTGAACAAACCATAGTTGTTTTGATTTTGTTTATATATTTTATTATCTTTTTGGAATAACGGTTTGCAAACATTTAACTGGTCTCAAGGTTATAAAACTGAGAATGGAAATCAGTCTCAAATCTAAAGCTTCTAATTGAGCTGAAACGACGAATTGTTGAAGCCAATCAGATGCTTGAGATTTGAGACTTGTTTCCAATCTAAGTTTGATAATCTTCAACCCTGATTTTTTTCAGGACGGCCATTGTCGTTTCCGTAGATCTTGTGTGGCAGCCAAAGACAGGGGTTCAAGAAATGTGGGAAGGTCTGAATACTCCCTTCAGCGTTCTCTGCGCTCTGTTGGTCCTATTGCCATCGCCATGGACGTAAACCATCGCTCGTTCTGGTAACCTGGGCCCAAGATCATTTAACTAAGTTTGGAGACCAGTCTCAAATCTCAAGCGTCTGATTGGCTGAAATGGCAACCAGAATTGAGACTGGTCTCCAAACTTAGTTTTATGATCTTAGGGCCCTGTTTCATTTTGAATTCAAACAGATGTTTTGCTTTTCTCAGCTACAACGGAGCTTGTTTCCCTTATTTTAAGAGGTTTGAAGCACTCTACCATACTCAGAAGAAATTGGCAGTATGTTGTCTGCCTGCAAAAACACCATACTTAAACCCGTGGATGTACTGAGTATTTTAAAATTCTAATATATCTGAATCGCTCTTTCAACATGAATTCTGAGACAAGAGACAAGACATTTGTCGACTCATTGCAACTTGCTTTGGAAAAGTTGTGTTTTGCGTCTTGTAAAAATGGCATAACAATTTCTTGTCGGATCATTGATAAGAAAACATCTGGTCAGCCAACACTACCTCACTATGTTCTAGTAAATCCACTATTCTAGGTAAGTTAAATTACTCGGTCTTTCAATGAAATTTTCCGTGCAGTCCATTTTCAATATTGTGGTTTTGTATGTGTTCTTGAACACAGAGGTTAAAGTCCTCAACATTCCAGTGAATTTCTCGGCAGTTACTGGAATCGACCTGTTCAGCATCTCACCTTTGACTGTCTCTACCGGAGAGCGAACCCGTACCGCACGGCGGCAGCGCATATCACGCAACCGACTAAGCTAGCCGGGACAACCCCTAAAAAGTTTGACCGGATAACCCTGATATATAATCATCACTGCAGGAATTGAGTGTTCTACTGTTCGGTGTATAAATTTTCTTCTGTAAAATGCTTGCTTGTTTCATGTTGTTTTGTACAACGTTTAGGTACTACAGGAACGGTGTGTTCCACGAGCCACGCTGCAATAAAAAGCGGCCAACACATGCCATGGCGGTTGTTGGATATGGTGGAGGTCACCAGGGAAACTACTGGATTATCAAAAATAGGTAGAACTCTTTTTTTATACATAAGACACAAAGCCTGATTGATTATCAGACGTATGTGTTCTGACATGGGTTGGCAACCTGCCATGTTACAGAAAATTGCTGGCCTAAATATAATTTCCTTGTTAAGTTTAATATTTTGTGTTTGAAATGACAACTGGTGTCAGATTCTTTTGATCACGTGCTTACATGTAAATCTGAGGATAGAAAGCACGCGCTGTCTAGGTAACGAATGCTTCACGGACTTCATTAAACAATCGCGTTTCTTCTCATTTTTACGAAATTTACGGTTAGTCATGATATTTTTAACGTCGTTCTATTTATCGCTTATCTAAGAACAGTTGTTGTTCATGTATGTAAACACATGAACAAATATACGTTAACTGCCAGTAATAATAGCAACAACGATATACATGTTACCTAACACTTGAGTAAGATTAAATTGCGATAAACCAAATTTTTAAATGTGTTTACACAAAAAGTGAAGCATTTCAACCGACTTCGATTCCACTGAATATTAAGGTAATCTATCGAAATACCAATAATTATTTATCTATTATAACTTGATGCAATAACAGAAATGTGTTGATATTTTTTTAAAATTAATCTATGTTGATTTTCATTTTTGATTTGTTTTTTTACAGCTGGGGCAGCAGATGGGGACAACAAGGATACGTATATGCTTCAAGGAACAAAGGTGATACCTGTGGAATTTCCAAGTATGCAAGCTACCCTAAAGTTTAGGCGCACTAGACTTGCTTAGTCACACGTTATCGTTCAAATATGATTTTTGCTCATATTTTATAGTACACCTTGTATCCCTTTAAATAAATTAGAAAATAGTCAATGCTTTTGTATTATTTTTCTCACGCAGTTACATGAACAAAAATCGGCATTTTTCTAGAATAGTTTGATCGTGACTGGCAATATTTTCAAAAATACAATTTCAAGAAATCATATATCTATATTCTGCCCCATTTGATGGCTGACGTAATCCATCTCAATTTTCGTTGCAAAAAAAAAACGCCAACCGAAAGACAAAGAGAAAACGCCTGGTGTAAAGACGAAAAAATAAAACACGCCGAACATATTAGGAAAACGCAATATTAGCACAAGAAAACAAAACACAAATGGACGACATGCAAAAATGACGCTTGAAGTACCTAACAAAATATCATGTTTTACACATGGCGTATAAACAGTGTGCCCTTACCATGTGGTTTGTGACGTAATTTTTTGGTATTACAGCAAAAAAACCCATCGATTCAAATCTTCGAAGCCAAAATAACAAGGTAATGACATTCTTAGTTTTGATAATTCAAACACGGCACATTGCCTTGTCCCACGAGCAACCTCAGCGCCAAACCAAGAGCAAAACAAAAACCAAAAACAAAAAACAAAACGAAAACAAAAAAAAACCCAAAATAACAAAAAGACACCAAATTTAAGAACATGGCATGGAACGACTCACTGTACTAAACATTAATTAACATTAAAAGTAAAACACTCCAACCTAAATATGAGCAATGAATTTAAAGCATGTAAATCAAGTCTACAAAAATAAGGTCCTCATACTGGTCATAAATGGAAAATACCATGATCTTTAATAATGATTCACAACCCCGGTAGAAACAAAATGATCTACAGAAAACATAATAGAACTGAGAATTTTGTAGTAGCCTACTCCCCTCAAACCCGATGGAGCAACATACACAGATCCTGTGACTGACTAAAGCAAATCTTAAACAAGCAGTTTGAATAAGTTTTCTCCCGCTCTCTACCACTAACCCTGAAACAATTCTGTTCATGTTTAATAACTTTTATGGGTGTACAAACTATTGTTAGGCCTGTCTCCAAATAAGGCATCAGGTCCTGATGAAACTTCCCCTAGAGTACCCCTAGAGTACTTAATCAGCTTCTTCATGGAACAGCACCAATCCTTTCTTGTATTTATCAGCTGATTTTTACATGTGGTATAGTCTTAAAGACTGTGAGAGTTTATAGCTTTTGAATATCGATCTCAGAGCTGGCTCGATATATAGCCTAGCTCCAAATTCGCCTTCAAAAAGACAGGTTACCAACATGATATTCTACAGCGTTTTACATGCCTGGTGATTAACCCATCTACAGTTGATCACTATGCTTACCTCTTTGGTTGCACGACTGTGGCAGGGGTTTAAGAGTTTATGAAGTTTTATGGGTAAATCTTGTTAAATAATCTAGAAGCTCGATTCGTTTCTTTTAGCATTTTCATCGTGTTCTTGCTGATTTGTCTCCACGTGTACTTGTCTTGGTAAGATCATTGAATATAATACCCGCCCTTTTGCTTGACAATGCTATTAGCTTCTTATGTTTATATGTTTGTGTGCTTTTGCATGCAAAATTGTTGAGCTGATGGGTGGGTTGGAGTTATTTTACCAAGACAACTTGTACTTTGTTGATATAAGAACCTGTTTGGGCAAATATGAGGTTGATGCACCCTAGAACCTGGATTTAACTTCATTGGCAAATTGTTTTGTCACTAACCCTTCGAAGGCGGTTACCCAAATGGTATTCTTATAAACACATGCTCTCTTTTCTTCTCTGCCTTTCCGCTGCGTGGGGAGGCTGTGATTCTGAGTGTGGCGATTCCTGACATGTATATTTCACTTTTTTATCTCGTAAAAATAACTCTCAGCTCGATTTTCACTACAGCTCGAAATTCACATGGTCTGTTTGACTGTCGAAAACTATAAGCACGGTAGTGGAGTAAACTGCTAACTAGGAAAAGTGGAAAGACTAGGGCAACCTAGAACGACATGTTGTAAGATATATCCAGTGGTTCATACTTGAAAACAGTCAAACGCTAAGTTTTAAATTTGGATAAATCATTAAACACAACGAGCACGATGCTTAGGAAATACATGTATAATTATTGAAGATAGGAATTGATGGAATAACATCACTCCACCAATAAACTACTTGAAATAATTCACCAATAGAAATCTGGATCTAGCGATATTTTTTGACTAGAATTTGAAATGAGTATATGAACGAGTGAGTTAAACGAAACCCGGGAGTGTCTCATGGAACGACGGGTTGCAAAATGCTAAGATGTTTTAATTCAGAATTTGTATAAAACAAGGTAGATGATAGCTTGATGGCATTGTGTTTGAACTATTACTTCTTTTTTTTTTTTTGAAGGGACTTTGCATACTAACATAAAAATCTTATGGAAAATTTTGAAAATTAAAAGTTGATGTTACAAATGTGTAATTTTCTACTATTCAGTCTTTCAAATATAAAACGAGGCAACTACACTCACCAATATTCCTAATTGGTCATAAATTGTATATGTTTACATGTTTACAATGTATGCTAGTTTCGTTTCTTACCTATGTCAAGAGAGGTTGTAAAAGGAACTATTCTGTCTTGAAATCAATTATTAAATGTCTTTTTTAATCTTTATTGAATGTTTTCTTTACTGATAAATAAGGTTTTGTGTTTTCCCTACTAAAGAGCAGTCCTATTCAAACAAAATGTGCAATTTAGGGCAGTTTTCTGGTTGCCTGGCCCAGGGTGGGTAATCAAACTGAACTTTACCATGCATTTTGTAAACAAAAGTCGACCATCTTTGATGCAGATTGGTAATTTTTTTTAATTTTAATCATTTTATAAATAAGTCTTAAAACCCAGATATAGCTAAGAACCGGCTTCACATTTTTCTGAATCTTTTGATACCTAGATGGAATATTTACTCTCAGTGGAAGTAAATGAGCAAGAATTTTCAGGGTAAAGTGCTGGGAAATGTGTTATTTTGTATGTTATTCGCCGAGAAAGGTAGTTTTGTCGGTAATTTCATCAATTATTGAATTCCTTTTTAAATTTCATGTCCAAAGACAATTGTTTTTGCCAAACAAAACACTATTTCGTAGCAAAATGATTGAATCTTCCTTATGGTAAATTGCAGTTATGAAAAATAAATGGCAAAGTTCAGTTCACTTTTTTCCTCAAGTAAATATAAACTATCGCCGTCGTATTTCCTTGACTAATATGAACATATCATCACATGAGGGACACATGATCAACTAAACAAATAAAAGGTAGCATATGGAGACTCCTCAATATCGGTCGACTACAAATGTGTTTTTACAAAATAAACATAACTAACTAGAAGCTCGATTTGTTTCTTTTATACACTTCATCGCGTTCTTGCTGATTTGACTACAGAGACTCTGGCTTCGGTTAGGTCAGTGAGTACCCGCCCTTTTGCTTAACAATGCTATTAGCTTCTTATGTTAAATATGTTTGTATGTTTTGCATACAACATGGCCGAGTAGATGGTTGGGTTGGAGTTATTTCACAAAGACAACTTGTACTTGTTGGTTCATATGAGAACCTTTTGGGGCAAGTGTGAGGTTGGTGAACCCTAGAACCTGGTTTAAACCCACAGTGGCGTTGTTTTACCCCTGACTGTTCCAAGGCGGTAACCCCACAGGCTTTCACTTTCGTTTATTGTATGTGGCGTCTATGTTGAAACTTATCATTGCATAACCGTGCTCTCTTCTCCTTTATACTTTTTGACTGTGCGGGGAGGGTGTATCTGCTTGATATGGCCATTCGAGATATGCTTATTTCACGTTTTTCTTATAATTGGTTAATAGCTTGATTATCGTATCCTATTACACTTTTCAAAACAACTCTTTTAGTGAAAGCTATTTGTCACGACTCAGTTTCTTGAGTATCATAAGTTCATCGTGTTACTTATTGTAGGTATCATTAATATCCGGAACTGTCGTTCATGCATACTTGTAGCATTGTTATATCATAATCTTTTAATTCGTGACTCCTATTTACGACATTGTGTTAAGAGTCCACCACAGTCTTTCTTGCACGTTCATTGATAAAAAAGAAAATAATCAAAATTTCAATAACGGAAAAATGCCATTTAATGCAACTTTCCACAAATCAATATTACTAATGCATCATTATTTTGCATATGGTAAGACACGTTAGAACAGTAAAGAAAAATGCTAGACCTAAAAATTCCCTATTTTATTGACAGAAATTTACAAAAACAAAGCAATACAAAACATAATTTTAAATTCATACATGTGTGTAATGATACTGACAAGAAAATGTTGTGTACTTTGTAAAGAACTTTCAATTACGAAAAGAGAAATCAAGTTAAGTCAGGCAGTATCCGCCTATGTGAATTTGTTAGCTTGGCGTGTTTGAACAGTCATGAAGAACCAAAATGGAATGTTTCATCCTTTGGAGAAAAATATTTAATAAAGGAACAAGGCTTAGGTAGCCGTGTTTGAGCTGCCGGGATAAATCAGCTCGAACATGTTTACAGATAGTGTAAAAGTGTGCCTCTTAATTTACAATTGCGATGTATCAATAATAACATTCAATTTATTGTTTTAAAATTGAATTGAAAATAAATAACAATACGGATCTATGTCAGAAATGTTCAAGATTGTGAGCTGCTTGGCTGGATGCTGCAAGCACAGTAAAAACTTCTAAATAGCAAGTAGAAAGACTAGGGCCGTAGATCATAAAACTGTTTGGAGGTCAGTCTCAAAACTCGAGGATCTGATTCGCTGAAATGTAGACCAGTCTCCATTTCAACCAATCAGATGCTTGAGATTTGCGACTGGTCTCCATTTTAAGTTAATAATCTTGTGCACAGGACCGCATAGAAAAGTTATATTGTCAGATGTAACCAGTGGTTCAATCTGATTCAAATCAATTCCTGAAAACCGCTACGCTTTCACAAATCTGACTTTAGTGAGATTGCCAGCAGTTTATACTCAATCTGAAAAAATCTTCAAGTTTTTAAACTTGTATTAATCATTAGACACATTAGAGTGAACACGGATACTCATGGATTTAAGTAATAAAAACACTTGTCCAATAAACCACTTGAAAAAATTCACTAATCTAAATCTGCATCTAGCGATATGTATTGACCAGGATTTGCAATGAGTATATCAGCGATTGAGTTGAACGAAACCTGGCATTGTCTCATGTAACGACGGATTGCAAAAATGGTAAGCTGTTTAATATAATACAATTTTATAATAAAAAGGTACATGTTGGTTTGGTTATTTGTTGATTATTACTTGCAAGGGGTACGTATTGTAACACAAAACAGCCTAAGGAGAACAATCTTGAAAAATAAAAAAAATGGTGTAACAAATGTGTTATTTTTTAATAATTCAGCCTTTCAGCAATAATATTCAATGTATAGAACACTGCGTGTACGAATATCCAAAAAGTTCACTCTTTCCGATGGTGTTGAGTTTTTAATACTGGTTAAAGAATGGCAGTTTTGACCAGATTCGAAAAACCGATTTCATACCTTATATATCATTAACTTTAACCAAATAAGAAAAACGACTTTGTCACGAGTCTGAAAAAAAAGATTTAAAAGACACCATCACTGTTGTTTTTTTATATTTCTCATTGTATTTCATGTTTATTACATAATGAAATGATGCGATTTAGTCAAGATAGGGCAATCAAAGCTTTATAATACATACATGTATTTACAAATTTTAATTTGAAATCATTAAATTATCAACCGCCTATTTCCCTTTTAAATGAACTATTAAAATATAAATAATTAATTGCGAACTCACGGTCACCAAGAAATGCGACACTAAAGTGCAACAGGAATGTACTTAGCTGGTAGATTACAAGAGCCACCGTAATCTGTTATTTGCCTGAATGCTTTTTGGTTTACTTCTCTGAGTTTGCCTCTCTTAGATTCCGGTTGCCTCATATGAGTTCGGTTTGCCTTTGGCCTGTTTGGTTTTCTTCTGAGCTTTTCAACATCTATGGCCCTAGCAACTGATTGATTGATTGATTGCTTGATTGATTGATTCTTTTTAATTAATTAATTTCTTTATTTAAGTATGTATGTATAAATAATGACGCGCACTTCCCGCTATTTAGACAAGGACAGGTGGTCTTGTGTTGGTATTTGTATTCTGCATTGGTGGCACCTTCACCCTGAAGTCATGGGAGCTACCCAAGACCGATCTGCTGTCTTATATCAACACCGAGCTGAACCAGGACTGGATGATGTTTAGGAAAGTATACAACAAGACATATGACCAGGAGGAGGAAATTATCAGGTGAGATGTTAATAACCAAAACCAATAACTTCTCTTCTCCGGAAAAGTTCGTAATGAACAAAGACAATCTTTGCCCAAGGTTATAAAACTAAACATGGAAACCAGTCTCAAATTTTAAGTCGCCAGTCGCCATTTTAGCCAATCAGATGCTTGAGATTTGAGACTGGTTTCCAATCTCAGTTTTATAACCTTCAGGCCTTAACTTGGAAAAATTAAAGTTGGAAATCACAGGCATATAGCTCAAAATAACGAAGGTAAGACATAACAATAGCTAGCAAAATTCATACCGCTTCTCACTTCAAAATCGTTCTTCGAAATTTTGCAAGCAGAATTGTATTAATTAGTAGGTACAAACCAATTTACTTCAGCACTTGTTTCAGAAATTTCCGAACATCCCTTATGGTTTGTTCGTTTTATTTTCTAGGAAATACGAACAAAAAATAAACTCGAAACGCGTAGTGAAATGTTGGAGTTAGTCTTCCTCTATTTATTTATATTTGAAATAAAATGAACACATACCGCACGATATACCGTAAATCCAGCTCTAAAGCCTTCAACTCGTCTCCTGAGTCCATCACTTACTTTAGACATCACAACATGTATTATAGAGAAGACTAATTTTGTCCTTGTGTTTCTCCACAGACGTTTATACTGGGAGGACACCGTTCAATTTATACAGGATCATAATTTGAAGTACGACAGAGGAGAAACCACCTACCATGTTGGCGAGAACGAATTCGCTGATATGGTAAGTCTAGTTTGAGTAATTACATCATTTGCATTGTAAATAGTTAAGAACTAATTTTGAAATATTAAGTTGAAGCAAACCAGCAAATCTCAAATTATTCTTTAATGATGTACATTGACATAGAAACTTTGAATAATAATAATCAAATTGATACATTGCCGGAATATGAATAAAACAACAATGATTAAATGTACGTGGAGACTTTTTACAGCCGCCAAACGGATATATAGATGAAAAATAAAATATGTCTGGCAGGCTCGGTAATTTTAAAATATGAATCAGATGGGTCACGTCAATACCTTATCGACGAAATTTTATATTTAGGGAGAAGACGAGTTTGAGAAAATTTATTTACGTGGCTTAGTTCTTCCGGAAGTAGAAGAAGAGTACCCGGAAGCGCTTACAGATCCGGATCCGGAAGCTCCATTGTCACTGGACTGGAGAACAAACGGTCTTGTTTCGTCTGTGAAAAATCAGGTAAACGATTCTTAAGTCGAGGCTAACTTATACTTGAAATAATTCGTGTGGAACCAAACTTTATAGATATAAACTAATAAACAACAACAGATAACAGACTTAAACACGGTGTATATTCACGTGGGTTGGGTGAACACCAAGGGGTTCCTATTCCATCCGTACTCGTATTTGGCAGAAGCATCTTCGTGAAACTGATCACCACGATCATTCAGGATTTGACAAACAAATGTTCTTGAGATTACCTGTGTAAAGCATCTCTTGCCCCTAGCATCAAGTGCAGCTCAAAGAATAATGCAACTTGCATTTATATTTTAGTAAAATCTGTAATATGAATTAGGCTATGCCTAGGTACGGCAAAAGCATTTTCCAAATAAAACAACTTCATTGATATAGATCACTTTCCTTGAGTTCTGACTGAAAGAATTCTTTTTTTCAACCTATCTATGATCTTGACTGGACTTAGGGATCCATTTGGTACAAGTAGCATTGAACAAACCATTAATTCACAATTACAAAACATAATACTTGGTGCAGTCAGCAGTGCTGGAACCAACTGGAAATAAGAATGTCATACCACCAGTCTTTATATTGTTTTATTTTAAAAAAAGAAATAAATAAATTGCAAACATGCAGTTGTCAGGAAAGCATCTTAATCGATTTTAAGGTAATGAATTAAAAGCACACAGTCGGAATCATATGCAGAATCATTGTGGTCGAAAAATACGCAAGCCAGGAATTTTTTCAGAGACCAATGACAACTGAACAAACCCAAGTCCAGTGGAGCGGATCAAAACAATACATGTTTTAAGCTGGACTCTTGATATTGAGGAGTTTCCCAAATGTTACATTTTATTTCTTTTATTGATCATGTGTCCATCATGATATACATATATATTGTGGAATCTTTGAACTCTTTCAGTCAGCACTGTAGAATGGTTGTTCCACAGTTCTTGAGTAAACGTACAGTATTTTTGTTTGCTTTTGTTAAAGGTGTGTATATCGTGTCTGGCTGTGCAAAGTAAAATTGATAATTGATATTCTCTTTAACAATGTATCAATGCTAATTTGCAAAACATCACATGCAGCTTTAATCTCATACATTGTTGCCCAGACATTTCTTAGAATCATTGAATTGTATACGGAGTGATGGAACCATTGGTTAGGCCATGAGTGACAGTAGCAATATCTTTCCACAGAACCCAGTTCTCAATTATATGGTTGCAGATCATAATCCTGTAGTGAAAGGTTTTAGAAACAACTCTATGTAGAGCATTGCGGAGACAATGAAAAAAAAACAACAGTTGCCATTCCCTGGAACATCAATATTTGAATACTGAACTCCATTAATACACTTATTGTTGCAGCGGCGTTTAAAGTTTGTGAAATCAAATGACTGGCCAGTGCATATATTTTTATTTTTCTTAATTTTTGGATTTGCGGAACTTCAGTGTTCATTTAATTCAAATTGAGGCAGTTTTGGTGTAAAATATTGTATGTTTTGTCTGGTTGTTTTATTACTTGCTGAGTAACTATGTTCTGTTAATATTGAAGTGTAAATTTGCTGTACACTTTGTTCATTTATAGCATTAAAAGTGTTTTGGTCTTATGCAATAAGACTTGGATTAAATGTGTAACTATGCTCATTCAAAATGGTGCAATGTATTCTTAAAATTCTGTTAATAAAAAGAATGTTAAGTTTACATATTTGCATGTATTTAAATTTGTTATTAATTAAAAATGATAATAAACAATAAAATAAAAAAAAACAATTTAAGTGATGGAATCGACCTGCATATTTATCCTCACATTTACATTTATAGGACGACTATAGGCCTAAGAATTACAAATGCTCTAATGCCTTAGTCTTAGAATGGTCTTGGCTGAAACTCCCATGCAACAGATTTGAAATGATTGTCAATGTACAGAAAAATGTGTTATTTTTATGAAATAAAATATTTTCAATTAATTATACACTGCAGTAGATATTTTACCCACAAACATTTTGTATGCCTCTACTTTGATATAGCTAGCACAACTATTTGTGCGCGACAATGACTTTTCTATATATGTGATGATCGTCCTTCGCGCACAACCCAGTTACTATTCAAATCAATGCGGAGAATTTTTCTTCTATTTCTATATGCCGCCGATCGGAATTTGAATCGCAACTTTGGCGGCTCCATAAAGCATCTTAAACCATATGTATCTTTAAAAAATTTACATACCTGAAAAGCCACATTCAAGTAGAATCAATATATGTAATGCTTTATAAATAACGGTTTCGTTTTTTATGCAAAACTCTTTTAAACCTCCACCCATGTCAACAAATTTCGATTTCGGCGCTTAAAGAGTTTACCTGACTCACGTTTATCGATATATAACAGAATTAAAATCGGGTCGATTTCCACAACAGTTTGATCGTAACTGCTTGAGACGTAAAGGAAAGATACAAACTTTTTTTTTATTTATAGTCGGTATTGTATATAAAGGTTAACATCAGCTATGCATAGCTACAGACATCTGTAAAAAGTCAGTATGATTATGGGTCTGTGCTTGCAGTCGAAATTTTGAGACTACGGTATAGCTAGAGTCTAGTGTGCCGCATCGCTAGAGTCTAGTATTCAGCAGACGTACCATTCTCTCACCAGAGGGCGTGCTACACAAGTTTCGCTTACAAAACTTGTGTAGCACGCCCTCTGGTGAGAGAATGCAGACATACACCGTTACACGGACCTTAACGGGCATCAGGTTATTAGCAAACAACGTTGTTTAACTGTGTAGCAAAATAATCATGCCGGCGTTCTTTTTGAGAACAAAATACATTGAATTTTTTGTGGGATAATTTAATTTCAGTAGCGACTTGCTTATTTATGACGAAAATCGAAAATGGTTAAAATTTGCGTGTATGGTAGGGACCGTTTAAATATCTTTAGAAAAAAAAATAACTTCCGCAAGAAAAGGACACGGGTAAATATCCCTCTAACTAATCACAATTAGTTTTTTATCAATAAATTTCATTGTTTTTAAATAAATTACGTGTTCCCTGTAAGCGGCAACGCCCGGGCTTCGCGCCCGGGCTTTTGCCGTATAAAGCTACATGCACCTCCAGGTTAAAGCAGCCATTTTAGCTCCTAAATTATGGTTAAAAATTGTACTTCTTAACCAACCAGTTGCTGTTGCTGATTTTAGGGAAGCTGTGGTTCCTGTTGGGCCTTTTCAGCTCTAGCGTCATTAGAGGGGCAACATAAGAAAAGACACGGATCATTACCAGATCTGTCAGAGCAGAACCTCGTCGACTGTGCCAATACAAGATATGGTATGTTCTCCGCACCACTATTCTGCAGAATATGTGAAGAGGGCTCGACATTCTAGAACATTCTGTTTTATAGAAATATACATGTATTTACTAAATAGCGAACAGTGTAGACCCGGCGGATGCGCCGACTTACCTGGTCTACACAGGTCGCAGATTTTTTTCTCTGTCCAACTCATAAAATAAAATATGTGTATTGCAATTTATAAGGAAACACTTTAAAGGGAGATGTGCAGGATTGATGAATGGAACAGATTTGCGAAAAGGGTTATTAATCAGTTGAATATCATTATTTGAAGCTCAAATATTGATTTACACCCGAAATATTTCAAACCAATATTTTATAAAAAAAGATATATAAATGGTGTTTCCCATTCTATGCGATGCGCATAGGTTAGCTATTTTTGTATTTCCCGCGTAAAGCCGCGGTGGTTTTTGGGATTGTCACGTGATCACTTCAACCAAAATACGCATTCGGTTTTACTTGCCGACTATCGACGTCGCCATTTGTTTCAAAATGCCTGGGCCACCACGAATAGTAAGCTCAGCGGAAACGTGACATACCCATGATCGCTAAATATAGAATGTATTTTTGTATAGGGATTTCTTCAGCGGATTGTTTTCAGGTCCGGTAAAATGGTAAAATTAACCAAAAACTTCCTCCTGGAGGGTTTGAAATGTAGAGTTTAGTGAAAAGTACACGTAAGTGTAACATAGATCGATCTGTTTACGGTTTTACCGAGTACACCTGCTCGACCCTGCACATCTCCCTTTAACCAAGCTCTTAAACTATCTAGTCAATCTTCAAACTAAATTCGTATGTTTGAGGAAATGAGTGTTTTTTCATAGTGATTGAATCTTTATTGATATTTGAAGGTAATTATGGTTGTCGTGGTGGATGGATGAACTATGCTTTCGAATACATTCGTGCAAACTCTGGTGTGAACAGCGAGTCTTGCTACCCATACGTTGGTGTTGTACGTATTCCTTTTTAATACAAGAAAAAATTGTTAATGATCTGTAAGGGTTCTGTCACCCGCTACTTGTGAAGTCTCAAGCACCCTCAGTTATATTTATTTTGATATCTCGGTGAACAAATAGTAGAAAAGTTAAAAAAGATATTGATACTTGAAAATTAATATATCGGATTTTAGTAAAGTTTCCTATGAAGATTTAATAAAGACATAATACTAGAAAAAATCCACAAATAACAGATGAGCAGACGCATGGATTGGACAGTTCAGAGGGTTGCCAGTTTTTATTTATTATGTTATAAGAGATTACACAACAAAGAGTACTCTCTTGCATTTCGAAAGAGAGCGAGAACAAACACAGTATTCCTTAAGTTACCATCAGCTGGGCCCAAGATCATAAAACTGGTCCGCATTCCAGCCTATCAGATGCTTGAGATTTGAGACTGGTTTACAATCTTAGTTTTATGATCTTGATCCCTGCAGTTTAATTCTTTGCGTTCTGCTTGCAAAGGGACGCCAAATTAAGCTTTTGTCCTAATATGTCTTTAATATAATGTAGCCGACTGTAACACTCTTTAATGACAGCACCACTCACACTGTCCATTAAGCATCATGCATGCATGCTTTATATAAAATGTTTACATTTGGGCAGAACTCTGCGACTATCAGAGAAGTACATCATAGAAGCGCTTTAAATAGAACTTTGCGGGAAGGGGAGAATTCCTCCCCATAAAGAGCTTACCTCTTTACTCTGTTATTATTATTAAATTTTTAAAACGTTAATAGTTTTAAATTCCAATATTTCAGGATCAGTATTGCAGATATCGAAGTAATTGTGTGGCTGCTAGAGACAGTGGGTCCAGGAATATTGGCAAGTCGGATTACTCGCTGCAGAGTGACTTGAGCTCCGTGGGTCCAATTGCCATCGCTATGGATGTAAACCATCGGGGATTCTGGTAGAATAATTTACACTTCCTTAATATTTGTGTAATAAATATCAGCTGTTTAAAACACTGTACACGGATGTCGCATGAAAAAGGATTTAAAGTTTACATCTTAATCCAAGTTTAAGTTATACATTTAGTTTCAATATGTATATATTATCTCTTTAAAATATAAATTTTACACACAAGTTTCCACATCAGTTCTCTGACATACTATATAAATTTATAAAGAAACTCTAAATAATTTTAAAGCAAGACATATCTACGAAAATCAAAAGCTTCGGAACTGCTCAGGAAATCAAATTACTCAGGATCAAGAAGATCTCTCCTTGTATACGTTCCCATAATGCAAAAATAATACAAGAAAGAAACCGGATTCTGACATGCTGGCATGTTAGCTTCTTTCTGCTTACATGCTACCTCTCTGGTGCTGCTGCTAACAGGTAAACAAATGAGATCTTTATAGGGTTAGCTGCTCGAAAAAGTCACTAGCAACGAATGGGTCGCTAGAGACACATTAAAAGAACGGTTTGTGGACCTGGGCCCAAGGTCATAAAGCTAAATTAGGCTTAAAATGTTGTTTTTTTCTTTATTCAATTACATTCTTATCAACTTTATATGCAGGTACTACAGAGGTGGAGTGTTTCATGAGCCCGGGTGTAATGGTAATCGACCGAACCATGCTATGTTAGCTGCCGGATATGGAAATAGCGGAACAGCGGGAGACTACTGGATCATAAAGAACAGGTCAGAATACTTACATTGCTTTAATTTACACACGATTTTCAATGCAAACTTTGAATTTCGAACGTCAAACTGAATTTGATTGCCTGAATTGATTCGAACGCACAGATAACTTAAAATACATATGCTTTAGTTAAAGTTGTATTGCTTAAGCAAATATAGAAAATTCTATCACCGAGGGGGCTGCTTTTGAGGAAAAGACGCTCCCTTATTCTCACAAAATTAGTTTATCCAAGGTGGCTAATCTCTATCTTTATCTTTTTGCAAGATACATTTTTGTGCAAACGCATCACATTTGTGTATTTGCGAAACCGGGCCATACACGGTCCCGTTTTTTAAAAACAAGTGACAAGATAAGATTTTTCCCCGGCCAACACGCGAAAACACTGATCCGGTATGCAAGAAAGGATTTTCCTTCCTTCAAGTTGGTAAAACACGCGCAAACACCTTTTAAAAACAATAATAAACACGTGTTTTCTTACAGTTGGGGTGTTGGATGGGGACAAAGTGGTTACGTGTTCGCCTCCCGGAATAAAGGAGATCCCTGCGGCATTTCCAAGTGGGCCAGCTATCCTGTTGTGTAGACAAGGAGGAGAAATTGCCTAGACAGCTGTTCCACCATTAGGAACAAAGACAACGATTGAAACACAGATACCAAGCTTAACTGGGATTTCGCTAAAAGTGACCTGACTGACTCAATGGTCGTATGATGGTCACTGTTTGTGTCGTTACATTAAAAATAAAGTGCAACGTGTTCGTGCAATTTCCACTTTTCACACAGACGATTTCCACTTTATTTATCTCAGTATTTATACATGTTATATTTAACTTTTCATTTTATCATCGATGCAATGATTTCATGACTTCCGTTTATAAATGGAACGAATAAATAAACGTTTGGTCTATGTTACCATTTAATAAAATAGGTCTGGCGAGAAAGGCAATGTGATTCGCTGACTTCGTGAGCATATTCCTGTTGCCTTACATTCGGTACATCCTGTAAATTATGAGTTGAACATCGCTTGGAATAATTCAAAAGACTGCAAGGGGAAGTAACCACTGTGAAGAGTTTTGGAAAATGACATTTAAGGTGGAATGCGACACTTTGCGAATTTTCGAATTTCTGATGAAATTTGGTATGGTATTTATTGACGATGACTCCAGCATGAATCCGCAAACCGTTTTTCGATAAATCAAATAGTTGTTTAGATATTTACCTTCAAAGTTAGCTATCAGCGCCAGTTTTCTGCAGTGACGTCAACGACGCTCGCCGAAAGTGTCACGTTCCACCTTAACATACCGTATTCAATTAGAAAAGATTTGAATACCGTAATGTTGGTGATAATATGCTTCTCCCAAAATAACGTGAATGTACATAATTAAAACTTGTTTCGGCGAACGTTAACAAAACCCTGCCAGATGCCTTTCTGCCGTCTCTGGTATAAATAACCACCAGTGCGTTATAAAAATATCGGTTATAATAAACAACACTTCATATTTTTGAAAATTTAGGTCAATTTTAAGCCAGTTATGACAGCTTCGGCCAAATAGAAACAGATTTTTAAGTCATAATGTTAAATAAAATTAATGTATCTTGGTTTAGTCGTAAAAGCTAAATTCGCATATTTTTAGTGATCTTTATCCGCATCTTGCTGGAGCAAAGTATATATTATTGCAACAAAGATGCTCCAGTTTTGATGTTTGAAGATAGGGAAGTTTTACGGATTTTTATTTAACTTTCATATAGCATGAGCAGTAAATTACCGTGACTGTCGTTTTTGATCATACCAACGGGTTCATGGGGCTCAAGGCACGTTCTGGGCTCCGGAAATTTAGGTGTTTGCTCTACAATCCAGCGAGGACTTTGATGTCGGGGCAAAAAACCGAATTTTCTTGAAAATTTAATACATTACAAAACATTAATGCAAATTATATATACGGCATATAGTGACTTCGGTTAGTTCAGTAACAGTTGGTAACAGGCACCGGAAGCAAAACCCGGAAATAAGTTCCAAAAGCTGAGCCAGGACCCTGGCTAGAGTAGCGCCTTGTCGCAAAGAAAATTAATGCAAATGGTATATAAGCGAAACATGAGCATGTTTTTTATTTCATGTAGGGAATAAACGGACATCAGAAGAAGACTTCAAACTGTACAAAATATTCTAATTTTCATCAACTAGAATGACCACCTTTTGAAATTGCTTTTAGCTGCTTATGTTTCATACATAAGTCTGTGTACTTTTGCACCCAACATTATCGAATTGATGGGTGGGTTGGAGCTCATTGACAAAGACAACTTGTTTGTTCATGTGAGAACCTGATGGGGCAAGTGAGAGGTTGGTGCACCATAGAAACTGGTTTAAACACACAGTTGCAAGTTGATTTGTTTCAAGACGATTACCTCTCAGGTTCTGAATTTCGTTAGCTGGTTTTAATGCCCTTTTACATCATCTTCTCCTCCTAACCTTTTGTCTGTGTGGGGAGGCTGTGTTTAAAGTGTGGCTATTCCTGATATGCATAATTCACATTTTATATACAAAAATAATACATACCTTACTATTTATAGTAACACATTTATATAGTAAATTTGGCTATTATTTTCAAGACCGGGTCAATATCATATATAATCGGCCCTCACGCGAGGGCTGATATCATGATATCAGCCCTCGCGTGAGGAGCTCGCGACGTCACAATATTTCCGTTTTGTTTTCAATCGTTATATCTTAACTTATGCGGCTTCTTCGTAATGTTAAAATAAAATAATCCTCGGCAGTGAAGCATTTTGCATTCCACTCTATAGATTTATAATGACATTTTAGTAACTGACACAGAAATCCTCTATTTCTTCTTCTTCCAATAAAGGTCAGGAGTCTTCTTAGACTGTAGTGTTGACCTATTTGAGCGGATTTTAAACATATAAACATTATTTAAACACAAGCTTTGGAATGATTAACTAAAACTGAATTGTAGGCCTACGTACCAGAGAAATATCCCAATTTAAAATCACGTTACTTCCAATATTTTTTTTCTTATCGTTTTCTCCACACTTCCATTATAATAAAGCCTATTTGGTGTAGATAATCATTGCTCGCAGCAGTGGTATATCCTCGATGAACCTTCATTCGCGGTAGTAAGATTTATGACAAATACAGAACAATAATTTAGAACGAATAAATTAAAAGCTCACTAACCTCACTGGGTGCAATTAATTTCCTCCATAAATTCGCAAAGTAAACTCAAAATCAACAAAAGTACTTTACAAATACAACAAAATGCGTAGATCATGTTACACTGGCGGCCATTTGCAATTTGGAACCTTTGATTCGGAGTAGTGACGTCACTGTCAATTCACGTGAAATTTTAAGGCCAAGCAAATTTCAATTAATTGGTTTTTATGTAAAATCTAAAAAAATGAAGTAAACAGTAAAACTAACAGTTTTAACAACAGGAAAGGGTAAAATGGTTCACAAGTTTTGGCTATTCAAACACACTAAACATGGGAACTTCCCATAACAAAATTTTCAAGGTCAATTCTGCCATTAACTCAATCTCTCAGGGTATTTTCAGGTACCCTGTATATTTTGGAAGCTCTGAGTAGCTGACACACCATCTTCCTTCACAAATCTATAGGCATTTGTCAAAGCACTTGGGGAACACAACATGTATTTCTGTATAACAGCCCTGGGATTTGCCTAAAAATAAAAAAAAAATGATAAAAAATAGTTAAGCACTAGGGGTACGAAAAACATACAATTATATAGTTGGTCTTAAAGCTGCATCATAGCAGTCATGTGACTTCCATTCATAAAATGTGAAGAAAGCAGACGGATGTTTTTGGAGCTGAAATTTTTGTTTCTGAGAAAATAATTTTAACAGATTATATGGATATGATTTGGGAATAGTAAATGGATGTGTTTTATGTAAGTATGTAATAAAACTCTTTTAATTTACCTGTTTAAATCGCATTTTCTAAACTTTGACAGATTTTACGCTCGAGTAAACACTGTAGTAAATTATCACGTCACTCGTTCCCGCGCACCTGCAAATCTCGCGAGATTGTTCAGGAAAACAAAACTACCGCGAATGAAGGTTGCTCTCGATTTTAGGGATTTTACAGACTCATACCACGTTAAACACTTCTACCATTCACCATTAAAAACATATTCCGTCCAGTCCAATGATTTTGCAATGAAGTTCTGGTTTAAAAGCAAAAAAAAAAAAAAAGAAACATTCAACCGACAGTGATTTGCACTGTTTAAAAAAGAAAACATTCGTCGAATTACGTCACATATTTAACTTAAATGACGTAATAGTTGAATCGTGACGCATGTAGTGCTCGTTCAATTAACAAGTGCTCACTCAAGAATCTGAGTGAACATTTTATAAGAAGATGTCCAAATAGGTGTCTATAAAGGTATGTATTATAGACGTTAAAACACGGCTGAGCGGGGCCGAGGCGTGATAATCGGCCCTCGGTCGCAAACGGCTCTCGGGCCGTTATGCTCCTCTCGGGCCGATTATCACGCCTCGGCCCCGCTCAGCCGTGTATTATCCTCTAAATAAACTATAACAAAAACAAATTATAAGTTTATGAGTCAAAGGAAAATATTCTAAAACCGTAAAAAAGTTCTAAAGATATTTTTCATGTGCACTGTTTGTCTACAGTCTTTCTCATTGTGATGCAATTCCTTCTTCAACATTGGATTTTCAGGGCTGAAGGTTATAAAACTGAGCATGGAAACCAGTCTCAAATCTTAAGGATCTGATTGGCTGAAATGGCGACTGGTCGCCATATCAGCCAATCAGATGCTTGAGATTTGAGACTGGTTTCCATGCTCAGTTTTATAACCTTGGGCACAGGCCTCTGTCTAGAAAAAGATATATTAGAGATTTCTCTTTATCAGACCGGTGTAAATTACATTTAACAAAAAGAAATACAAAATCTCCAGTACAATAAGCTTTTCCGAACAAAATGTTAAAATGGTGTAAATAAATTTTATTACGCATTTTTCTTTCTTGATAGAAATAATGTAGCAGGATACAACCCAAGTGGATGCTTTCTTTACCTTTTCATCTCTGCATTGCCTGCTCACAGTATGAATAATACTCGTTTGTACATCTCTGATTTGTAATAACACAATAAAGAAAGGAATTTATAACTAGAACCTTTTTGATAATCTTGATAAATTACGTAGTTTACATTGGATTTTGTTTTTCTTATCTTCGTTCACAGTTGTTTTAATTAAAATAAATATTTTGTAGAACAACGTAATAGTTTGCAGCCAAGTTTAACCTAAGTATTTTCAGTGTTGTTAGAGCGTTTTTGCTCTATTCACTTGGTATACTATATCCTTAAATTTCGTGATTTTTTATATTTTGCAAGATCATGATTGTGCATTATTATGTTTGGTAAGTCAGTTGTACGAAATCGATTTAAATTTATTTCATAAACTATCCAACATATTTTAAAGACATAATAAAATTTCTAATGTTAAACATTCCCACCATATTCTATTCTTTATCTTTTATCAATACAATTTTAACCCAATTCGACCCAATCGTTTAGCAGATCTTTTGTGTAATTTAGCAATACCATTTAAACTTGTAGAATGTATACAAAACAATTCTTTTATAAAACGACTCTTTGTCTTTAACTATCTTAAGTGCACTCAAATTGTGTAACTTTTTGGTTTCTATTATTAAAGTCTGGTACTGGCGCGCATGCATGTTTGTAGCATAGTAAAACTATAATCTTTCTCTTCGTGACTAATATATGCGCACATCTCACAAACCAAGTGTAAATTTAACAAGTATTTATTACATCAAGTGTTCACCATTGATATATGTAGTGTTTTGTTTCGATTTCGTTGAAATAAAGAATAGATGTATGTAAATTAGTCTACCCCTCCCCATGTCACTTTGATAAACGTTTGATCGGTGATGGAGAAAATGCTATTGACCAGCACAACAATTAGCAAAGAACATTATATTGAATAATGGTCACCAGAAAATTTACAAAACATTTCCTCTTCGTTTCCAACCACATAAGTTGGATTGTCGGCCTTAATTTTGTGTCCAAACCAACGTTTACAGCCATCCTTTTAATGACCTTACAATTGCCACATTAGAAGCCTCTCACAGCCTAGTGTTGTCTTCAAATCGAAAACGAAGTTAACAGCGTGCCAGCCTAGCAGACTTTAAACCTATGTTTATGGCACGCCAACCGAACATTTTCTTCCTCTTCGGAATGCCAGCTAATTTAACGTCAAACAAATGTTTACGGCGAGCCGAGCCAGCCTAATGGACTTCAAACCAAGATTAATTGTGCGCCAGCCGCATTTTTTAAATTTCCCTTTTGGGGGGTTCAAACCAACGTTACGGCGCACCAGCCCAGCGGACTTTATATTAATTTTTACAACACTTCAGTCTAGCGGTCTTCAAACCAAAATATATAGCGCAACAGCCGTTTACAATATCTTTTGGATCGAAGTTTAAGTAGCGCCAACCAAGTAATTTTGCAATTGTTGATTTATAAGTGCATTCGCATTAACAGTGCTAATGTAGACAAGAAAGCTTTAAAATTTTAGGCATTCGTTTGGTTTGGTATTTAGATAAGAAATGTTATTTTATACTTCATCTATCATTCTAAAAGACACATGTATTTATGTATACATACAAAAGTATTTTATAGAAAAAATTCATGGAGCAATTTAATATTTATGCAGTATGCTTAAACATACATAATGTTGTTGACGTGTATATCAAAGACCTATAGACCTAGACCTATAGACATTAAGATCGTGAGCGATAAGGGAGACTTTAGAAGGGCCGTAACGAAACTCCTTTCAAGTTGATTTCGGTACGAAAAAAACAACAACAAACCTTTCATTTACTCACTTTCAGTCGTGAGTAAATCAATTATTCACTAATTACATGTTCCTTTTCAACAACAAACACCGAGAATTTAGGATATGGGTATTTATATTTGACAGCATTTCAATTACAGTATAAAATCGAATTTTTATGCCTGCAACGTTATTGATTTGGCAATGAAAAGTCTACTGAATCGTAATGTGAATCCAAGAGGTGCTCATGAAATTGGTCATGTGATGTAAATTTACACATGAAACTTTAAATTGTCGTTTGGTTCTGAATATTGTCACCGAGTTGGAAGAAAAACTATAAGAAATTGTCACTATTTGTCTGTATAAGCTGAAAACACTTTGTATTATTGATATACACTTGGTTTGCAACAATGTTTATGTATATACGCCTTTCCAATAAACAGTTTCGCAGTCCTGTACGAGTTACTTCCCGCGACAGAAAATCAATCCAAAACGAGGCTCTGCAGGATATCTGAACGATCGGACTAATGGCTTAAGCACATAATAGCTAACCTTATCCGCTATATTGCAGGTCTGCGTTCGTCGCCGGCGGTGAAAAAATAAGTTGCTGGTCTGTCTGTTATTCTAGCCAGACTTTTTTATGTTTACTATTTGTTAGATATTTAGATTTTTAATGATTTAAGAACATGTACAATTCTTGTTGATAGTAGGCAGTATGAAACGCAATTTGGACAAACATAAGCATTAATTTTACCAATTATGTACAACAATTTCTTCTTAATATCTTTTCTGCTGAAAATATATTTTACTGGTGTAAATGTTGCAAATTTCTAAGGCTAGTAATGCGCTATTATCCGGAAATCGTGATATGTCAACATCTGGTTACATGATATGTAGACAAAAAAATACAATCTGAATTTGTTCATACTTACACAATTGAACAATAGAATTGTCCTAAAAATTTAAGGCGTTTATGGTCAACGAATAAATAATTTGAATATTTAAAATGTTACGTATACTTCACAAGCAAATATGATTGATTCTGTCTTGAAATAAAACAGGATCGGAAATCTGATTGTTTGTAGTAGAAGTATCATTCGTAGAATAAAATCCAAGGATTTAGATTCCGGCTTCCAAAAAGATGGGAATATTTATATCACAATATGGTTGAATATCCAATTTAGATTTCTTAGGTTTGACAGATTGTAATTTTGGCATAAAAGCCCAAACTCTTAATTAAACATATATAACATGTTTTGACAAGATTTGTTTCTTATTGACGGCTTTTGTTTCTATAACGTGTCGTAATGTTGATTAAGAATCCATTTAAGTGCTAAATCAAATACATTTGCTGGCACATCCAGTAGTTAAAGGACTCCGAAATACTTAAGAATTGGGAGGTGTAGATACCTTGCAAACAGAAATTACACGATCTCTATTGGTCAATGGTATCTGCCCCTTTAAGTAATTGACAGATGACCCCATGTGCGAGACAGTTTGACATGTTTATGGCATGCCGCCTTCAAAATCAATCGCCGCCGACATTATCACAACATGATGTCAGTAGTTGAATAGACACGCTAATCCGGAAACGAGACTCAATTAAGCCGTGAAGAGAACCCTGCGACTGTCTGTTAGTTCAAGTCGTTTAGTGTTTAATGCGAGGAATAATGAATTGACACTTTTAGTCAGAAACCTGATTGTTTTATCAATTATTTTCAAAAATATCATGACGCTGATGTATTATTACCAATTCAAAGAGAAAATAAATTTTTCAAAAAATAATTTTATGATAAAAATGAAAGTTGTAGGTACATATTCCCTATTACGTTATTACAGCGCGCAATCATTTTTCCTGTAAAGCAGTCACGTGACTGGACAGGGGAGGTAACCAAATAAATTCATCGAATTATTGGAAAGGCGTATAGTGTTCGTATTTCCTTGCTCTGTCTGTTTGGGTCCAGTTGCTTGTTAGGGTATCAGGTAGTGTTTGACGAAGCCAAATCGAAACACGTGGGTTGCAACAAGGCTCGTCCTAGTCGGTAACGATACTCCAGAAACTGAAAAATACTAACATTCAGTTGAGAAAAATATAAATAAAACTGACAGTTTTAAAACGAATAGCTTATTTGCATTATGCCACAGCCCGTTTGTGATGCGCATCTAAAAGAAATACCAATATTAATAAGTTATATATCACAGCGATGAACCACCGAAGGGCGGGCCGGCGGGAAACTGTACACAAACTAAATAAGTGACGCTGTCAAATATGAAACCTCGAGTGATATTTTAAAACACAAACAGCCTTTATATAGGCAACACGAGAAAAACGAGAGGCGGGAAACTATGATCATAACAGGATAAACCGGACCAGATATCTATGCGCACAATAGACTATCCACACAGCAATCGTAACATGTAAAACGTGAATAATTTTATATAATTTAACGCATTTGCATACTGCCTAAAACATACCCGGTCAAGCTAAGCCTGCATTATTTCCACCATTATTGTGTTCAAATTTAACTACATAACTTTCATTTTGGTACCCCAAAACAAAATGTTTGTGTAATAGGATATGGTGTATAAAACAAGAAACAATCTCAATCAAACTGTGCATCTTATATTTTCTTATTTGTAGTTTTCGGTAATTTTTAAAGTTCACTTCAAAATGTGCTGTATGAAAATAATCCCGATTTTGTTTTAATAAAAATTGATATTTATCAAAGAAAATAAAATAGCAGCTTTGTAAGGAATCTTTAATATTTTACATTAAGTTCGGTTGGCCTGTGGGGCAATTAGAGTCTTGCACTAGAATGGATATAGGAAAAGAAGATCGCCAGTGAAAATACATTTTAGAAGAAAAATAGCCGGAGAAAGATTAAAATAAAATAAAGAAAATCTAACTCATCTACTCCATTGATCGACCCCCGTCTTATCGTTTCATAACTGATAAATATATATTTGCCCTTTTATATATTTGCCAAGTGCATTAGTTCTGTCCTTTTAGAGCTTTTACAACGGTCTTACATAAACAGGTAACGTTTCGTTAAATTTATTTACAGAAGTTGTAATATAAGTAATTTCAAAAACAATGCATTCTAAAACGTTTTGATCTAAGAATTTAAACAATAAATTAAACATTAAAATACAAAACGACGTTCTGCTTTCTCTAGAAAGAACACTGCCGTTGTTATTGTTTATTGTTACTTTCACTTTTAGCCTGACTATGTAAATCTTTAGCATTTTCTAAAGCCAAACTTCCAGTTTTTGATATATTTGATGTTGTTGCTGCGTTTAAGTTTTTTATAGAGTGTTTTAACATATATGACATTGTCATTACTTGATTCATGTCTTGTATTGACACATCGAAGCTCAACATAAGTAAATATATTAAGGGCACTGAGTGAAAAAGTGTGAACATAACTGAATCCGTGACATGAAAATTTACACCAGGAATGGACTTCAAATGTCATGCAATTGTATAATTTGACTTGCAGAAAAGATGTGGCTTACAACATTGATCCTTTCCGCTGCCCTCGTTCAATCAGTAACGGCCTATTACAACCTCCGTCAGCTCTCGTATACACAACTTGCTACCAGCAAGAACAACAGAGGTGAACCCGTCTACGGAGGACTTAACCTGGGAACTGCCACAGATGCCGCCTATGATTTCGTCAATAATATCGTCTACGTTATTGGTAACATTTTTATTATAATAAAAAACATGCGGGATGTTTATGTCTAACTTAATTAACATTGAAATTATGTATCCGAAAAAAAGAATATTCTGTATTCGCACAAATGGCATGAATAATCTACTCAGAGAACATTTGTTTAAGATATTAGAAGCACAGGCATAGTCTTTAACTGTTTACTACGAGCGCAATAGGTAGCTCCAAAAAGCGTACTGTTCCTGAATAGTTAAAAACACTAAACACAAACACAAATAATACTAAAACTACCTAAATTTTAATACTATTAAATACATGGAGATAATTAATTTAATAAGTGCTGTTACAGTATTTTATTCCCTGAATTGAGAATATCATAACCACATTGTTCATGTGTGTATTCATCCGTTATTCTGTTCTTTCATGCTTCAATCTGGTCGATAACTTTGCATTAAATGGTTCCAAATTACCTTCGCGCAAATGTATGGTACAACTTTATAATGTGTGTTTTCATCCTATTCCTTAGTCAGTTAAATGTAGGTGTTCGGACCTAACTGTGTATGGATTGAGAAAAAAGTCGGAATCAAAAGAACATGATTTGTCATGCACATCACCTAGGTCAATGTCACACTATGAGGTCAACAACGTATTCATTTCCGGTGCATATACGTAACAATGTTTTTAGGGATTTTGAAATTATTAAAAATAATCTATGTCACACTTAGATCCCAGATCTTTACCTTGAAGATCTATATAATATCCAGAACTTAATTAATATATATCTATCCGATCTATAATTTTGTCATGCATACAAGAAGTTTATAAATAATTTGGAAGGAATACTTGATAACGGAAGGTGAAATGCGTCAGTTGTCAGTAGCATGAATGAACTATCACAGCTATACATTTTCATTACTGCCCATGAACAGAAGCATTCTAACCGAGCCTCCAATATTGTCATATTTGTCGCGTTCGGTGGCTTTCAAAGTTCCCGTTTCATCTATTTTTAGTTGATGATATTTTTCCTTTGGTACCTTCAATGGCTGATAACAGCGATAACAATGGTTTCACAGAGACCTTTTAAACTTAATACTAGTATGCAATTTCATTTTAAGATGCATGTATTTTTATTATCTATTTTCACGTTTCAAACTAAGAGATTATCTTAAAACAATGATGCTGATCAATTAAAAAGTGATTCGTTTAATGTCCTCCACTAACATGTAAAGGAAATTGTCGATACTTAAGGAATTTCAATGTCATTTATTTGATCCAAAACATAACCGGAAATCAGATTATTTAGAATCACCTTGTCTGACTAACCTTCCAGGAGAAACCAGTCACTTCATGCACGTGATCGACATAGCTGATCCCAGTAATCCACGCGTGTTGTTTGTTCACGAGTTCACCAAGGGAGAAGGTATCCCGTTAGCTATAGATATCTGTGGCAACGAGATTGCTGTGGCTCTTGCCGCACAGACGGACACCAATGAAGGACATGTGAGATTTTACAACACTTACACCAAAGGCTCTGGAGCAACGGATGTTGTGCTGGATGGTTATGTTACAGGTAAGGGGCTATGAAAACATGAAATTGATACAACTTCCATTGTTTACACTCTGAGGAAAGTTAATTCAGTTTAATTATCAGTTCAATTACCTCCCTTGATGATTATATGCCAATTTCACACCATGTGGAATGTTAATCATTATGGGTGGGAGTATATAGGTATTCTTGAACCATCCTTTTTGGGGTTTCGGATGGTATGTTCAGTCTCTGTCTCTTGCATGGTTGGCTAGGCGCTGCCGACATATAGGGATATCTATACATTTTATGATGTTTTCAAACATTTGAGATATTGACGAACTGGTAAATCAGTAAAAAAAAATAATTTAACTCGTTGTATGTTATGAATTGATCGTTTTCTATTAAAACTTTCTTATATCAAACTAATTTGAAATATTTATTAAAGTTTACATTTTATAAATACTATTAGTAATAAGAGAGATAGTAGTGGAATGTGAGGCATTCCAATGCACTGATATGGAAGTTCATATGCACTGAACAAACCTGTATATGTCAAGAGATCCCAAAACGTCACACAACGAGTATCAAATTTTGGAATTCAAGTCGTCTAATTTAGCATTGGTATCATTCGATGAATGACGAAATTTTTTTCAGGGAGTTCATGACCTTTCAACCATCTGCAGTTTTAATTATTAATCTCATACTACGTTCCCGTGTCAAATACGTTTGTTCTAATCTTTCTGCATACAACATAAAAAGTAGGACTATGTATTACCATGCATGGTTTTGAAATATATTGTCTTAATATTGCTTTTATAAATTTTAACTTTACAAAGAAAAGATAGTTCCGTATTATGCGTATTATGTACGAGTACTTTGTTGCACGCAATATGGCGTGTTTTTCTTTTCTATAAACAATGTGTTAACTGTTTTAAATCATAGTTGGTCCGCATCCATCCCACCTCAAATACACCCGCGACTGTGGAAGCATAGTAGTTGCCAATGAGGGTTTGGCCGGCAAGGATGAGGCAGGTACCTATATCGACCCACAGGGATCTGTAACAATCATCAATGGCGAAAAAACAGGGAACCCTTCAGTTCGACTTGTAGATTTTGGTGCTTTTAATCTTGGACAACCCAGCTACAAGTAGGTAGATACGGACATCTATATTAGTATGCAGCATGTTGGTTTGTATTGATTAGAGTTGTCTAACTTTCATATTGATACGATAACATACGCAACTTGAATTATACAAATACAGAAAGCACACTGAGGAAGTGTTTTCTATTATATGCGAAACATAGTATGCGCATAATATTTTGTTGAAAATACGCTTTTAACAAATTACAGACAAATTACTGAAGTGAATGATATTACTTACGATTGGCATATTATCCATATTTCTCTAACGTTAAATTTTGTCATTCGACTTACTTAGTTTTTTTTCTGACCATACATTGACAGATCCCCGCAATAAATTTTAATTTAGCATTTACCGCATTAAAGTGTTTGTTTTAAATAGTTCGGTAGAACAACTATTTCAGTGTCAATTTTCGGCAGTCACATCAGCATCTTACTAATAAATAAGAAACTGAAGAACTCAAAATCAGTGTTATGTAATTAACTTTTCCAGTGCTTTCAGTGTTTTGATTTAAATTTCCCTTGCAATATATGAAATCAAACACTTGAAATTAAGAAACATGCATTAATATTTAGACCATGTTTCTGTTTTTCCTCAATGATGAAATTAAATGCAAATCTAAACTTTATTTACGTCGGCGTTATTTTTTTCAGCGCCAATATCCGCACACCGTCTCTGTATATACCTAGCAGCGTCCTCAGTCCCTTAACGACCGTTGCCCAGGACATTGAACCAGAGTATGTCACAATCAGTACAGACGGCAGAACGGCCTACGTCACACTGCAGGTATCTCCTGTTTTTAATTTGTGATCCCAGACCAAATCATTAGGGACTAAAAAAAAGTCTTAGAACGATTTGCTAGTGTATATCACAAGAAAATGCTCCCCCCCCCCAAAAAAAAAAAACAACAAAAAAAAAACAACAAAAAAACAAACAAACAAAAAACGTAATGGACACATTTATCTAGATAAGGATTAGATTTCAGCTGAACGCAAATGACTAAATCTCAACGAAGTTTGCTAAGGAAATACTATTTGAAAATTTTATAGAAGAATTATCATATTCGTCTTTACCGCCAACCAAAAGTCTTAATACAAGATATAATTATGTCAAATGTGACTCTGACCTGTAGATATTTCGCTACAACATGACTCTATTGACGAAAAATGGTGATACAAAATATGATGAAGAACTATTTATAAACGGCAAAGTCATATTTACGTCTTTGATATAAAGTAAACGTTATATAAGGAATAGGACTCTGCCAAATGTTAATTTTATGTTTTCGTGACAAAATATATGTACACAAAGGTATTAAACTCTTTCAAATGTGTCATTGACCTTTTGGCTTCATCATGAAAGTGTCGTCATGGAAAAGCAATATGAAAGTTTTATGCAGAACTTTTGATGAGCCAGATGCTCAAACTATATAGAAGAAAAAATAACTATGGATGAAACACGTGTTTACTTTACAGGAAAATAATGCGATAGCTCAGATAAACCTGAGGACATATGTAGTTGAAAATGTCAGAACGTTACCTAAAAAGTCATGGAATCAGACTGGAATTGATGCCAGTGATAGGGACGGAGGTAACGGCACTTCCGGTACATCCAGCTGCATTGTTTGCCCTGGCTTGCTTTTCCAATTGTTGTACAACGGCAAACATTTTAGCTTTTACGGTTTCAGAATCAGAATTTGTGTGTTAGGACTGTCAAATATTCATTTATCAGTCGAGAAATTAGATTTCTGGGACGACGTAGAAATCTCTATTTGATTATGAAACATTGTTGCAGATTATAGGAAAGGTTTCAAAATATTTTTCTTAATTCTAAACAACGTGCTAAATCACCCAAACACACAGACGAAAGCTTTTAACAGTAAACTTCATATCTAACAATGGCGCTTTTTTTATATTGTTGTTGCCGCTTACATTTGGCAGGGCGAGCTTATGTTTTATTCTCAATACACTTATCGAATGTTTTAACTTGTCATTTCATGGCGGCACTGGAATATCCTGATGCCTATATTCAAATAGAAGGAATGCTAACTACTCGTACAAATCGGAATTTCACTAATTCCTTTTATTAAAATGCATTGATGAAAGTGCAATGTCAAATGAATTACTATAAAAAGGAAACCTTCATTTGTTCGAAAAAAACAAACACAATTCACGAAAACCTGAACACTTGCGTGAATTTGCGTACACTTTCAATAGTTTATGACAGTCATGCTTACATGTGTTTGAAACCAATTAGAGCATACAAATATCCAAACCTTCCACCGAGCTTAAATCGATGTTAAAATGACCAATTAGATCATTGGATAAGTGTATATTAACCGTTCTGAATACTAAATTTTATTTTATGACAGTTTTTATATAAACATAGATTATAAATCGTTTCTTTTACAGACCATACAGAGCATCTCTTAAATTTACTTGTCCAGGAGCTGATTTAGGTGGTGTATTGCTCCTTCGTATAGCGAAAGTATAAGCTGTTAAAGAAAAAAGCTTGAAACCATCATGCTAAATCAAACTTATGATGATATAAAAGATTTTGTTATTGAAATCATCTGAATGAATATTTCTTCCAATAACAGGTCTACAAACGGCCCCTCAGCCCTTTGTATACTTTCTTTTTGATTTTTATAGCTGGACAATAGAAACAATTGCTTATATGAATCCTAACTTCTTTAATTTCCTTTCACAGAGCCAACACCCAGAAGTGAAATAAAGTATGCATAGGGCCAATGTACCTATGTTTAAAACAGTCTCTTATTAGTTATCAACACAAAAGGCCTAAACTATACCATTAAGATTTACCTTTTTTCCATTTATCCTTCCTCCCGTCCGTCCGTCCGCAGTCTCAGTTAAAAAAGGAACGGTAAATTGGAAAACAGTCCTCAAAGTTAAAAGACTAAATAAACCTTAAGACAGTCCATTCGACTGACTGTTGTCCTGTCCTGTCTGTTTTCTTCTCCGTCCGTCGGTCAGTGCAAAAATCTATGTGTTAGAATATCATTCATTACGTTTTATATTTTATTTATAAAAGGCAATAAAAACAATGGGCTTGTGTACTGCTGTCATAAGGCGTAGAGTTTTTAAGAAAATACATTTGAATATTATTAAAACGTCATTTAACCTAAAAATGCGCTTATGTTGGGTTGGGTCGCTGGAGAGCTCCGGAAAAAGGTGCAAGCAACCTGAATAAGCTTCCATATTAATTAGTATCTGGCGAATAGGGATCCTCAGGAGCTGTAATTGAAATTGTTTACCTAATACAGGTTCCGGGGTCCTGTATTAGAAGGAAGCTCTGTATGGTGTAACAAGGAGTTTAAAGTTACTCTAATACTTCATGCCACGTCCTATTTTAGGAAAACAACGCTATTGCTGAAATAGACATAATCGGGAAAACAGTAAGAAAAGTGACCCCCGTATCTCGAAAATCATGGTCTGCAGCTGCTATCGACAGCAGTAGCAGGGACGGAGGTAATCTCTAAGCAACCTGAACGCTTCTGCTTTTCTATGCAAAGCTTTGGATATTGCTTAGCGACCAAGCCCATGGCGTAACTTGACCTGGTTGCGTCAAATCATCTTCTGCTGCTTTAAAATCGCTTAATGCTTTGCTTTGGAATATATGCTTGCAGGAAAATAATGCTGTAGCTACAATAGATATAAATACAGCAGTTATAACAAAAGTGACTCCTCTTTCAAAGAAGTCTTGGCAAAATAATGGTATTGACGCAAGCAATAGAGACGGAGGTAATTTATGTTGTAACTAATTATTGAAAATGCGTGCGATTAAGTTATGTCTTTGGTACGAACATTCATTTGTCTAAGTTGATAAATATTTCAATACGGACCATATTGCAGATTTAACACAAGAACCAATTATAGAAGATAAACCGTGTTTAATATGAATACAAATAAGTGCTTTTTTTTCTTGAAAATCAATTACTATTCGAATGAGTTAATGCGTTTTTTGAAACCACACTTTGTTAGGAGTACATCGTCGAATGTATCCTGGTCTGTTTTCGTTACGACAACCTGGAGTCATCAAATCCTGGCAGGTTGGAAACAAGAGATTCCTAATCACTGCCGATGAGGGAGCCAGTAAAACATTTACCTCAGCCCAACATAAATTTGACTGGACGGATAAATCAATGACAAGGACTCTCGGTAGGTTAAATAAAACTCAATTATTGTTAAAAGTTAATTGCACTTTGTATGGCATTAATCTTCAGTGAAAATATGATTCCGAAAAGTTATTGGTTGTTTTTCTTTGATTTAAAGTTGTTTGGTGCTTATATACCACCATTATTGAAAATAGGTTGCGTTTGTCGCTTATCAACACACTATACTCTGTTCACAGGAAACAGCATCGAGCCCACACTGGTCACTTTGAAGGCGAACGCTCTTGACGACGAAATGCTAGGTAAGCATACTTTGATTTTGGTTAATAAAATGATCAGATTCAAAAAAGACACCACAAACAATTAGAACCCGAGGGGTTACCTCCTTAGAACGGTCAGTTGCAAATCAAATCGTCACTGGGGGTTTAAACCAGGTTCTAGGATGCACCAACCTCACACTTGCTCCAACAGAATCTCATATTAACACACAAGTACAAGTTGTCTTAATGAAAAACTCCAACCCACCTATCAGTTCAACAATGTTGCATGCAAAAGCACACAAACATATAAATCATAAGAAGCTAATAGCATTGCAAAGCCAAAGGAGCGAGTACTACTGATCTTACCGAGACCTGGGCTGAAGGTTATAAAACTGAGTTTGGAAACCAGTCTCAAATCTCTAGCATCTCAAGCATCTGATTGGCTGAAATGGCGACTGGTCACCATTTCAGCCAATCAGATGCTTGAGATTTGAGACTGGTTTCCATGCTCAGTTTTTAACCTTGGGCACAGAGCTCCTGGAGTAAAATCAGCAAGAACACGATGGCTAAAAGAAACAAATCGAGCTTCTATGTTCTTTTAAGAAAAGATTTCCCCTTACACATTCATAAACTCTTAAACTTCTGCCACCATCCGTCGTGAACCAAAGAGGTAAGCATAACGATCAACTGAAGATGTGTTAATCAACAGGCCTGCAGAGCGCTGTATTTATCATGTTGGTAACCTTTCTTTTTAAATTTATGGGTTTAACGAACAACCGGGGGAAATTAACATTGCCTTTTATGTTCTTAATTTTATAAATAAAATCTCTGTAAAAAACTGGCTGTGAAATACCTTGTTGCAAATCTGTATTTTTGTATAAAATCTGGGTATTGGCGATAAAACTTGCAAAATATTTTCCTTGTTTTATAAGTTTTTCTGTTATGCAAAGATAAAGTTCATTGAAATCATTAACATCATTGCAAGCTCTAAAAAATCGAACAAGCTGTGAGATATAAACCCCGTAAGATGTTGCATGAGGAACATCGCCGTCTAAAAACGGAAAATTAACAATATTTAAGTCATCTCTTTTATCATATATTTATGTAGTGATTTAACCATTTTAATGGATATATTTAGATCAAGAAAATTTGCTTGCTTTTCTGAAATGTTCGCTTTATTAAGCTGTTGTTCTTAAGGATAAATTTTGTTAACCAGTGGTGGAAAATCGTTATTATCTATATTTAATAAATCATCAAGGTACCTCGAAATGTTGTTAAAAGCTGTTAATAATATTATCTTGATGTTCGGAAGAAAAAGATAACAAAAAATCTCTTTCATAACAGTATAAAAACAGATCAGCAACAAGGGGTGCACAATGAGTACCCATTGGAATTCCTTTTACTTGCTTATAAATAGATGTACCGAATATTACATAAGTGTGATCCAGTTAAACGTAAGGAACTCTTTTAGGTCTAGACAAGTCCATAAAGTATAATTATCATTAGAACCATCTGTAAAATGCCCTATGTTCATTAAAGCGATTAAGGATTTTTTTATTTTCTCTAGCAAACGTTTTTTTTTCAATCAGACTGGTTAGCTTTTCTCTTATTAATTTGAAACATCATTTGAATTTTTAATACACCAACTTTTTTTCCAGTGGTTTCAAAAATCCTTTCGCAATACCTAATTAGATGCTCTTTTATACCTGTAAGACAAAATGTCTAGTGTTTTGATTGTTATACAATTTGACAAGTCAAGATTTTAAGAGTTGTTTCATTTCAATATTTTACCAACATTTTATCCAGGTCGCCTAGAAGTTAGTACAATAGACGGAAAGAACATGTTCAGTCAAATGTACGAACAGCTGAATGCTTTTGGGGGCCGTGGGTTCTCCATATGGGACACCGCTTCTCTCGCAGCGCCCGTATTTGATAGTGAGGGAACCCTAGAGGAATACATGGAGGCCTTTAAGAAAGAAGTTTTCAACACGGACTACGTACCTAGCCTGTATTATCAGTCACCAGAGCAACACAGGGATACTGTATCTGACGACAGGGTATGATACCAGTTACATACCTTAAAATTCCAACATACCAATGACAGTTCCGTAACCAAGCTGAGGCACACTGGGGGCACTTCCCTCGGTGAAAATTTGAAAAGTGACCAAATAAAATCGTGCGTGAGTTCAGTCTGAATAAAATTATCAATCTACTTTGAAATTCGTAAAGTTTGAAGCATGTATTTTGTTAAAAAACAAACAAACAACACCACAAATATACGCTAAATTGCACCCATCGAAAAAAATTTCAGGGGCAGCATGGCTCCGAACACCCTAAAAACTTTGTTCTGGTGATTTTGCCGCTGAATGAGAACATGAAACAGTACGAACTTAACTGAAATTAATAAAGAAGTTGCAATGAGCATTTACCATTGTTATGTTACAAAAGCAAATAAACGGATAGAAATGATAAACCTTTCAACATGCATTTTACCAAAGTATTCATCGAAGGAAAGTTTAGAGTATCTTCGTTATTGTTATCCAATTTTAATGTGAGTGTAAAATATTATTTTTATTTTATAGATCTAATTTCTGTTCTGCCGATTTTTAGGGTGCACGAGTTACTGCGATGGATATAGCAGATGACAATGGTACAGTGTTTCTTGTCGTTGGTACATGGAGCACCGGTACGTTATTCCTGTACACAGTGGACACCGCTTCCGGTATACCGGCCCCACAGTTCCGGAGCATATTTAGAGCAGGAACAACTGACCTACCTTGGAGAGATATGTACCAGAATCAGACCGTCGGGGATCTCTATATCAAGGATATAGGGTATGAATATATTTAACAGAATTGAAGGAGTGGGGGAGTATTGCAGAGAGAGCAAAACTATTGCTTAAGTTTTATAAACGGACAAGGGAAACACTCATTGTCGTAAAAAGTTTTTTTTTGAAGAAACTGCTCTGAGACTGTTTCGAGTTTAGAAAAATAATAATCGAGGGAGTTGTCATTTCACACTATATATCTTTCTTTACTAAACGCGGATTAATGTTAGAAGAAATTAACATGAATGAACGGAAGGTAATGGAAATTTACCTAAAATGCATTGTGTTTATGTTTATCTTATGATAAAGCAGTAGTTATACATATAGAAGGTGACAAAATAGAAAACGTGCTCAGTGTATATTTGAGCAAATGAGGCAAAATTGTGATGGCGCCCCGGGAAACATCAAACAACATTAATCTTATCAAAATGGATATAACCTAAATTAAAAGAATTCTGTATTTTCTTGATAAAGAGTTCGAAAGTGCGAAATAAAGAGTGATAATTTTAAATAGAGTTCTAACTGACTTCCCTTTTGGAAGATTATTTTATTGTGTATTTGGAAATGTTTAGAATTTAGATGCTTATAAAAGTAACTAAGGAGTTTTTAATATACACTTAACAACTTTTTAAGTATACACCTGCGTGCTAGGTCGTTACTGGCTTGATAATTGAGCTATTGCTCTAAAACTTTCAATAAAAAATGCAAGTAATACTAACTTATTTATTAGTAAAACATTATTCAAAATGACAGACATCTGCCTGCTCACAATCATTTGGAATACTGACACCCACAGAAAATAAAATTCACAATATCAGTTAATGACGCATATGGCCACCTTCAGCGATGAACGGTTTAATCGCGAAAATATTGTTGAAGCTGATTTTTTTATCATGGATGATCAGTTATAATGCTTTGGGCTGGTGTGTCAATGCACACGAGCAGTTTTAATCAAATGGAACTTACGTTCTGAAGAATATCAGAGACAAGTCCTTGTTCCGGTTGTCTTTCCACGTCTTCAAGCAGTTTATGCATGATGGTGCACCGTGTCATCGTTCGGCGAACACCAGACGTTTGCTTGAGGTGGACAATGTCAGAATATTTCCATGGTGAGCTAGAACGCCGGATCTAAATCTAATTGAAAATTGTTTGTGTGATATTGGAAGAGGCGTACGAAACAGGAGGGACCAACCATTCAACTTGAAAATGGGCTTCTTCAGGAATGGGCTTAAGATTCCATAAAGAAGGCATTCAGCACTGTAGTAGCTCAATGAGATTAACGTGTCTTGCAGTTATACGCGCTGTTGGTGGTCAAACTCTTTATTTACTGATGTGAATTTGTATTGTGGGTCCCAAGTACTCTAAATGATTGTGAGCAGTCAGTTGTATGTCACTTTGAGAACTGTTTTACTGATAAATAAGTTAGTATTTATTGCCTGTTTTATTCAAAGTTTTTGAGCAATAGTTCAATTATCAAGCCATTAATGCCCCAGTACGCAGGTGTATACTTAGAAAATTTGTTCAGTGTATGAAAATTATTTTAATTAACATGTCTCTAATGCGCGTGTGTATTACCTTGTTTCAGTAAGTTTATTACGACGTAGCTAAAAGTTATTACCATAGTTTCCTCAGATCATAAAGTAGAGTAAAGGGCTCAATTTGGTAAGATTATGTTCCTTTGTGTTTCAGAATTATCCCCAGTGATCACAGCCCTATAGACGCCCCACTGTTGTATGTCGTCAGCACAGGGTCGGGTTCACTCTCTATCTACGCTATTGAGGAACAGACCGCTGTCATTCCAGGACCTGTATAATACATAGGATTTAATTATGTCAAACACATGTACCCAACCAATGTTGATTATTTAAATAAATTGTTAACAAAATCATAAAATTTCTTTCACACTACTGCTTCCGCTACTTTTAGCACTTTTACTATTTAACAGAAAATTGTGAAAGTAAGCAAATTACAAATTTCGAAAATGGGAAAGAGTAGCCGCATAAACAACAATAAACCTTTTCATGTAGACCAACAGAGGGGTAATAATTAAAAATAATAAATTACAAATGCTATTAAGATATAAAATTTTTAGTGTTTATCAGTTTCTCATCAACCCAAATAATTAAATTGGTAAAATATAAATTACAATGGCCAAATTGAAATTCTTTGCATGTTTTCTTCATTTATATGAACTAAACGGCTGGAGAAAACGAATGGAGAATTGAGTGTGTTTGTTTTGTTGTTGTTGTTGTTTTTTTGTTGTTGTTTTTTTTTTTTGGGGGGGGGGAATACAAACGAAGCCTTTTCATAAGAAAAAAACAAACAAACAAATGCAGCAGCCTTTACATAAGAAATAACAAATGAAGCCTTTCCATAGGAAATAGCAAATGAAATCTTTACATAAGAAATTATACATCGATATTTATCCAACTTTATTTTTTCCGGAGAAGCAAATTTAACATTTTGTCTACGACAAATATTTGTATGTTTGTTCATTAAAACATGTTTTATGCTGTTGTAAGTAACAAAACGTTAACAATCTTCTTAGCAATGTAATTGCAAGCGACATTGCACTTCCTTTAATTTAGAATTTCACTGAGATATTTGACCAAACAAAAATGGTTAAATTATAATATAGCTAGTTTATTTAGTTTGAATAAAACAAAGTAAAAATAAAATTAAGAAAATATAGTGAACGAGAGTTCGTTTACAGTGTAAAGGATGTGATATCACGACAACGGCGAAGGGTTGTATGAGCACAAATACTTGCTGCTAGTTCTTTCATACCGAGTCTTTACAGGGTCATTCGAATCAAAGTCTGAGTTATATCATAGAAACCTGTATTTCCAGCAGAAAGCATCCGATTTATCATCCGACTTAAGAAATCTATAAACGTTACAAAAAATGAAACGTTAACAATCCTTAGCCTATGACAAACGATTTTGCAAAAATAATTTCTCATAACGAGCTTTTAAAGTCCACAACAGAATATTGTAGGGGTTCTGCCATTTTAATAGATTGTGCTTTATGTCTTCAAAGCAAGCCCTGAGGTACTTAAAAAGTGACTTTTAATGGATGCATAGTTACTTATCACACGTTGTCTCACTAATCAATCTTGGTCATTAATGTGCTGATAAAGCATGGAAAAAATATCAATCTACAGACGGAACGCAATCAATTACCGTCTAAACGTTACATTTGGGGGCACTAATCTGTGTCTGACATTTGCCATATAATTTGTTTTGATTCGCTTTCATCGCTATAGTCAGACAAAATTGCATAAATCTTAGAACATAATTCCCCAAGGAGCTATAACAATTTGAAGGTCGGAAAACAAGCTTTAAGTTGACAGCCCCACTTAATAACTTTTAATCTTCTTATCAATCAACATGTTTTTCATTAACAGAGCAGTTTCTATATGCTTTTTCATCGGAACTTTCGGAAGCAAAAGAAAAACTCTTTGGTCCGCTAAACGCGATCATCATCAGCAGCAGCACCATCATCAACATTAACACCTGTGTCAGTTACTGCAAAGTAAAATATGCATAATTTGCAGTACATCTCTAAGGTATACTTGCACACAAAAATGTTTCACAGTCTTAAATAGTTATATTTTCGAAGGGTTTTAAAAATCGTATTTTTCAAATACAGGTGTTGCATAACGTAACTATACTAAAATGAAGGGGAACTGGAGAGAAAATTTTTCATTTTTGTTAAAAATAAATTAAAATGATTAACTGCAAGACAAAATGTTTTTCAAAATGTTTACTCCTATATTGAATAATGTGTGCTTGCAAGCGCACTGCAGTCAAAATTTTTAACTATTAGGGCTAAAATGTAACATTCTTACTTATAGCGTGTATGAGTATGCATTTAAATGAAAATTGTGTCGAGCACTAAACAGCGTTTCGATCAAATGCAAGGAAGACAAAATTGTTTTGCAACTGATAAATTCAAGGCGGTTACCCATCGAAAAACCCAATTATTGTTTGTGAAATCTTTTTGAAATTGATCAAATCATAAACCTATGTTCGCATTTCCTCTCTGCATTTTATCTGAGGAGGAGGCAGTTTCTGTAGTTTTGTAATAACCTTACATGTACATCCATCACGCCAGATTCTAAACTCGGAAATACTGACACTTTATGATATATTTCCGAAAATACATTTTTAATGTAACATCTTCTTTATTTTTCAAGTATACCTAATTTGAATCAAATATGTATATCAGAAATAGCATTGGTAAGTGGTTTAGAGTTAAGAGATGATTAACTAAGACAACTTGTGCGTGAAACGGTATATACGTTTCCTCTTGACTATTCAGTGTGACAGTTATAAATAATTACAGACCAAGGATAATTTTTTCCGTTGGATTTTTACTATCTATTTCAGTTTTCTAATTACAGATGAAACTTTAGAGCTTATTGTTAACTTTGTCGGATTTTGTCGTACTTGCTCAAAGCTTTCGTGAAATTCTTCAAAATATTGTTGTTCATACTGTAGATGTTTCTTTGAATGATATCTTATATATGATGTCCTATCAAAATTCGATAAAGTAGAATTCAAAGGATGGAAATGCCGGTAAGTAACACCATGTAGAGCAATCTTATGAAGAATTATATTAACGTAAATATTCAACGTCATTAAATGAGAAAACAAACAATCAGAAAGTTCCTTAGAAAGATTAAGGTTAAAGGACTTTCATTTCTACAGATTTTAAAAATATCTCTTTGTAGACGGGCAAATCACTGGTAATAAATTGCAGCATCTTCCTATATAGCTCTAAGAAACATTAATTTGAAATCAATCTCGATATGATCTCGATATGATGCAGAATGCATCTGTGCAATTAAGCTGGCTTGCTATGTTGTAATAAGGAATGGAAATATAAAAGTAATCTTTGAAGCAACACATCTATATTATAAACTAGATAAACCTCTTGGATGAAATACGAGCTCCGGCTGGTATATGGAAATATCTTCGGTAAAATATGACGATAACTGTGATCGTGAGTACATTACAACATCAATAATTAATTGTCCATTCAAAGAGAAATATTTCCTTAAATATTTAAACTTGAATAAAAATTAATTGCCGCTTAAATAACTTAATTTTCAAGAAGTGTTATAATCATTAGTTGTGAGTGATTGCTCGAGAATACTTGTTCCCCTCTGCGTTGGGGTTGTGGTCATAAAGAAATACAAAGGGACCGTATTTGTAAAATATACTACATATTCGTAGACTCGCACCCTATATTTATCGCGGATCATGAATTATACCAGTAAAAAGTATTTTAGTTATACATAAATAAACAAATTACTTGAATATTTTATTGCTCTAGTAATTGTCATTGCAAGTTTTGTAAAATTTTTCAAGAATAGCATCCCAGAATGTCGTCATTATGCAACATTTTAATGATTATATCATTTGTTTTTAAGATTTCTGTTATATAACAATGAACAGGTCATTCGATTCGACTGATCGTGATGAAGGCTTTCGATGGAACAAGGCATAAAGAGCCGAAGAGAAACACAGATTAGTGCTGAATAGTTTATTGAATAAAAGGTTAACCACCTATCACGAAATGTCTAACAAGTTTGCCTTGGTCATAAATCATGGAAAACGGACAGACATAAATATCAATTTGCAGACCGAACGACATAAATAGGTTGGCTCTTACAATTAGAGAACAAATCGGTCTCGCGAGTTTCCTTGTAATTTGCTTTGTTCCGCTGTCATTGCTTCTTCAGTAAAAAGACAAGTTGTTAAGACATTATCCCGTAAGAACAATATATACATTGTTCATATTCCTGCTCAACTTCTCGCTGCAAGAAAATTGTCGGTAGTTATTCATTTATTCATCGTTTCGGCGAAAGTTTACCCCCTTTTCACCCTTTGGTCCATACAATATATTTCGACGAACTCCACTTAACTAAGCTAATAATTCAGACAAGCATGTGAACCTTCTTTATTTAATCGTTTATTGATAATATTTTTCGTTGCTATTTAAATACATGATAAATAAGATGTTTTTAATTTTATAATTGTATTTTTCCATTTCGGATGGTGAAGTCTCACGTGCAACATCTTACGTTGATCATATTTCACAGCATGTTTGCTTTTCTAGAGCTTGTAACAATGTTAAAGATTTCAATGAACGTAATCACTGCATAACAGAAAAACAGCTTTTAAACAGGATTATCGGTTCAACAAATTAAGGTAACATTTTGCAAGTTTTATCGCCGATACCCACATTTAATTCAAAAGAAGATATGCAGTGATATTTTACGTATAAACGTGTAATTGATGTTTTTCATGAGGACTTGTTCGAGCAAGTTTGAGGGTGATCCACCCTATAACCTATTTTAAACCCTCAAGCGGAAAATTGTTTTGGAACTGATCGTTTCATGACAGTAGCCGCCCATGTTCTCATTTGTTAAATGTTTGTGTTGTCTTATTTAATATTGAAAATTTTATAAATGCAGGTCTCTTTCATTTTACTCTGCCGATTTTCTTTATGAGGAGGCTCTGTTTTCTGAATATTGTTTTCCTAATATGCTGTGTCTTTTGCAAATCGAATCTGTTGTTCGACTGTTTTACGGAACCAGACGAGGAACGTTTGAGGTTGATATGAACCCTTAGTTGCAAACTGCTTTGAAACTGACCTTCCAAATAAGTAAACCCAAATTCTTAAGTGTGTTAATTGATTTCAATGTTATTTTTTATTCAACCTAGTCAACTAAAAATCCCATGCTCTGTTGTCATCTCTTTTTTTCGAACGTGAAGTGGGGCTGTGATTTCTGAATGTGACCGTTTTTGATATGCCTATATCATGTTTGTTATAATTCTTTCAGTTATTCGAAAGAATTTGTATCTGTGCATTTTAGTTAATCTAATTTCTATGTGTCTCCATCATTTATTGATATAAGTGCAAGTTTTCGGAAATCTTTAAAGAAATTAATTACGCCATCTAAAATCGTTTTACAATGTTAAACGAATTAACCTTGCTACAATTTTTTTGAATAAAAATAGGGGGCCTAAACCCGCGAATGAAAAACAAAATTATTTTGCTATAGTTCGTAAAATACTTACTGAAATGGGCTTTCAAAACTAAAATCAGTTGCAAACATCGAGTTTGGTAGTAAGGTCATCATAACTGGATAATATAAAAAGAAAAAAAAACAGAACAAAATTTATTTTACTTTTGGTATAGTTATAATTTAAGAGAGTACTGTTAGTTTTAAGTAACCTGTTTCTTTCTCCCTTTACATGGTACAATCCAGTATAAATAGAAGATGAAACAACAACTACTATTTCATGAGAAGTAATTTTATACACAACTATTTTTGCACGCCGCTGAACTATGAATGGTATTAATTTATAAATACCGCATTAAAAGTTCCATGTTTACAGGACGTCGAAAATCATTGTTTGGGATAGATCGAAATGGTACTTTTTACTGGTGTAAATACTGAGTTGCGCTTTACACGGTGCTAAGTGGCGTGGGGAGTAATTCGCATTCCGTTAGTGCTCATTAACAGACTCAATCAAACAATGATAATACTTTACTGCGGCTTGGAAATATCCGAATATAACATACAATTCCAATAAAAAAATAATTTTCACCGCCAACTGACCCCGCCAAAACATGTCATTTTCCCGCGATATACAGCGCCCCCTATCAAACTGACCAAACTAGTTTTTGGTCAGGCTATTTTGAGACAACCGTTCTCCGCTATACTCAAAAACCCTACAAAACGTTTACCAATTGTATTCTATAATTGTCTATATATGAGTTAATATATGGATTTCTAATATTGTCTAATATCAAAGGATCTATTTTCGTAAATTTTGTATGGTGTCTTTTTTGAGTCGCCTTCGATAGCGTGTAGACGCAAAGGGATCCTTCATCCGGCGTCCTCCCCGTCCGGTAGTCACTAAACTTAAATTTGAAATCCTTTTTAGCGTACTTGTCCTATTAACTTTATACATGAAATATGTCATCTTCTTGAACAAAACCATCTGTTTCAATAAGAATGATAACTTATGTTTCACTACTTTTTGAGTTATGTCCTTTCAAATGACTTTAACATGAAACTTAATGTTGCCTTTTACTTTGAAAGTACTTGCCCTTTTAATTTAATACTTGCAATATGCCGTCTTCATGTACAAAGCATTCTGTGACAATAAGAATAATAGCTCTTATTCCACTTTAGTTTGATGTATGCACTTAGAAATGACTGTAGGATGAACCTAAATATTGCCTATAACTTGAAAATACTGACTGATTAAAGTAATATTTGGAACTCGTTCATCTCGACGTGCTAATCGATTTGATAACTACTGTTTCACTATTTCTTTTAGTTATGTCTCATTTTAAATGATTTTTGATATGAAACTTGATGTTGCTTAAAACTTCGAAAGTAATTGTCCTATTTTCTTAATATTTGGAATATACCGGTATCCTTTGCGCGATAAAAACCATCTGTGACTACAAGAATGATAACTCCTGTTTGATTTTATTTTGTGTTACTCCCCTTTCAATTGACTTAAGTATGAACATTGATGTTGCTAACAACTGCGAGTGTACTTGTCCTATTAACTAAATAGTTGGAATATGTCATCTGCATGAATAAAGCCATATTTGACACCAAAAATGATAATTCCTGAATAAATATTTTAGTTATGTCCCTTTCAAACAACTTCAACCATAAACTTTATTGCTGATAACTTGGAAATTATTTTTTCCATCGTTTGGGATGGTCAAACTGTTTATTGGTGTAAATATTGAATTGCGCTCAACCCGGGGCTAGGTGGCGTGGGCAGTAATATGCATAATCATTACAGTCCATGAACAGGCTCAATCAAACCGAGCCTGCAATATTTTCATATTTGACGTGTTCGATGGCGTTCAAAGTTCCCTTTTCATCTATTTAGACACAAAATACTTAATGTATATGTATGTCATCTGTGTTAATTAAGTTTTATCCGTTTGCAGCGATGCTCGGTTGAAATCATTTAACTTTATTTTGATTAAAACTGGAACGAAGATAAAGATAATATCTGATCATTTACAATTAAATCAGTAATTATGTTGTATTACGATGTAACTTGAAGTACATATTTTTATCATATACGATAAAACATAGGCCCATATTACAACTTTTTGGAAGCAGGCGACACGTGTGTATCGCGGAACTTCTAGTTGAAAATTAATCAAACCATGCTCTCTTTTCCTCTCGGCGTTTTAAGTATGTTGAGAGGCAGTGTTATCTGAATGTGGCTGTTCCTGTTACACGTAATTCACTCGAAAATTTCACGAAAAAAAAACAATATAGCATACAAAATGCTTATATGTCATACCGGGGCTTTTCCACATTTTTATTTTAATGCAATTTTCTAATAACTGAATTAATTTGCTGTTAAGATAATTTCGTTATTCTTATTGAATGCGAAAAATATAAACTTATTTTAAGCTCTGCATGAATGAGATTGTTTATTGTCAGATTTTGAAACGCGTGCCCCTGAGGCAAATGATTCTCAGATAAAAGAAATATTGTTCCAAAACTAGAAAACAACTGGCAAAACTGGAGAGAGGAAGTGATAACATAAATCTCTTGTATAACAACAGAATCCGAGTAATTCTATCAAACTTCCGCTTTATAAGGCTTAATTCATCAAAAATGACAAAGATGAAAATATATCTGACTTGGTGTTGGTTTGAGTTTGTACGTTTGTATTATGGAGATACATATACAACTCAGTACTTACATAAGTAAAGTCGACTTTAAAACCAGGACATATCTAGTTCATGGCGACCTTTTATAAAGCCAATTAAGTGTTATTGTTAGAAAATAATACTTCAAGATTATTATTACATGTATAAGGGAACTCGTTGAACTACGCTTAACCCTACAACGGCAAATATGGTTTGGGTGGCTGTAACTCCTACTGCTACACTTTCTTCTTTATGTTTGGTGTATTTTTGTTTTTAAAACTGTTTGTACATCTGCATTTTATTCAAATTAGAATAAGTGTAATGTCTGTCTGACTTGCTGTCTGTTTGTCTGTCGTGCCGTGCGTCCGTTCGTCCGTCCGTCTGTCTGTCACGAACGTTCGAGTATCAAATATTACATCTAGTGATCGTGTTATCGGAAAAACTATTTAAATTAATATAATATTATAATATTATATTCTTTTTAAAGAAAAAGAATATAATATTATAATATAATATTATAATATAATGCATCTACGAGTAAAATTCGCTGTGGTTTATATTTGAATTATATGCTAATCACAATATTGGCAACATGGCATTCAGAATGAATCTTATTTGTAATAACTTTCTAAGAAATAACATTCAAAGTTAATGCTTTACCAATTTGCAATTGTTTAATGTTGTGGACAATATAAGTTGGAAAGTTTATTTTCAGATTGGTAACAAACGTAAAAACATACATCTCAGGAATTACCATACTCAGAAAATGCACTTTGTACACAGTAATTACGCATTTGCCCGCCGTTTGGCATTTCAAGATAAATAAATCAAGCGATGGGCGACATTTTCTTGACTTTTTACGTATAATGAACATTTATCCGGCTAAGCTGTATATCAAAACGTCAATTAAAAAGAAATATTCCTTTAGTAACTCTCCATTCACGACTTTCGACTTTACCAACAACCTAAATAGCCTCTAACAAATGTAACAAACACTTTATGAAATACTTTGCTGTATTTGAGTAAGCATCTGGACAGTCGACTGACATAATACATATAACAGCCTTATTCATATCATAATAAAACACAATTACTTTTATCTATTTGAAAGCTTGTATCATAATACATTATACATGTATGTTATATAGAGAAACTTAGCTACTGCTCAACATGACAATTATTTATCGAAAATATTAGCTCTTCAATAATTTTCTCACATATGCATTGTCCGTCATTACTATATTTTAATTTTAAAGTAAAATTAAATGTCTGTAATACCCGACTGTCCAAAGCTGAATGACCAGTTTGACAAATTTAAACAAAATCCTCGTGCGTATCTTACAACGCCCCCTAGCGTTCATTACATTTCACCAAGAGAAATTAATTTTCTTCTTATTCGATTTCACTCAAACGAAGAAAATTACACTGCTCGATTCGGGTTCAAGTTGGATAAGGTAAGGAAAGAAATCCTGTAATAAATATTGTATGATCTATGTCAGAGGTTTAGACACCAAACACTAGTTTTAACACGTGCGAGAATCATCACCATCGCAATACAACTCTTTAAGGTTTGTGTGGCAGCGACATATTTTATTGAATTTTGTCATAAACTGGTCGCCTGTTATCATATGTACAGTAGTGTAGGGATTCACACAACCGAACAAGCAGAGAGGAAGAAAAGAGCAAGGATTTATTCAATTATTAATTTCAAGTTAGACAACACAAACAATTAAAGAAGACAGGAACCTCCGAGGGTTACCGCCTTTGAACGCTTAGTGGCAAAATAATATGCTGTGAAATAAAATCGTATAAGATATTTCTTGTGGAACATCTCTATCTAAAATTGGTAAATTTACAATATTTTGAATACAGATATTATATCTGTAGTTTGATTTGTATGTGCTTAATTATACATGCACTACTGAATCAATAACTTAAATAAATCTTCCTGACAATTTAAATCGGCTTGTGTCTCACGTCAACACGTCAAATAAAAAGAGACATATTAAGCAGGTCCTGACAGTAAACTGTTATAAAAAGGTGAAATGCAGAAAACCCAGGCTCATAGCCAATGAGTAGAGGAGAAAAGAGAGCATGGGTAACTAACTGGATCAATAATAAATACTACAGTCATATAAACAAAAATATGATGAAATAAGACTTTAAAATGTTTTGTAGTTCGAGTATTCGATTCAATTTTAGGGAATCCTAAAATAATTTTGCATGCAATAAACTTGCAACTGAAAACAAAATTTTGCTAATTTGCGTAAAATGCTTGCTACAGTGCTTGAGAAACGTACTTGTACGCTTCAGCCAGAAGAAAGATAACCGTAATTGGATTAGTTGGATCAAAACAACAACAACAACAATAACAACAACAAACAAACAAAACCCCACATCAATTTTACCAAGTTTGCTTCTGAATGCTAATTAAATATGTTCAAAGAGATATTTAGTGGCTTAATTCCGTCTATTATCCGGCTTGATATCGTCAATATTTCTACGTATCTCTGAATCGAATATATGTCAGCTTAAATTATACTGTCTGCAGTGGGGATCAAGGAACACGCATTTCCACCATCTGTAAATGGCAGTACATTAGATGTACGAACATACAAAAATATTTAACAACCTTAACTTATAATGTGTTCAAAGTAATATCGCAGTAATTTGTTATGTCTTGGAATATCCATTTTAATCGATTTAGTTTTATTTGATTAAGTTTTAAAATCATAATTTTAAAATCATCATACAATGACATTCAATGAGATAACCAACGCTCTTCTTGCAATCGTATAATAAAAGAAGATAAAGGTTAAAGAACCTTTATTCTACCTATTTTAAACATCATATGCCTTTTGAGACGGGTAAATCAATGGTAATAAATTGCAGCATCTACTTTAAAGCTCCAAGAGACATTAATTTGAAATCAATCTCGATATGGTGCAGAATACATCTGTGCAATTGAGCTTGCTTAGTATGTCGCAATAAGTATTAAAATATAGAAATAATACATAGCAACACAAAAGGGTCTATATTATTAACTAGAAAAACCTGTTGGATGAAAAACGGATATCAGTTCCGGCTGTTTTATGGAATTGTCGTCTTTAAAATATGACGAAAAAAATGATCATGAGCAACATCAGTAATAAATTATCATTTCAACGAGCATTACCTCATTGAAAAATATTATTAAAACTTTAATAGTAATTATTGTCGCTTAATTAACTTAATTTTAAGAAAGCGCTATAATCATTAGTTGTTAGTTAGTTGTCGCGAATAATTGTTCCTCTCTGCGTTGTTGTCATATAGATATAAGAAGGGGCTGTCTTGGTGAAATATACTACGTAAACTTACTATTTGACCCTGTAATTAACCCGCATCATGAATAATATCAGTTTAAAGTCATTTGGTTATACATAATTTCACAAATTACTTGAATATTTCATTGCTCCAGTAATTGTTTTGCCTTTTTTGAGATTCTTTAAGAACGAGTATAACAACCCAAAACGTCATTTAAATGCAACATTGTAGAAGATTATCCGTTTGCTTGCTATGACTTCTATTATATGACTATGAACAGTTCATTCGATTCGGCAGACTGTGTTGAATGCTTTCAAGGGAACAAGGCAAAAAGAGTCTAGGAAAACTGAATAGTTTATTGAATAAATGCTTAGCCACTTAGCAGAAGTGTCAAACAAGTTTGTCCTGGTCATTTATCATGGAAAACGGACAGAGACATAAATATCAATTCGAGACCGAACAACATAAATAGGTTGACTCTCACAATAAGATAACCAATCAGTCTCGAAGGTTTCCTTGTAATTTGCTTTGATCCTCTGTCATTGCCTTTCTTCAGTTAGAGACATTATATCCCCGTAGGAACGAATATAAACTGTTCACATCCCTGATCAACTTCTCGCTTTAAGAAACTTGTTGGAATTCATTCCTTTATTCAAACATATCGGCAAGATTTTACTTTCTTTTTCCACCTTTGGTCCATAAAATATATTTTGACGAACTCAGCTTATTTAAGCTAATAATTATGACAGGGATGTAAACTTTCTTTATTTCATCACTTTATTGATAATGTTTTTGTAACTATTTAAATATATGATAAAAGAGATGGTTTTAATTTTTTTTCACTTTAGATTGTGAAGTCTCGCGTGCAACATCTTACGTTGTTCATATTTCACAGCACGTTTGATTTTCTAGAGCTTTAAACAAAGTTAAAGATTTCAATGAACAGTTTGCAAAAAGGTGAAATATGCATATGAGGAATTGCCACATTCAGAAAAAAACAGCCTCCCTACACAGTCAAGAAGAGGAAGAAGAAGAAGAAGAAAAAGATGAGAGAGAGAGAGAGAGAGAGAGAGAGAGAGAGAGAGAGAGCATAGTTAATAAAATGATCAGTTTCAAAAAAGACACCACAAACAATAAACAAAAATGAGAACCCGAGGGGTTACCGCATTGGAACGGTCAAACCAGATTCTATTATGTGCAAGTTTATCGCCAAAACCCACATTTAATTCATAAGTACAAGTGCAGTGATATTTCACGTGGTCAACTTGTAATTGATTTTTTTCTTGTTAGGACCTGTTTGAGCAAGTCCAAGATTGATTCACCCTATAACCTAATTTAAACACTCCAGCGGCAAATTGATTTTTAACTGATCGCTTCATGATAGTAGCCCATCAGGTTCTCATTCGTAAATTTTTGTGCTGTCTTCTTAATATTGATAATTTTATAAACCCATGATGTCTTTCCTCTTTGCCTTTTTGTCTTAGCGAGGAGGCGTGTTTTCTGAATGTTGTTATTCCTAATATGCATATTTCACATTGTTCTTTCTGCATATGAACTCTGTTTTTCTTGTTTATACGTAACCAGACGAGGAAAGTGAAAGGTTGATATCAACCCCCAGTTGCATAATTTTTTGTCACTGACCATCCAAGGCAGTATCCCCAAATTTTAGATTGTGTAAATTGATTGTGATATAGATAAAAAGGGAACTTTGAAGGCCACCGAACAAGACAAAAATGAAAATATTGCAGGCTCGGTTTGATTGAGCCTGTTCATGGACATTAATTGAAATAAATAGCACTGCCCACGACGCCAAGCCCCGGGCTGAACGCAGCTCAATTTTAAACGCTATTATACACCCATGTTCTATTGTCCTCTTTTTTGACCGTGAAGTTGGACTGTGTTTTCCGAATGTGGCTTTTTATATGATATGAATATTTCATTTGTGATATAATTCAGTTATATGAACGAATTTGTATCTATGCACTTTCGGTAATCTAATTTCCATTTGTGTCCATCATTTAATCTTATTAGTGCAAGTTCTCGAAAATCTTTAAAGAAATTAATTCTGCTATCTAAAATCGTATGACAATGTTAAACGAATAAACCTTGCAACAAATTTCCTGAATACAAATAAACCCGCGAATGGAAAACAAAATTATTTTGCTTAAATTCTTACAATACTTACGTAAATGTGCTTTCAAAACTAAAATCAGTTGCAAACGTCAATTTCAGTAGTAAGGTCATCATAACTGGATAAATATAACAAGAAAAAAAACACACAACAAAAGAGAACTTTATTTACTCTTATCATAGATACAGGTAATTTTAATAACCCTCTGCCTGCACACTGATGTTTATTTTCATGTCATAGTTATAGTAATAAATTGGTTTTATGCAACGTAGCAACTACCTACTCCTTAAATTTCTCAACATCTCGTTGGCATTCAGTAGCTTTTAGCCATTAATCGCAAACTGTTTTATAGTGAAATAATTCATCTTCCTTTCCTAAATCAATTATATATAAAAGAAAATAGATCTCAACTCGATCTGACGGAATTTTTTCCCTTAAGAGGAAGACGGAGTGCTATCATAAACTTGTTTGAAATTATTCATGAACATGTCTAAGAAAGGCATTATGAGTTTCTTTCTAAATCATCGGGGTTCTCGCTGAATTCATCTCCTCGTTCAAACTGCTTACCATTAACCGAGGATTTTTTGTATAGGGATGAGAGATGTGGAATTTTTTATGGCATTAATCTTTCATCCGCATTTATCGTATGTCATAAATGCGCCCATATATCAAAATTACAATAATAAAATGAACATTCGCTGATGAATGAGATTTAATCTCAAATTTCTAGAGCTAAGGAGATACAGCTTATTTCTCGTAAATCAGAGATGAAATGATCATCATGTATGCTATTCTTATACATAATTTAAAGAATTATGGAAGTCTTCCACTGTTGTGTGACGGACGAAGAATGACAGCCAATATTTCATCTTGTGTTCTTGTAAAAACAATCGATTATTGTCTATAGTAATATAGAGAATTTAGAGCTCTAGCATTTTGGCTAATAAAACTATTACATTTTAACACTTTATGAATTGTTTTTTTTTGCTTTACCATAAAACCCTAAAGAGAAAATTCGGTTCGGTTAACTGCTTGTTACCACAAAAATGATCTTATAACTTGAAATTATATTGTTCAGTCAAAGTCATGCTAAAAAGAAAAACTGTTTGCATCGGAACAATATTCTTTAAAAGACAAATCTTAACTAAGTATAATCTGGAAATTCAAGTAGCGATTTGTTTATCATATTTTAATGAGCATCTCTTCAATAAATAGAGGAAAAATTCTCCGATCTTGTGTACTTTCGGTTTTAATGTCCAATGCTTGTCCTTGACATTTTTTTGACAGATGACCGCATCTTATTGTATAATATCTGTATTTTTTCTAGACGATTCAATCAGGAGGTCGGGAGTCCAGATGCAAATGGTAATCTTTTAAATGTCTTTGCTATGCCAATAAACGATCTTCTTATATAACGTGAATATCTTAATCTAAACTCAGCTGCAAGACATTATATACTCAAAAGAAAAAGTTTAGTCAGTATTTTCGTTTTCGTCCTAAATCTACAATATTGCAAATGTCGTGAAAAAAATTGAACATATGTGTTGTACTTACTCTTCTTATCACATACACGACGATTTGTTCACAAAAACCTTCCTCATTACACCGTGACTGTGTAAATTCAAAACGATCGAGACGTACGTGCTGATGAAAACCGACACGGATATTTTCGCAAATTTCGTTTGACATTAAAAGAGTATTGTCTACAATGAAAAAAGCCGGAGTAAAATTTCTGGTAGCTAGCTTGGGTCGCCGTCATGACCTACCCATTAATGACAGAAATATCGCTTTGTGATTTCTAGAAGCTTATTAACATGCTGCTGACGTAGCAGGTCGTTTTGGCCGCCATTAACGAACAATATATCGTATGCAAGCGCGATTCTGACAAATTGGCAGCGTTTACCATCTCCGTTGTCCAGTTAGGACGTTGAAAACAACGTCGCGCGAAGATCGCGTCTTAGTGACGTCAACACGACGTAATTGCTTCACACCTGCTCAAAAGCTCGAACAACTTCTTCGACAATCAACGGGGGACAAGAATATTCGTTTGTATCGCTTGAAACCGGCTGAGAGATGCTCGGCTGCATGCTCGAAGTCCTTACAATGGTATTCTTCTCACAGCACGTCACCGCGTCGCACATTTGAACTGGGCACGTCAGGGTAGTCGCTGGAATAGATAGCAATGGAAGAGAATCGTTTTCACCACTTAGTCCAAAATTAATCTCAGCATATATTTCTTCATTGTTTTGAGATGGAAATGAGTAATAATGTTGGGTTTTGAGAAAACACAGCAAAATGATTTGCCTTTGAAACCGATAGTAGACAGGATTGATGTATTTCCCAAAGTTCTTTAAGTGGGATTTTCATCTTGATGTTATCCGAATTGGAAATATTGATCAGCTTTTGTACATGTAGGATCAGTAAGTTTTGTGAATCGACGCAAATGCGTCTACCAGTAACATTCACTGTGGTTTATCTTTTGAAGCATATGCTCATCACAACATTTGCAACATCACATTCAGAATGAATAGTATTTGCAATAACTTTCTAAGAAATATCATTCAAAGTTTATGCTTTACCTATCATAAGAAGCTTCTCTGCAATCGTTTAATATAGTGGACCATATAAATTGGAAAAGTATATTTTAAGAGTGGCAACAAACGTAAAAACATACATCTCAGGAGTTGCCATACTCAGAAAATGCACTTTGTACACAGTAATTACACTTTTGTCCGCAGCTTGGCATTTCATGATAAATAAATCAAGCAATGCGCGACACTTTCGTGACTTGTTACGTATAATGAACATTTATCCGGCTTAGCTGTATATCAAAACGTCAATTAAAAAGAAATATGCTCGATTCGAGATCAAGTCTGATACGGCAAGGAAACGAAACCTGTAATAAATATTGTATGATCTTTGTCAGAGGTTTAGACACCAAACACTGACACGTTCGAGAATCATCGCAATACAAGTCTTTGAGGTTTGTGTGGCAGCGACATATTTTATTGAATTTTGTCATAAACTGGTCGCATGTAATCGTATTTTTCAGCATTGTAAGGAGAAAAATTTCGACTTACGCCCAATGATATGTTCGGCTTAACGAAGATGAGTTCTACAATACCAAAGAGCAAGGATCATTAACCCAATTATACAAGCACTGAATCAAAGGTGAATTGTATACATACATGTTCATTTTCTAGTATTATATCATAAACATGTGAATTTATCCCTCTTGCTTGACTACATTTCTTTTGCACCGACAACAAATAAAATACCTCTATGTCATGCCTAAGATAACAGATGTTTTCAAATGGTAAAATGTTGATTGATTTAATAAAATGTTCTGTATAAGTCGGAAGAGCAGAACAGTCAAAATAGGCTGTTTGAAGAAAATTTTAATAAACGAATACACGAAAATAAACATTCTTGATCGAAACAAAATGTAGATATTCTAAATTTCAATATATCACACAAAAAACGTCATTTTTGTTTATAATAAACTGAGAATGCAGATCACAATACTACGAACAAAAAGAAAGAAACCTTTCGATTGTGCATTTTTAATTTGCAAAGGTATATTGTATAATAAGCTTTACAATAAAATCTTTTTCCAGACCATTAAAGCAACGTGAAATGTAACGTAGTTGTGCAAGGTCTTGCGATATGAATAACATTCTAGTTTTTTTTTCTGCTGTCATATTAAGTGTCCTAAAATCAGATTTTGTCAGACTATGTTTTTTGAAAATTTTCAAATAAAAATATAATTTTATAAAATGTTTTCAGTTCTAATATTCCTCGAGAAGAGAAATAAGTTAAACGAGGTTGCGGCGTAAATAAAGATATGTTTCTTTTGTAAAAAGAGTACGTGTTTATACTGTATTTTTTTCTATCATTGTATTATATTATTACACTGCAAAGAAATTTGCTTGAATTTGATTGGATAATTTGACGTTGATGTATATCCGTATTTACGGCTTGGCCTTAGATATGAACGCACGTGCCTTAATTTCCCCCTCTGGCCTCCCACCTTTTGTTGTCGTCCGCCATTTTGTTTTGAATTTCCGGAAAAATGCATAATTTGAAGCCGATTTTGTAAATTATAAAGCGGTATGCTTAGAGATTACTAAAATTGTTACAGAAAATAATTGTGTTATGTTTTAAAGTTGAAAACGATCAGATTACTCTCAAATTTTGTAAATATCAAATAGATAATCCATTCAATTTCTATAGAAGTGACGTCATGCAGGTAAATTAATGACGTCAGACATGTAATAATTGAGGTTCTCAGAGGTTGTGCCGTTCGGCATTAAATAAGCAAATTAAATGAAAAATCGATATTTTCTTATTATTTTTGTCTGAAAAAGTTTTTGCAGTATAATAAAACAATTATTTGGTTCCTTGAAAGGGTATGTGAGGATATATTGCCGGTCTGGGTATCATATTATCCCTTTCCTGCGGCTCGGGTAATATGACACCCAGACATGCAATATATTCTCACATTCCCTGTCAAGAAACCAAATAACTATATATTACAAACAGTCGAATCCTTCATTTTGATCGTGGTTATATTATGTGATAAACCGACTTTCTTGGCGACATTCCTAGCTATTACATATCAAACGCCAACTTAAATTGCATAATAGCGAGATTGATTTCAAGTTATCGTCTCCTGGAAACGTAAATTAAGACATTGTGACATTTTTCGTCTACAAAGGGGATAAATTTAAAATCAGTTTTATTGATCAAGTTCAGTAAGCCTGCAATTATCGCGAACTTGCATTAACATATGATCCTTGGGAGACTAGAGTTTCTTTGTTTAACTAGTCATTAGTCGTAACTTTAACAATATCAATGGCGTTTGTCTTATTCCTGACTTAAGGAATTATATAAATGTACGAAAAAAAGGTAACTTAAAGACTTTAAAAGCCGAGCATCAAAAGAAAATAATTGACTTATAGACAGCAAGGTCTGAACAGTAAGGTGCTCTTAGATATCAAACGGCAGGAGAATTTAACACGTCAACAATGTTTATAACCTGAAGTATTAATTATATGAGTAAATGAACTTTGAAAGCCACCTTAGTTATTAAATATATGTATTGAGGAACATTGAAAGCCACCCAAAGTATAAAGTAGAGTAAAGAATGTTGAAAAAAAAGTTAAATATGCATATAAAATGTCCCCATCCAGAAGACAGAGTCTCAAACAACCAATAGGTTAACAGAACAAGAGAGCATAATTATACAATTTTCAATTTAAAAAAAAAACAACAACGCAAAAACAATTAAGAAAAATGAAAACCTAATTCGTAACAGCTTTGGAACGTTCAGTGGCAAAACAGTTTGCCACTGGGGGTTTAAACCAGGTTCTTGGGTAAACCAACCTTACACTTGCTTCAAATGGTTCTCATATAAACAAACAATTACAAGTTGTTTTGGTGAAATAACTCCAACCCACCCATCAACTCGACAATGGTGTATGCACAAGCACAAAAACATAAAAGCACGTAAGCTAACAGCATTGTAAACCAAACAGGCAAGTTGGTCAAGACTTATCGAATATATTGAAAATGATGAAACTACAAATATTATATGCAAAAATGTACTCCTTTTCGTATAAAACATAATTAAACCATTATTGTTGGATAATATCAAAAAATATCACTTGGACTTTCCGATATTAAGGGAATGCCAAAGTTTTATAAATAGTAAATGGCTGATTAAGGTTTTTTTTCCAAACTTAATGACATGTTCTTCAAAAACGGCACTCAGAAATTAATAATTATTGTAGCTAAAACACATAAAAGTTAATTTTATCAGAAGCTATTATACTGATGAGCTTCCAAAATATCTTGCCTAATCATTTATGTCTTTTCCCATTAGAAATCACCATTTGCCAATAGAAACTGGGAGAAGGAAAAACATGCGTTCAAACAAAGGTAAAAACCCAATCTGTTACAATATTTGCGGTGAATATCGACATATGCTTATTTGTCCTTTCTTTAAAGACGATAGAAAAAGATCAAAACACATATTTTCAGAAGACCTTGTCATTTTTTATCGAACTTTTAAACACAGACTATTAGTAAGTCCTTAAAACTGTAAGCATTTTTATAGTAAAATAAGTTAATATTTCAAAAATAATTTTATTTTTATATAAGCTTACAGAACCTTGATTTCCATTATTGGACAAAGATAATTTGGCAATGTTTACATTGTCCCATTAGCCGTGTGGTCTAAGACGCAGTCGATAAAACATTTTGAAGTGCAATAGTAGCAGCGGTGTTATAGGTTCAAAACATGTTTTTGTTTTACATTTTTAAAACTTTTTATACAATAATTATTTCCACGACAAAATAAATTGAATCAAAATATATACAATACTTTGAAATAACTGCAAAAACATACAAAAATATATATCTCTAACAGTCGTGTGTCAGCGTGAAACAAACTCGTATCGAAAAAGTTAGGACTATGGAAGCCGGACGCGTTTACCACTGCGCTATCGAAGCGATGTGGTTTGAGAAGGCTAATTAGTACTTTTAACACGTGAATTTGCCTTAATCAGTGTTTATGTTCTATTAATAATTGTAAACATCGCCAATTTGTGTCGACCTATAATCTTTCTTAGAACTATTATAAACACATTTACAGTTCACCTATTATTTCGATTGTTGTAAACTTGTAAAAGATTTATATAATTGTTATGTTACACTACTGTTACTTCATACCATCCATTAATAAAACTATACAAGTTCAGGTTTCCAACTGTGACGTGATTTATGTTTGTAACTTGTATTGTGATATCTTTGTTTATGTTATGTGTACATATTTGTTAATTGTATTTTTCGATGTTGCCCATATTATGTGGAGCTCAAACGTTATAAGTAAATAAAAATTGAAAAATGAAAGTCTACTCTTGCGGACCGATAGAATGGTCTTTGTCGAACTAGAAAAAAACATGTTCAAAATTCAGACATTCGAACAAATTTGTATGCATGAATATTTGATGAAGTCAATTTATATGTTCTCTGTCTCTCAATCTAATCATTGCTACAACTTTCAGATAATCTATAAATTAATTTATTCCACTGGAGAGACCGTCTGACTAATTAAGCTTGATAAGACTTTCCTAAATGCAAAGTGAAGCTCTTCGTATGGCATACTAATTACAACACATGCTACATGCCGTGACGGTGCTGGTTCGTTCCCAGCTAGAAGCACCTTCATTACATAAAGCAAAGCGACTATAGTTATCTTGACTATGCTTGAATCATATGTATTAAATGAAGTATTGCAAACTAACAACTTTTATGTGGAACGGTCTGCAAGTGTCGTGATAAATAACTGTTTCATGTGTGTAATAAGAAATATTCGAAGCATATATGTAGATGAAAGGGGAACTTTGAAGACCCTTGACCACGACAAATATGAAAATATTGCAGGCTCGGTTTGATTGAGCCTGTTCATGGGCAGTAATGGAAATGCTTATTACTGCCCACGCCGCCTAGCCCCGGGTTGAGCGCAACTCAATATTTACACCTGTAAACAGTACAATTTTGATCCATACCAAACGATGGTATGCATATGGCGGTGAACATGGAACCTTCAATGCGGTATTTTCCGATTAATACCATTCCATGTTCAGCGGCGTATGGTAAGATCATTGAGTACCCGCCCTTTGGCTTTGCAATGCTATTAAATTCTTATGTTTATATGTTTGTATGCTTTTGCATGCAACATTGTTGAGCTGATGGGTGGGTTGGAGTTATTTCACCAAGACAATTTGTACTTGTTTTGTGATACGAGAACCTGTTGGGGCAAGTGTGAGGTTGGTGCACCCTAGAACCTGGTTTAAACCCCCAGTGGCAATTCGTTTTGCCACTGACCGTTCCAAGGCGGTATCCCCAAAGGTTCTCTTCTTCGTTAATTGTTTGTGGCGTCCTATTTTAATTGACATACTTATATAAAACATGCGCTATCTCTCTTCCTCTCTTCTTTTTCGCTGCGTGGGGAGGCTGTGTTTTTTGAGTGTGGCGATTCCTGATATGCATATTTTGCTTTTTTGCCATAAATGGTGCAAACGAGAACATGCTGAGCTTAATGCTCTTTCTAACTAGAAAACAAGCAGCAAATAAACAAAATAATTGACTCTCGTATATCCTTCTTTAAAAGAAACATTGCTTAATTGCCACCTCGACCTCGTTTTAACTTTCGTCATTTGTCGCTCATAATTTAATAAGGGACATGCTAACCAGTCTCATTGAAAAAATCTTTAGCTAGAGAAACTAAAACAATTATCGCTTCTAATGAACATAGGGTATTGTTTGCAGATGTTTCTTATGATAATTATACTTCATGGACCTGTCAAAACCTTAATAAATCGAACACTTCAGAAAAGCAAGCAAACTTTCTTGATCTAAATCTGTCCATTGAAAATGGTTACGTCACTACTAAAATATATGATAAAAGAGATGATTTAAATTTTAATATAGTAAATTTTCTGTTTTGGACGGCGATGTTCCTCGTGCAACATCTTACGGGGTTTATATCTCACAGTTTGTACGCTTTTCTAGTGCTTACAATGATAATAATGATTTCAATGAACACAATCTTTGCATAACAGAAAAAACAGATTATCGGTATCACAAATTAAGGAAAACATTTTGCATGTTACCGATACCCAGATTTAATTAAAAAATACAGGTGCAGTTTAAAATCACTTTTGCAACAAGGTATTTCACAGCCAGTTTTAATGGAGATTTAATTTACAAACTTAAGAAAATAAGAGGAAATGTTAATTTCTCCCGGTTATTCGTAACAACCATCTGCAAATTCAAAAGGAAAGGTTACCAACATGATATTCTGCAGCGCTCTGCAGGCCTGGTGGTTAACCCATCTACAGTTGATCATTATAATTACCATTTTGGTTGCACGACGGTGGCAGGTGTTTAAGAGTTTATGAAGGTTTATAGGGAAATCTTTTTTAAAGAACCTAGAATCTCGATTTGTTTCTTTAATCCCAGTCATCGTGTTCTTGCTGATTTGACTCCAGGTTCTATGTTCTCAGTAAAGTCATTAAGAACCCGCCCTTTGGCTTTTCAATGCAATTTGCGTCATATGTTTTATTTGTTTGTGTCCTTTTGCATGCAACATTGTTTAGCTGATGTGTGGGTTGGAGTCATTTCACCAAGACAACTTGTACTTGTTTTGTGATAGGAGAACCTGTTGGGGCAAGTGTGAGGTTGGTGCACCCTAGAGCCTTGTTTTAACCCTCGGTGGTAATTTGTTTTGCCACTGACCGTTGCAAGGCGATAACCCCAAGAGTTCTCTTTTCTTTAATTGTTTAAAGCGTCTTATTTGAATTGCCATACTTATAACAAACAAGCTCTCTCTTCATCTCTTCATTTTCGCTGCTTTTGGGGGCTGTGTTGTTTTTGAGTGTGGCCATTCCTGATATGCATATTTCACTTTTTTATATTAAATTCGCTACTTCGTGCATCCGCTACCTGTTCGCACTATTACCAATCCGTCCATCAACCCGTCTTTCCGCCGTCTCGCAAGTAATTTTAACGGCCATTCATTCAGCCAATCAACAATTCCTCCGACAATACCATTATATTTTAATGCAATGAGGTATTGACACTGAAAAAACGAAAAGTCGGTACTGTTATGTTTGCCGTGTAATTAAAGGGTCTACTAGTCAGCGTCAGACAACATAAATATATTGTCTGAATATTTTGAAATTGTTAGTAACTTTGCGTTCTCGGTAATTTGAGCTTTCAATATATGTTTATCTCGGATGGGCAAAGTGTCGATTCGTTGTGCTCCGTGGTGAGATTTGATCATTTTAGAGAAAATACTAATTAAACAGTATGATACTTACTTGTAAAACATGGTTACAATTAATTCACGTTTTCTACAGTTTATGTATGTTTAATTTATGTATGTTTAAAAGTTTAAATATGCATATTAAAATAAGCTTTACTGAAAAATGTAAAGCCTCCAACACACAAAGTAGAAAATGAAAACGGTAATAATTACATTATTTTTAATTATCAATAAGACTCACAAAAAATCAATAAAAAAGGAGAACCTTGGATTAGCCAGTAGCAAAATGTATTTACCGTTCGGAAATTAAACCGGGGCCTAGGATTTAACAATTTAATCTTTCCAAGATCCTCATCTGAGCCAACCATTAAATGATATGGGGACATAATTTATTAATAAGAAAAGAAATCGGGAAACATATGTCCTGTCAATCAACTCGAACCCAGCACCCAACTAAATACTGCTGCATGTTAAAAATGCAAACACACAAAACAACGGTAGCTTATGGAAATAACAAGCTACATCTGTAGGTATTCGATGACCATACTGATACTGGATTGCGAGGAGTTTAATCACCCAGAACGTGATAGTAGGAAGCTAAGAAATCGAATCAAATCGCTTTGTTCCTTTCCGAAATGTATGCACTCTAACATCCGCAACTAATGTGCAACAAAACGACAACGCAAAATGCATTAAAATCGCCAAATTCGAATAAACTGCCTTAAAGCACTTCCAAATTCAACAAAAAGCAACAATACACAACAATTACATAGTCTTATTATTTTCAAAACATCGTCGTTATTGTAGCATTTGTCCGTGAAGGTATTACCAATGGGTATTTCTTTTCAACCAGACAAATAAGGCAAAGTACAGTTGCATCGTAGCATTCGTATAGCCTTGTAGTTCTGTCATCCTATCTATGGATTATCAACAATTTTTTTCTACTTTGACATTATTACACCATCTATTGTGAAATTTTATGAAACGTACCGTAATTTAGTTGCATGACATGTTTTCTGTTCGTCTCACGCATTTCAGTGATTTACAATTCCTAAATAATCCCGTTCGTGCTGTAAGGTTTCTGAACTGGATCAATAATACAGTGCTTAGGTTATAAAACTGAGCATGGAAACCAGTCTCAAATCTCAAGCATCTGATTGGCTGAAATGGCGACCAGTCGCCATTTCAGCCAATCAGATGCTTAAGATTTGAGACTGGTTTCCAAACTCAGCTTTGTAACCTTGGAGCCAGATTTAAAATTCACAGTCTTTGTAGACGAACAATGATGCATAGCCTTAATTTAACTCGCTTTTAGGCGCTAACTTGAAATCAATTTCGATGCAGCTGCGCGGTTAAGTTGTGTTTGATTTATTACGTTTTATAAGATGTACATCAATATGAAAGTCGGGTCATCATTATACTTTGTGTCTATATTTAATGAAAAAGTAATAGAGCTATATACATATCAGGAATCGCCTCACAGAGCACGTTTGTTGTAAGTATGTCAATTCAAATAGGACACCACAAACAATTAACGAAAAAGAGAACCAGACTAGTGTGTTTACTCAAGATGAAAGTGTCATAAAATACGCAAAATATTTCGTTTGTGAGGCTTCAAACTATATAATTTTAGTTTGAACGATACACTACATAAATATTAAAACTGAAAAGCTTTTTAGCACAAATGATTATACACTGACGTCTTTGTCAGAGGTTTATATTGTAACAGTACTGCAATCATTTCACAAATTACAATAAAATAGTATTAGTGTTTTGTAGTAAATAGATAAAGTCGATAGCATGTATTTGTTGCGTAATGTGTACAAAACACAATATATTATAAAGAAACACTTTAGACCAAAACAGTTTCCTTGTAATTATTTTATTGTATTGTTATTTTTTTACTATATTGTTGACTTGAACTAACTTTGGCGCATACCAGACAATCTAAAAACACAAGCATTAGTGATACAATTTAAGAAAAAAGAAAATATGCATATCAGGAATCGCCACACTTGCAAAACGTAGCCTCCCCACGAGGCGAATAAGAAGAGAGCATGTTTGATATAAGTATGTCAATTTAAATAGGACGCCGCAAACAATTAACGAAAAAGAGAAACTTTGGGGATACCGCCTTGGAACGGAACAAATTGCCACTAGGGGATTTAAACCAGGTTCTATGGTGCACCAACCTCACACTTTGTTTCGCAAGTTTAATTTCTTTTACCATATTCAGTTCAAACAAAGTAACAGTTTAAATCACTACTGCAATACTTTTTCAACTATGTTATATGCAGGTCATATTGATAAATTAAAACAATAAAAGGCAATATTAATATTTCCTTTTTATCCCTGTCATCGTGTTCTTGCTAATTTGACACCAGGGGCTCTGGTCTCGGTAAGATCATCGAGTACTCGCCCATTTGGCTTTGCAATGCTATTAGCTTCTTATGTTTTATATGTTTGTGTGCTTTTGCATGCAGCATTGTTGAGCTGATGGGTGAGTAGGAGTCATTTCACCAAGGCAACTTGTACTTGTTTGTCGATATGAGAACCTGTTGGGGCAAGTGTGAGGTTGGTGCACCCTAGAACCTGGTTTAAACTCCCAGTGGCAAAATATTTTGCCACTGACCCTTCCACGGCGGTTACCCCTCGGGTTCTCACTTTCGTTAATTGTTTGTGACGTCCATTTTGTTACTGATTATTGTAATACCATGCTCTCTTTTTCTCTCTACTTTTTGGCTGTTTTGGGACGCTGAGTCTGCTGGATGTGGCCATTCTTGATATGCATATTCCACATTATTTATAAAAATGTCATGTAAATTAATGAATTCTAACGTGATATTCGGAAGCACTTTGCATACGTGGCGATATACCCATACATTTTGCCTACCTCTTTGTTTGCACGATGGTGGCGGGATTAAGGTATAGAGTTTATGAATGTCAGAATGGAAGAAATGATTTTCAAAGCGTTTAAGTGAAAGCTTACTCAAAGATCTTGCAATATTTTCATATTTGTTGTGTTCGATGGCTTTCAAAGTTCCATTTTCATCTATTTGAAACTGTGTCATTATGCAAATCGTTTATCCACTTATTAAATATTAGGCTTGAACAATGCATGTTGTTAAACATGAATAAATGTGGAATATTTTCAACCACTGTCAACTATTTTTATTTGAATGTATCTGCTGCAGCATGCGGGCTTATGCGCCGGTTAATATGTAGTGTGAAAAAGTGAAATATGCATATCTGGAATATAGAAATTCAAAAGCACAAGATGAAACAAATATATATGAAATCATCCCTGTTTGTGTACTAATTAGTAAGACACCTTAATTTGCAATTGTTCAGTCCTCCTCTGGTAGCGTGGCGTATTTCTGATCATGAAGATGTGCCCTCTGGCTAACTCGATCGGGAAGATATCAGAGCAGGATGTCATTCTTAACGCACATGTACGTAGAAATTGCCGTCAATGCACTGAGCTAAGTCGACACGTCACTCACAATGTCCCACTCGCAGTTTTTCAGGAGAAGAACCACATCATTCTTCTTGGTGACGCTGCGATCCAACATGATGTCAGTGATGACTCGCCGCTGCTTTGTCAGGCGCTCCAGCATGAGTTGATTAGATTTCCATCTCATCGGTACATCCTGAATGAGTTCGTGTCCCGGTTATCATCGATTTGGTGTTCTGTGAAGGTGATGTAACTTTAAGTCGAGTTCGATGTCCACGTGTCGGGTGTCGGTGATGGCAATGGACGGCACTGCCTCAAGAACGTACGTATGTGCTGTCTTCTCGTATCGTTTTTGAACTCTGGATCGAATAGTGTTCCTACAAGGAACTGTATAACTATAGGCGACGATGGACATGAGTTGGCAGAAGCCTTTTCCTTCGACAATATTGAGAAGTACATAGTTCTTGATCATCTAAGTGTTGGCGTCGGTAATGCGCTCAGCGTCGTTTGTGGACAGCTTTCGTGTTCTTTTCGGGTTTACGAAGCCGACCATAGTGACTTGTTTCTTCGGATCGGGAGTCGCTGACGCCACCATGGACAGATGCTTATTTATCAAGTGGTTGCGGAGGGTGCATATACCGCCGCCATACACTAGTTCGAACATCGGACTGTAGATTGGAAGCATGACAAATTATTTGTTTAGAAAGTGGATGTGAATAAGTCAAGATAGCAATACAGACCAAAAACAAAATAAATTCATCAATACGTCAAACGGACTTAATTAAACATGAGTAACTGATAACTGACCAAACTGTTAATTGTCTAAGTACTTATAGTTATATCCCTTCTTAATGGTACCAAACAAACGAAATTAAAGATAATATTCTATAACAATGGCTGTTTATTGCCAAGTTTATAAGTATGACAAATTCAAATAACACACCACAAACGATTACCGAAAAATTACCGCCTTTGAACTGAACGGATATCCGGATATCCGTTGACATTCCTAGTTCCAACCCATTTGCACAAAAACTTATACAAATCAAAATCAATAGAGTATTTTTGAAAATCCGTCTTTGACAGATATAACCATTAATGTCGTTGCTTTACTGCGCAAAGAGGAAGTATTAACACTTGTCTATAACGTTCCATTATCCGATCTAGACACATATCAAATTAGTTTCATGTTTCATTCATACAGATGTTTCATAAAAAGGCCTTACTCGATAGTATCGTTTTCAGTATGCATATGTGCACGTATAAGCATTCATGCTAACGCATAAAATTTTGCACTGGTTTCCCAAACAAATGTTAGAAATGGTAATTGCTGTCATTATGTCTGAATAGTAAAAGCGCGAACTAGTCATCGCCAGTCAACCATATCATTTACTACAAATTTCGCTATAAGTTAGATTTTGGCTTGCAACCAAAACATCAACCACGATGAGCGGCGACTGATATTTTCGTTGGGAAGTAGCGCGGGAAGTATAATTTACAGAAAGTTGTTCATTGTTATTCACGCCTTCAGTTTGCATTACGTTAAGCCACACCTTTTGTTATTGTATCAACATTCGCAAGGGGAATGAACCAATAGCGACAAAAATTCGATTGACAGCAAAACACAGCGTATTTTGTGTTTAGAGCTGTAGTTCTATCAGTCGTCGCATGACAAAAAACGATGTCGGCGTCTTGTGAAGTGCTGCAGTGCAAAGGGTGTTTACAAAGATTGTTCGTAGGGTCACAATCTAATTGGAATCCAAATTTGTAGTAAGAAAAGCCCCCCAGAACTGTATTTTATCCGACAATAATTCAATCGAAGGATATGAGATAAGCAGCCAAGATTTTAAACGTCTGCTAGTTTTAAGCATATATAGAAAGCCTTTCACAAATATCCACATTTTATTTTATATTAGTCATCTAATTTTATAGAAATCAACATCAACATCAAGCCAACACAATTATATTTCTCAAATCTAATTAAAAATGGCAAAATAAGTTAAGAAAATAGGATAATAATAATTCAGGCAAATTGCCGCTTTTGCCAAGAAAAAAAACAACAAAACAGTAATCAATTGGAAACCTACTTTAATGTTAAAAAAATGGAAAGTTAGGACTTGTTACGCAAAGTTCAGAATCAGTAACAAATTAAAATAGACATATAGATATAGCAATGCAACTAAAACCAATCATTTTGTAAAAGTGTGTGTTGAAGCAGAACAACGTAAATGTCCTTTTAATATACAGCTATGTTATATCATAACTTATCTTACAAAAAAGCTCGTGTACAGTTTTATTTACTGGTTTGCATATGTTGCATGCTACATGTTCGTGTAGATAGGTGAGTTGAAGTTAGTTCACTAATGGAAATCGAATTTGTTTGTTTAAATGAGAATCTGTTGGGACAAGTGTTGAGTTCTTGCACCCAAGAACCTGGTTAAACCCCTAATGACATATTAGAATTAGATACATTCAGAAAACACAGCCTTCTCACACTCCAAAAAGTGCAGGATGAAATTAAGAGAACTATTTGCTGATCAATTGCTTGGTCAAAATGAAAAACAAAACGTAACAACAAAAATGATAACGAAGTGCTTACCGCCTTGGAAAAGTCATTGGCAAGGCTTAATGCCTCTGGTGGCTTAAACCAGGTTCTACGGTGCACTTACCTCACACTTGCCCTAATAGATTCTTGTCTTAAGGTATCGCAAACATTGCAAATGGCGAAAACAGGCTAAAATTTCAAAAAATGAATTTTTGGGGAAATACTTATTGCCACCTAGATTTTAGTAAATAAATGTAGCTATGGATGTAGTAAATGTGTGCAAGCTCAATTAGTCTAATTCATGTTCTAATTACCAAGCACATACTAAAACAAAAGAAAAACCATTTGCATGAGAACTCTGAAATTCATGAACAACATACCAAAGCAACTCATACCTGAAATAAGTATATGCTGGTCTACAATGTTTAGTGCAAATTCGTCAAAATAATGTTAGGGTTTTCAAGAAATTCAAGGAAATCTTACTTCCTGGTTCAAAGTGAAAGTAGAAAGTGAAAGTAGGAATTAAGTTTTCATTGAATTTCTTGATAACCCTAACAATATTTTGACGGATTGGCACTAAACATTGTATCAAAATATCTCAAACGGCGAGATGCAGTTCCATCAAAATTTGCACAAATCAATGCTATTAGAGTATTTTTATTTTGCATATTTAAAGATAAGTTAGAAAAGTAAAGAATAATAGCTAGACCTTAAAAACTAAAATCCTATTTTCAATTAAACACAAAAATGAAAATTTTCTTTTTAATTAATGGGAGTGCAATGACAACTGTCACGGCACCTTAAACGAAAATCCTGAAGACAGCCTGCAGCGATGTCCCTGTGGATATTAAGCTATTCAATTTCTCGTCTCGATTTACTCGAGGAAATGGAAGTCTTAATTGATTTTAAACATGTTTTTAATTTTTGTTTTATTTAAATTAGTAATTGCATAAGGATATGCATATTTTCTTCAGCATTTGTTGCAACAAGTTAAATGACTCGTAATTCGGAGCACGAAATGGAATGAATTAAAAAATTTATAACGTTTCTTTTTTGAACATTTAGAAATTAAACGACGGATGCAGCTATCATTAACAGAAAGGCAAATTAAGCTTTTCAATTCCCTAAAGAAATGATGTATTTTTTTCTAAAATTGTATTATTTAGTGTAATTATTCATTTATTTAAGCTCCTTCCGGATCTGAATTATTTCTTGCAAAAGGGCTATTAAATTATCCTATTTTAATGCAGGGCCTATTGATTAAATTTGTGGCTTTAAAGATTTGCCCTGCTTTCTATTTGATTAACTCGAAATGATGCATTTCTGAATATGGATTATATCTAATCCCAACAGAAAATGTCTATTTATGGTAATAATCAATTACGTCATTATTTATGTGTCACAGACGTTTATAATGCGGAATATCGTGCACATGTGCAATAAAGTTGATTAGAAGAATAATATTTTATGTAATTTAACCAGGACTGGCGCCATACAACACAATTGCCATTTCTCAGTAGAACTATATATATATCCAATATTCTAGCCGTTTTTTTTTATCTTTACTATTAATCGATCACCCTCGTAATATGCTCTTAGTGTTTGGCATTTGATTGTCACGCGGAATTTAAAGTTCCGTCAAAAGCCATCAGTCTCAAATGTTGAATTCCACCAGAAGGCACCTGTTTCGGCTGTTTAGTTCATTCTCATTCTGAAAATAATTTGGTAGTACCTTAAAATCCTTCGTTTAGCTGCAGATTGGAATTCAGAGTAGCGCTATTTGTGCCAGAACGGTAAAATATCCTCGTATACCCCTTTTGTAATCCAAATAATTGTAATAGCTGTAACCCCCAATCATAGCGCCTCACAAATGAGGAGATCTGCTTACCTAATCCTACATTAATTTGGCGATAAAACGCCAGACTGCGAAATTTAGGCCTGTGCATTTACGGCCTCTCCGTCAAAACCTTTAAACGACAAATTAGCCGATCAAATACGAGGAAATTTCTTTACAGTATAATGTGTTTCTTCATATGAACTTTTCAATTTGTTTATATATTAATAATCATGCTTTCAGTTATTAATGCTTTCATGATTCAAATAAAATTCGCGCGTGTGTTGCTAAACATTTAGCTGAAATAAAATATTAAGAGAGGAGGGATGAACCATGAATTTAAAATCGAGCACATTAACACGTGGATTTAAGAATAATTGAAACACGTGGTTTTTAGAATAGTTGAAACTCGTGGTTTTTAGAATAATTGACTTGTTTTTGAAATTCTCATATCATGATGAAATGAACGAGTTAATGTGTGTTTTTATGTTGATTTCCTTTTCCTGGAAAATCTAATAAAATATTTAGATTGATTTTGTTGGGAACTTTAAAATTGCGTTATGCTCATAAGGCATTTTCTTTGCTGTTTACATTTTAAAACATAACGTTTTTCTGTTATGCAAAGGTAGCATCTCTTTTCTTATATTTCTTTGTAACAAAACCATTTCAATGGACAGATTTAGATCAAGTTTGATTGGTTTTCTGAATAGCTTGTTTTATTAAGCTTTAGTTCATAATTTGTTTACCCAAGATGGAACATGAATCTTATCTATAATAAACAGATCATCAAGACAGCTCGATGTATTGTTAGAGGTTGTATTAATATCAATGTGCTATAGAAATAAATAACAAAAGTCTTTCATAGCATTATAAAAACAGATGAGCAATAAGAGGTGCACAGTGTAGAACCATTTGTGCAGTGTAGAACCATTTGTAAAAAAAGCTCTATGTTTATTACAAGCGATAATGGTTCAGTGCTGTTATCAGTTACGTCCTTTGAAGGTCGTCGAGCACGATATTTATGTACTATGTTAATAGTACTTCTAAATTTACTTTTTGTTTTTAATATTTCGGCCAGTTCAAAGATGGGTGGTTTCAATATCCCAGCCAATTTAAATTTGGATTTTGTTCAATCACCCCTAAAGGATATACTTCCTGCCTTTTAAATTCTAAATTTTGCCTTTGGCATTGTCTATGATATGCAAGATTTATATTCTAAGATCCCCTCTCAAAATTCTATTCTGTTTAGTTCCGCCCATTGTTTTCTCGTTTGGAGCAAAACCATTATTTTATCTGGGGACCATACGCCGCTGAACATGGAATGGAATAACTCTGAAAATACCGCATTGAATGTTCCATATTCACCGCCATATGCATACCATCGTTTGGGATGGCTCAAAATTGTACTGTTTATTGGTGTAAATATTGAGTTGCGCTCAACCCGGGGCTAGGCGGCTTGGGCAGTAATAAGCATTTCCATTACTTCCCATGAACAGGCTCAATCAAACCGAGCCTGCAATATTATCATATTTGTCGTGGTCGAGGGTCTTCAAAGTTCCCTTTTCATCTTTTTTAATTTTCAATAGAAAACTTTTTTAACGTGACTGGTGAGCTTGTCTATTATTTAATTGTGCGACAGTGAAGTGTACATTGTTGAAATATCATAAGTTTACAAAGAGAACTCCTGATCATTATTAGATTTAAGCTTCTTTGTCGGTAATTTTAGAAACCTGTTCACAATGCCTTATTACATGTTCTTATATGGTTGTAAGACAAGATGTTAAGAGTATGTTAAGATTAATCAGTATTGTGCAATAACTGAAATTCCTCCCCACAAAGCCATTAAGAAGAGACTTAAACTATTTTGGATATTTCTTTCTTCCAAAAAGAAAAAGCTTAAGATTCTGTTTATTCTCATGGTGCAAACGAGAACATGCTGAGACATATGCTTTTTCTTTTTGGAAAAAAAAATAATCAAAATAATTGACACTCGTATATCTTTCTATAAAAGCAACATATAGTACTATTTGTTATTATACTCAATACAACTGAGCAAGCCAAACGTTAAAATAGTGCAGGCTATATTAATCGTGACCGCTGGCTCAAACCTCCCGACAAACATGAACATATTGCAGACTATATTTAACGTACCTGGTGGCTTCAGCGTTCTTTTCGTTACTGGTTTTGCTAATGTAATCAATTGTATAATACACAGATTATACTTCCATATTATGTGAGATTTCTCAGATTTGCGAACTGTCTAATTAATAAAATCCAAGCAGCATGTGATATTACCAAAGCTCCGCTAATTAATTCGCTTATCTGGTGCCCCGTGAGGGTAATACTGATGTTTCAGATTCTTGTTAAAGTATTTCGAATTCGGATATCTTAAGTGTATTGACGGCTTTTTTTTTGCTTTCCAAAGAAAAACAGCAACTCATTATTGGCTGTTGTTGAGCCAAAATGATAAAATTTTCTTCCTAATGACTTAAAATGTGATGTGAATCTGGTGCACTCTTGATTCTGGTAAAACCCACAGTTGGAAAATATTTTCCATTGATTGTTCCTTAAACGATTACAGTATGAATTCAAGCCGCCTTTTCTTCCCTGGGAGAGTCTGCGTTTACCGATTATATAATTATATTCTGATATTCTGATATGCAGGTTTTAGTTTAACTGTTTTGATTTAAAAATTAAATGTGGAGGGGTGATTACTTTATCCTTATCTATGTATTAAAGAAAGTTATTGTAGAGGATTTGGCATGTGTCGATAAATGAAGAACAACCAAACAAAATATCTGCATGGAAATTCAGTCTACCAATGTACATCATACTTATACAAATCAAAGTCAGACGTCTAAATATTTTGAGTAAGCAAACATATGTTATCTTCATAATGACCCCCAAAATGTCTACTTCATGTAAGAATGTTAAAGTTGTAGGACTAAACGTCAGTTCTTTTGCCATAATTAGTGGAAAGCAAGCGTTTGCTCATGTAAATTGTACATAGATATGAATAAACCTGTCAGAAGAACACTGTCTAAATCATTAATCTGTTTTTCTTCCTTTGAAATTGCGTGCACGTCTTATATTTTTTCTCGCCATTATTAGGGATCATTAGCAGAGGAAGAAAACTATTTTTCCAAATTTACTCTTTAATCTAGGTTCTTGCTTGATGCTGTCTGGCCTAACTTCGGCCAAATATTTAATAGTTAGACATCGCCTGTGATAATGAAATCTATACTTGGTATGATAACAGCTGATTCATCTGTCAGAAGTGTTTTATTCTGGAAGGGATTTTCCCCAAATCCTTTTCTTCCTGTGAAAGATTCCTCATTTCCTTTCTTGACATACATAATAAAACATCCAGACACCATTCGTTGGTATTCATAAAAACAACAATATATAAGATCTCTGGTCATTTTGAGGATAATCATGTTTTTGCTTGTTACTGAGACCGCTTCACATTTGAAAATTACATCAATAGTTGACAGGCAACTCTCCAGGGGACAAGTGCCATCCTGAACAGTCAACGATTGCATAAAATAGCATATCCATGATGACAGAGTAGCTTTTAGATAAAATTAGATCAGTCATGAGAGATTTCGTATAAACTATTTTGACATATTATTCAAGGTCGCGAAATAATGTCACGCGCACTTTGGGGATGATTTTCTTCTCGTTGTTGATAAAAGCAGTAAAATGTAACTTTCTTGTTTCTACACGCAAGCGCATGGAGCATCGGAAACAAAAATATTTCGGAACGTACATTTCATCTGTCTACCCTTCAACCAATTTTTCCTGAGAACGAAACCATTGTGACAAACAAGGAAGGAAACACACGAGAATCGACACAAAGTACTATTCGTACTACTATAGTAGTTTTTTAAGACCTAAGAGCGCACGTAATAGGGGTGCATGAAAATATTTTTTTTACATTTCATTCTCTTTTGTTGATCATATAATTTCTCTACAAAACATTAATCTACAAAATGGTTTTCAAATAAAATAAAACTTGTTATAGAAATAGATGAAAAGCCAACTTGTTCGGTACACGACAAATATGAAAATATTGCAGGCTCGGTTTGATCGAGCCTGTTCATGGGTTAAAGATTGTATCACGGGCGAAGGATGAATTAGGAGGGTGTACCTAAGGTTATGTTTAGCTTTCTTTTGCTCTACATACGAATTAAAAGTGAGTCTGGTTATCTCTTCAATGTTGCTCTCAAGTCTGGAGAAACACCTATTGAAGATGTGAAAAACATATTTTACAAAATAACCTATAACATTCTAAAAATCTGATTATAACAAACTTAAACAAGCAATGCTGAGGTCATTTATCTATCAAGTTTTTCTTCTTAAAGCTGGTGTTTTTACTGAAAATGTTAAGCGTCTTTTCGATTTATGCCAATTTTATTCAAGTATTTTTTCATTAGGCCTCGTTGTCAATCACATCCACAAATAGCTGTTAGATTTTTTTTTAATTCTCATAATAAATCGAATAAGATAAGTACAATGTAAACATAGGTTTCTCGATATAACTTTTTTCAATTATCATTTCAAATGCTTCTCGTGAATGCCAACATAGTCATATTACACTTAACTAAAACCATTGTCGGAAGTGCGAGAGGAAATATCTGTTCTATGAAACGCGTTTCTTATTGCTATTTCACAGTCTCTTCTTGTGAATGATCAATATCGGTATTTCAATGGTGAGGAGACGTAATATGCCTAACGGACTTATTAAATTCGCCTTTGAGATTCTCGTATCTTCAAACTGATTGTCTTGAGCTTGGATTAAATATATATATGAAAAGTAAGCAGCTATTATTTTAAGCTAATAATTGCTTTTATTAATGAGTGCTAAAAATGGGATATTTTTACAGTGAACATTGTTTGTTTTACAAGTTTATTTAATTTTAACAAACGTTAAACAAATACAACTTTAAAAAAAAATTATTTCATTAAATCGTCAATAATATAACGAAGTTCAAACCATTTTTTTATGTTTTATTTGTGTTAATGTTTTCCTAAAACTAATTTTTGGATTTTGGATACATCAGTAAAGTGAAAGATTAGCCTATTTGAAATTTAAATTGCCTTTTTTAAAAAGTCAAGATATGGTTCATAAACCTTCGAATAAAACAACATGAAGAATACAGTTGTTGAATTTTGTAATCTGGCTTAAGAAAATGTTCTCAATAAAATTCGCGTGCTCTTAATCCTTTATAATTGTCGCCTCTTTTATCAAGTTATTTCATTTAAATAATCGATTAATTTAATTTTTTTTGTAAGTATATTTCACATAATTTAAGAATAATACTAATTGACTAATAATGATTGTAATTAGATTTGTAATTACATAGCATTGATTTACTTGAAACTTTCAGTGTCTAGGATAACAGTATACTGCGCAATAGGCTGGAAAAAATGTTAGGTTCAATTTGCATTCGTGTTTGTTTAAATATGTATATCAACAACAATGTATTCTGCAGGCCGTTTTTAAGGAAAACAATCGACTGTTTTACATCGGATTCTGAAGGCTGCTCATTCGAAATCAAGTGATACACGGACACTCATTCTGTAAGGCTTTAATTTCGCAGTACACCCTTCTTGCCTTCGTTTTGTCTTTATCAGTATAGTGTTTTCTTGACGAATTATGGGTCATGTATTATATTGATTATTTAACTATGAATAGATGATGTTTAATTCGTGCATCTAGTCTGACCCAAGAGAGATAAGAGGGTTACTAAAAAAGTTCAGAAAAGATGTTGTTTTGGTAAATACGTGATTTTTGTTACTTATGCATTCAAAATTATTGTTTTAGAGATAAAATGTATTGCTATGAACGTTTTTATGGGTAGAAACCTTAGATTTTGAAGTGAAATTGTTAAGTGATTTTGACGGGGTAGAAGAACTTTTTGAACATCCCTTTCAATAACGGAAGTTATGTTTGATTGCTCTCCCTTTGCATGTAGATAGATAGATAGATATTCTTTTAATCCTCCAAAAGAAGAGCAGCATAAATACATACATACATGTAACAAAACAAGGAAACAATGTTACAATAGACAGAACGGTAATATACATGACGAAAACACAAAAGACGAAATATTAACACTAATTACTTAATTAACATATTGATAGATGAATGTATATACATTTTAATTAACAAACAACAAACAAACACACATACAAAAAAAGTAAAACTAAATGTAAGAATTAATATAAATAGATTGAAACAATTTATTTGTTTCGTGGTGAAATATGGCCATGATACGTCATGTACATTAGATTAATTAGGCTAGGCTCGCAGCCGAAAAGAAACATTAACATAATTTGAGATGCGTTTAGCATGGAGGGAACCGCTTCCAATGATATGATAAAATATGTTATCTTGCCAAAACGAAACGTACTTTATCAAGCTGTATTGGTTTATAAAATTCTTACATGTATTATGTTTGCGATGTATTGCAGGTAAAGTAGTATCTTGTCGAAATGAGACACAAGATAAGACTTTGACCATAAATACAACGAGGTACATTAAATATTAATTTATACACATATGTACTAAGATAAGGTTAAATATAATAGAACGAATTTGAAAGACATCTCCTAACATGTTGCGAGATGTACAAATATATTTTACTGTGATTGTAACAATTAGATTTAAAGCCGTTCATTTCTGTTGATTTGAAACATCAATGTTTTACACATATAGTAAATGAACCTAATGATCATTTTAAAGCAATTTACTCTTGTGATATAGTCAAACTCAAAGCTAATTAAACCGGAAATTAGTTCTATGAGCTGGTTACGAGGACTTAGATTACATAGTTGCTCATATAATTCATTCCCAAGGTAAGTGTGCAAATTTGTCCACAAATTTTGACGGAGTCTTTCGTTTGCTAAACAAAACAATACAAGATGTTCAGCTATAGCATTAGTCGAAATTTTACATTTTATGCAAACAGTATCATAGTCTCTTGAAAAAAGCTTTGATATGATTACTACAACAGTCCTATAGTATGTCATATAATCTCTATATATTTCGCAGAATCGCCAGATTCTACAGGGTATGAATTCATTGTGTATACTAATAAACTCTCGAATACAATTGTCAGATATACTTTTACTGTGAAACTCGAAATTGACATGCGTTGAAATTTGTTTCTTTATTATGTTTTTCCAAGATTTAATCGAAGGATTCACATTGTAGCCAATATGCTAAAAATAGATTCACTGATAAGAATTGACCTTAGCAACCTTGCTAGCGGTACAAATTTTGTATGACTTGCATTCAGTTTACTATAAATAAGCTTGTGTTGAGGCATGGATCTGAAACCAAAATCTTTAAAAAAAAAAGTTTAGTAAGACACAACAATGTTGCTATGGTGTTTGTAAAGGTGACTCGAGGTATACAGACAAAGATGGCATGAAAGATGTATCTTTATACCCTTTCCAAAACCAAAAACAAATGAACATAAGTTCAAAAAGTGGATAAGTGCATGTGGTCGGCTGTATTTTATTATTGACAAAGCAAAATTTTTTTAAAAAGTGGACATGCAAATTCAGTTGATATTTTGTTGGAGGAAAAGGACCAACAGAAGGAAATCCAGACCCTATTCGAGTCTCTTACATTCCGCTTTAGGTATAGAAAATTAAGTCAATCGTTTAGCTGTAGACATTTTATTTTGCATGGCAGAATAGTAATTTTGCTGCACCTATATAGATTTTCTCTTGTGAATTATGGTACTATAAATTTGGAACCATTTGTCCTAATCAATTAATAATAATGTCCTTCTCGTCCCCAGCTTCAATACCTGCCTTGCATCTGAAAAACAATTACAACAACAACAAAAACAATACATTTACTTTCTACATTTGATAAAATATACTTAATGACAATGAACAACAGGAAACAGATTGAACCAATCCATTGTCACATTTAGCAAAAAGTATTTCTTTTATTTTCGGGGTACAGTTTTTATTACGCAATAACTTTTTTTATTATAAATAAATTTTCATAATTTTGGTATCTAAATTACTGCAATGCATTCGGTATTATGAAACTGTGAAAAATGTTGATAATATGTATATTTTCCTTGTCAAAATGCAATTATCCCCACCGTCCGTTTTTATTGTCCTTGAGTATATTAACTTAATTACTAGTAAGAATACCTACATAGAAATTAGCCATATTAATTTTACAATATTGTAAACATAAATATACAGACAAGATTAGTCATGATACATCAGAAAGATACTGAAACTGCACCTGTTTCTGACCACCTCCAGCTCAAGATTATATAATGCATGCTTTAACTGCTTGATATGAAAATACTATGAGAATTTCTTTGAATCTTTTCAATTAATGCTTGCCTTTTCCCTGACAAATTTAAACCTTGACACTGTAATCAAAGTTTTAGTTAAACATTTGAATGCTCAGGTTATGTCAGATGAGCGAAACGTAACTCAAGGTTCAGCATTTTCTGTTAAATTTACAGCAAATATCTTATCACAAGGAACCATTGTTTACACTGTATTGTACCACCTTCCTAGAAATGTGTATCATGTGGTACTGATAACACAAATTGATGACGTAGCTGTGAATCCTTCCTATTGAAAGGTTCTTGTTAACCTTTAACAATTTCATTGTGATCAAAGATTTCTTACCACTAATGTGGATTACATAAAACACCTTTTTACTTTGTATCATTTAATTGTAACATCTATTTATGTCAGAGGTTCTCATGTCTATGTTTTGTGATATCTAGTCTAATTAAACGTTTTTACTACATTGCTTAACTTATGTGGACAATATCCACTTCTCTCTACCCAGGGATCTTTCATCCATGCTGATATTCTTCAAGATATCAATCACATCATTGCCAGTCATATGTGATATTCAATAAAATTTACCACTTATATAACTACTTATACTTGATCTCTATTTCATATCATAGGTCAAACAACTATTCACTTCATATCTACAATCAGATGGATCCAACCACAAATTGGCTCAGGGACATTACATCATTAGCATGAATGTCGTCCACATATAACACGTGTGTGTTATACTTTTCTTGTTCTGTCTTCTTTTGGCAATTTCTTTCGTTCATTTGCTGTTTCGAGATAACCTTTCATCGCAATGTATTTTATCAAGAAACTGTGTAGTTTCTTGCCAACACATCACAGTTGAGTTGTTCCAATTTAAACTAGCTTTGTGTTTACCACAAACTATATTTGGGCTTACACTGAAACTGATAGATAGAATGCTCGCCAATCTCATTTAATGTTCTCCTGCTGACGTATAACATGTACCAACTCCACTTTATGCATAAATCTCGCTGTTGTTTTCCAGATAGTTCATCGAGAACATGTATCATTCGTTCCATAGCACGTATTGCAACTAACAGGGTATATGAGTTTTATATAAGGCTTTCATGTGTTACACCATACCAACGAATAAGGGTAGCGCTTCGTGTGTGTTTGTTCTTACAAAACTGACAGGACAGGGCAGGTGTAAGTGCGGTGCACAATGTTTAAAAAGCTAATCACATTACATGGCAAATACCAAATGTGGTCAACCCGAGGGTTCTTTAAGTGCTTTATTGTCGAACATATCTAACATTTTAAAAAATGAAAATATATACAGGTTGAGCTCAAAGTCTATCTTCAACTCATTGCGTCCACAGCAGCTGTTGTATCTGATTGTGGTTTTTCCTGGCATAAGTGTTATACTAACTGGTTTATACGTTCTACGCATAGCTGACAAATATGAAAGATTTTCGAATCGTAGCAAATCTTCAACCTTCACATTGAACATTATAAACGCTAAATTTCGATATATTGCCCACTGCGCATATTCGTACAAGAGCCCATTGCCAAAAATTCTTGCTTTATTGATTATTGTGTAAAAATGCTTCTAAATTTTAATTAAATGTACTTGTTTGTTTGTTGTTTTTTTTTCAAAGTATTTAAATCATTAAAACTTTGATATCGGTTGCTTAATTTATGCAGATCAGAATAAGTTCTAGACTAGCAATTAACTTTCAAACCAAATGTTATCAAATAATTGATAAATTTAACACTATGAATCAACTAGCATCTCGGTTTCGTACGTGTTTTAACTACAGGACTTATCAAAGTTAACACTGTGAATCAACTAGCAGCTCGGTTTTGTACGTGTTTTAACTACAGGACTTATCAAAGTTAACACTATGAATCAACTAGCAGCTCGGTTTTGTACGTGTTTTAACTATAAGACTTATCAAAGTTAACACTGTGAATATGTTTTCTCCTTTACGCTTGTGTGATAAATTACACAAAGAGTCTGATATAATCATGTTAATGTTATCATGTAATCAAACAAATTATTCGGGAGAAGTAATAAGTCTATGGAAATGTTCAGAAACTAATTTCTTGTCTGGTTTGATATATAACGCAAGCTATAAAAGACAAATGTCTCCCCGAATATTATGAAACCATAAGAATTACTAATACTGTCAATTTCTTATCATTTGGTGCAGGCTATTTACACTTTTGACGTCATGGGGAGCCAGGCGCCTAAACTTGAACAAAAACAGCATCACCAAACTCAGATTGAAAATAAAGAGAGCATTGATTTATAAAATGAACAATTCCATAAACAAAACAAAAACAAAACCCTGTTCCAAGGTCAGTGGAAAAATATTTTTACTACTTGTGTTTCATCGTAGATGCATCGACCTAAAACTTGCTCTGATTCCCACTAGAATAATAACTTAACTGTTGTCTTGGTGAAATAACTTCATTTCAGCCTCCTTTACGACAATTTTTATTCATGTAAACACACGAGGCAAGTAATGCTTCTGGTACTGTCCAGAACAGCTGTTAGGTATCCATCGACTTGTCACTGCGCCCGGAGTAAAACGGCATGATTAAGATGACACGTTTAATAGAATTAAAAAAAATCGAGCCCCTAAGATCTGTTTTATAAATTTCCATGCAACCTTGCTACCTTCGTGCAACTCAAGGGGCATGCAAAGCGATGGATCTTTAAATATTCAGAGCGCCGAATATTAATATTATCATGTTAATAACCTAACCGATCTTTTGTACTACATACTAAGAGGCAGATTTGACATGAGGATTTTACCCAGATGCAGACGTGTTTTTAGTGCAAATGTATTTTAGACTTATTATCTATATAGACTTACTACTATAAGTGTTTTGGGAATATCCTAGTGTCAAAGTTATGAAAATTGTATATGTACAAAATGTTTCGTTTATTGAAATCGTTGTTATCGTAGCAAGCAAATATACGAACTTTTTCTTTTCTGTAGTATTATTAACCTAACATTCATTATGCAAAGTAAGAAACCCGTATAACAACAAGTTTGATGCTTATTACTATCAGACATAAAAAACATGAAAAGAAGGAAATGAACAGAAATAGTTTAAGGCTGCTCCAAGTTTTCATTAAAAACTGAATGCGTTTGTTTGACTGTTTTATCTGACATACTTTCAATAACATTTATAAGTATTATCTCTTGTGTATCCATAATTGGAAAGATATCATAATTTTTGTTACCAGTTGAGTTTATATTGCTTCGGATTTCCTTTAGTGTTCATCAGTGATTCCATGCATACATCATTTCAGTTGAATATATGAATAGACAGAAGGCAGGAGCAATTTCTACAAACTTATTATTTATTCCTACAATAGCTTTTAAAGTAGTGATATATACTTGTGTGCAGCATAAATTGTTTAGAAAAAAGAAAATAGCTATTAAATGACAACGAATTCTATGAAAGAAATCACATGTTGTTGCGACATTCTAAATGGCGAAAAACCATCTTATATAAAGTGTGTACATCTAGACAGCACAAACACTTTATTACCCTAATAAAAACGAAAAAGTAAATCAGCGAGGTTGCTTATTGCGTCGTAAATAACAAGTAGTTGACAATAAGTGAACTGAAAAACATTCTGAAATTCCGGAGTTGCCATTTACAATTGGTTTATAAATGGCGAATTTCATTCATTATTCACACGGTCAAGCAAAGCTTACTTTGGGGTAGGCGCCGTGCGCAGTTAAATGCATTTCCATTACTGCCCATGAACAGGCTCAATCAAACAGAGCCTGCAATATTTGTGTATTTGTCGTATTCAGTGGCTTTCAAAGTTCACTTTTCATCTATTTCAGTCTTTATTGATACTGTAAAGCCATAGTTTTTTACTGTAAAATCTTGAGATGTGCTAAAATCAATTCATACTGCAGTGATTTTTGGTTTGCATAATGTGCAATCTTATTTGCGGAAAATATTGTCAAAGTTTGTGAGTTCCCATAGGATCAATTGTAGCAAGATATTACGTGCATGTTAACATTTTCAAAGGAAAAAAATGACATGACAGCGGCTTTGGAGGAAACTTCAGAATTTCTCGTTTTCTGCACCAAGGAAGATGTTTAATCTCGTTTCCGTGCATTTTCTTTCTCAGAGAATGGGTAGCATATCTAATATTATTTACTTTACATTTCATAACAAATCTTTGACTTATTCACTGTGAAATTAAAATATAGAGCGATATTCGATCAAAGAAAATTTAATATTTAAATTTGAGAATTATTGAAGTAACACGTCTATAAGTTTTTTCTGTGTCAAATAAGAAAATCATAGAAAACAAAGTTTGACACTCCGGAGCGTATCCGTCAATCAAACTACAACTATTTAAAGTGTCAAAGCTTTGTCATGTAAGCTATTATAAAGCGTTTTCTCCAGACTTAAAATAAGAATAAAATATGCATATTAGGTATCGTTACATCTAGAAAACACAGTTTTCTCACACAGACAGAACATACACTTCCGATGTTTTGTGTTATTCAGATTTTGTGTTTGATAAAAACAGAATTTTATGCAATTTTTAGGCCTTTTAATTTTTCATGAATGTTCTAGCTTTTCTTAACGTATTTGAAATAAATATACATTAATAATCTTAGTATATAATCACAATATTTATTGAACTGCATTTTGACGTAAGAGATATCGATAATTTTCTCTTTTCTTCTATGACAGTGCACTGACGACTGGGGACGTCCCTTTAAGTGTTAACTCAGACATACTTCGAAACTTACAGTGATACATGGGAAAACATGTAAAACCTGGACATAAAGGCTTATTAATATACTCGAAGACCTTTCAAACCTTTCAAAAGTTTAACACGCAACAAATACATAAATAGTTCTCTATCTTCAATCAATCTTAATGAAAACTTTAAAATGCATTTTATACGGACATCACATTAGCATACAAGGTTTGATTGATGAGGGAATCAACAAATGTGATTGTTATCACGAAAATGAAATTTTCGAAGAGCAAGGTCTATGAATAAGTAATGATGTAACCTCTCAATTATTTGTTAACGATTTCAAATTGTAAATTAAAACCACCATTAAACGGTTATTGTAGATATATTTGGCCATGTTTTTAAGAATAACTGGTTTCATCCTTAAATGCAGGTCAAAAGAATTATCATCATTGCTTATGATGAACGATTTCTGTGGTGCTACCATCCATCCATCTCTCATAACATAGAACAGAAACCTTTTTAAATGTTTTTATTTAATAAACATGAATAAAACAACAATCCGTTATCTAGTGTTACATTCAAATGCTTTGTGCGATGTAAAGAAAACAATGAAGGATAGAGTTATTTAATTACATCTTCATATTTCGCGTTTTTTTTCTTTATTTCATTTGTCTGAAAACACACACTTTTCCGTCAATCCGATAATCATTTTTTAATAAAAATTCTTGTTTCTGGTTCATTTAGAAGTCTGGTAAAATCTTGTTGAAAATAATCTATAATTTGCAACAGGTAGAATTCATTTTTTTAGTAATTGTAAACCATGTAATTAAATGATTCATCTTTATTATTTATATTTTCCTTTGAGTATAAACAGAAAGTTTGAATGACAGATTGCAAACAGCCTACAAAAGTCACGCTAAGTTCAGGAAACCCCACGAGAAAAAAGAAATGACAATACAGGATATTGAATCTATATCAAAGAGGATTGTTTTAAGCGTCTTAGCATTTCGTGACATTAACACCAGAATAGAGAAGTTTTTAAGTAACAAAATCCTAAGTTTCCCGATATTTTGGTAACACATTTTATTGTTTGTCTAGACTTAGTAAAGATGTTAACGTTTGGTCATTACTTATGTGAAATTGGTTAACATATATAAATTGTTTTAACTTTATTTTAACTGTGCCCAAGGTTATAAAACTGAGCATAGAAACCAGTCTCAAATCTCAAGCATCTGATTGGCTGAAATGGCGACCAGTCAGATGCTTGAAATTTGAGACTAGTTTCCAATCTCAGTTTTATAACCTTCAGCCCTCGTGGTATGATCTGGTAAATAGTCATTTTAAAATGTCCTTGTAGAAGTCAAACACGTTTTGGGTAAAGAATTGACATCTCCAAGCATAAAAAGACAAACGCGAGTACAATCAATCAGTTGTTAATAGACAATGTCTATTTGTGATGCGAATATTTCGCTGAAAGCATATCCCTTAAGGCCATCTTTCTTCTGGCTTGTTTTTATTCAAAGAACATGTCAATTATTTATCAAAAATTTGAAACTGGGTAGATAAAACCATAAATTGTATAAGGCTGAGAGACACGTCCGCGAAACCTTGAAACGCTATAAAAACATGTTTTCAGTTTGCTCTGAATGTAAATAATTAATTTGAAATGATAATTTGTAACACAGCACCCAGTTTCTTAAAACATGTCAGCAGCAAGCTTCTGAATCATTTTATTGCTGTGCTGAAAAATTAAGTGACAAAGGCTTTTGTCTCGAATTCATTTAATCTTTTATCACGTTTGTATCATCAAACGCAACTTTCACTTTCTTTAATTATTAAAACTAATGTGAATTGATCACAAAGAAATGAAGTAAGGTGTGATTGCGATTAGATTTCTAATTCGTATTGACAAAGATATCTCACAAAAGCCATTGTTTGTGACAAATTAGATCAAGGATTCAACTAGCAAATTGAATTTCTTCAAATCAGATTTCCTAATAAGTCTGTGTGTAACAGCATGCGAATTTCCAGGAAAACTGACGAAGTTTACAATTGGATCAAAGGAGGCTGTGTGTAAAGAAGCGAAATATGCATATCATGATTATTCGCATCTAGGAAACGCTGCCTCCACAAACTGTCAACATGTAGAGAGGAAAAGAGAACATGCATTTATTCTATGATTAATTTAAATAAGACACTACAAACAATGAGCGACTGCAAGTTTTACAAATCCAATGCTCCTTTGTGTCATATGAAAGTTAAAGGAAAGTTGAAACGTGTATTTCTTTTACGTAAATACAGTTGGGTACTCGGGATAGGTTAGACGTTATTCAACACGATACATTGTAACAGTTTGCCTGTAAGATAAGGTGGTTGTAGATTCTAGTTAAAATCCATTAAAATTACAGCTTTCAAACAACTTAAACGTAACATTCTTCATTATAGATTTACTTTTTGGTAAGAAGAACATATACTTTACATATAATTTACAACAATGATGAAACATGTGAAATATCAGGGATTGCTGCATCCAGAAGTCACCGCCTCCCTACACAGCCAAAAAGTAGGGAAAGTGAGTGAGTGAGAACGAGCGCATGTTTAATGCAATAATCAATTTCAAAGAAGACGCCACAAATAATTTACAAAAATGAGATCTCGAGGTATTATCGCCTTGAAAGCTTAGATAATATTTCCAAGACAAATCACCGAAAGTTATAAAATAAAAAAATGATGTCGTCCTTCATACTGAATGCGCCGTTTTAACTCTAATTGTGCCAAACAATTTTATACTGGATTTTGGTAATTATTTGCTGAAAAAAGTACAAACTCTTATATTGAAATAGATGAACTGGAGAACATCGAAAACGACAAATTTTGAAATATTGCAGGCTCGGTTTGATTCAGCCTGGTCATGGGCAGAATGGAAATGCATATTACTGCCCATGCCGCCTTGCCCCGGGTTGAGCGCAACTCAATATTTACACTAATAAACAATACAATTTTGATCCATCCCAAACGACGGTATGCAGATGGCGGTTTCTTCCAAAGTATATGAAAAGAGAAATGAAACCGCTGCTTAAACAATTGTACATTGAAGTACACGTGATAAAAATGGTTTACGTTAGTAACAAAAAAGGAGTCTGTCAGTAGGAAAGTTAACAAATTCTTTATGCAAAGAAGAAGTGAAATTGATGAATTTTTGCGACATTCACAATCGTCAGGACGATCACACGTCAATTTCTCTTTCAATCGATAGAGCTAGCTCCGATTCTCATACAAGTGTCTTAAATTCGTTTTCGTTTACTTTATTTCCAAATAACAAGAGAATGTAAAACATAGTCTTAAATTGATTGAAGTTTAATGAACGTGAGTTTAATTCAAAATCAAAACGTAATTACACTTGTCTACAAGAGTGTCAAAATCTGATAATATATAACGGATCTGACATATCCTGTTGCTGGCAATTTTACTGTTATTAAAATTGTCTTTGCTGTCTGTATTGCACATAACTGCAGAGGACACTCCAATAAACATGTTAAAGTTTGATGATGGTATATTAGTACGAAGGTGTAACAAGCTAAGCATTACATTTAGGGAAGTTAAAGCATTTATTTTAGGAAAACCTGCGAGAAAGCCTTATAAAATAATTAAAATAATCCGTTGTTTAGTATTAAATACATTTCCCTCGACATATTTTGGTCATTTTAAGTGCATTTTAATCCAGAGACTCGATTTCAAAGTATAAACATGTATATTATTCTCGAAAAATTATATTCCGAATCACTTAAGTCGTTTAGGTTAACTATATTAAAGATGTTTTTGAATCTCACCATCGGCTGACTTCAGTTAGCTCAATGATCCAGTGAGAAATGCATGTTAGTTTCTCTCTCTTGAATGCATATTATTTTGACATTTCCTATTGTGCATTGTCACTGTATCGATTAATGTTGACAACACTGTTGCACTCATACAATGACAACAACACAAGATACATATATGAATCTGTAACACATATAACCTAGTCCACAGAACAGAATATCATATAAACGTAACAATATGAATTTAAAATCCACAGCGAGCTACCATGTGCTAGATGACTATTTAAAGAAGAGTTGATTCATACAAGATTTCATAAGACTTACTCAAGAACCAGGTTTTTCCATACTGATGTTTGGAAGATCTTTCTGATAGATTAGTTAGGCGATCATAGCTAGTTACTAGTGGATAATATCGGTAAAGTTATCGTTGTCTTGATCGTTTATACCTAGCCAAATAAAATTTGACAAAAATAACATGGAGAACACGTATTACACCAATGATGCCAGTGAATGCAAATATCAATATGTTTATCTTGGAAGTGATATGAGAACCTGTTGGGGCAAGAGTGAGATTGCTGCACGGTTGAGTATCTATCGCTTTAAAAAAAAGAAAAAAAGTACAAAAATACGTGATTGTGGAAAATTATGCATTGGATTTTGTTCTTTCTTTTAATAAAAGGGAGGTAATTTGCAAATACGAATGTTTAAGTAACCGTATCTTATGATACAATGAAAATAAAATATTGTATCACTGAACATTTTTTTTAATTTAAAAAGTTTTCATTTTTGCTCAGTATATTAACTGGACAACAAACTATTTTAAACTTATAAGACTTTGTTTCAACATAAATTTCAAAACACGCATATTCAATATATTCAAAACTTTTTATTAAAATAACTAAATGATTATTATTTATCAATTCAATCTCACTTTAATAACTAGTGCTTAATAGTACTAATTATTTCGCATCGACTTCTTTCTCAGAGAGTGATATTGTTAGTGCACAATATCTTAATATAACTCCGTCTAAAAACTGAAAATTTACTATATTAAAATTAAAATCATCTTTTTTATCATACTTTTAGTAGTGACGTATCCATTTTAAATAGAGAGATTAGGATCCAGTATCTTATATGTATTTTTAAAATGCAAATTATCACTCTCCGATAAAGAATCCAGTGTTAAATTAGTACTTCAGTTTGAATAATGAAATATTGCATCAGACACATTATTTTACGCCTCATCAGCATGTGTTAAAACAAATCTGTTATGAAAGTCTTGCAAGTGTGAGGTTGGTGCACCCTAGAACCTGGTTTAAACCCCCGGTGGCATTTTGTTTTGCCACTGACCGTTCCAAGGCGCTATCCCCAAAGGTTCTCTTTTTCGTTAGTTGTTTGTGGCGTCCTTTTTGAATTATAACAAGCATGCTCTCACTCTCTTCCTCTCTTGTTTTTCGCTGCGTGGGGAGGCTGTGTTTTGTGGGTGTGGCGATTCCTGATATGCATATATTACTTTTTTCCAATTTCCTTTTTATCAAATGACGAATGTTAAAATGAGATCATGGTGATTATAAAGTCATGTTCCGTTTATAAGAAGATAAAGTGAAACTTGTTTTAACAGCCACCTGCGAATAGCAACCACCTGTCTTAAACAGCCACTTTGAATAGGACCTAAACTGACATTTTATTCTTATTTTTTCCTGTCTGTAACAGCCACCTGTCTTCAGCAGCCACTACCTTGGGTGGCTGCTAAAGACAGGTTTGACTGTATACCAATGTCAATAATTTTTAATCTTTTTTTTTCTCCAATTAGAAGAAAAAGCTCATCATGTCCTTTTTGCACTATTAATTGCAAATAAAGTCTAAATACCCGACAATTTCTGCTCGACAGGTATTTAAATCGATTTCCGATTGAATTCTGTATTAAGGACATTTAGGAATTAAATTACGTTTTTTGATAGTCGTTAATAGCATGAATATCCGAAAAGCAGGCTGATAATATCTTGTATTGAAAAATCTCAAGATTTCTGTGTATTTTCAACTTTCGATTGATCAAAAGTAATTTTATTTTAATTGAAATTGTTTTTCCAGTTGGAGTGTTGTATTTATAACAAAGAATTGGTGTTTCAGTATTGTTTATAAACTCATCGACTCGACCTTGTTGCGTGGCGAAGCTTGCAACTCACAAAACGTAGTAATTTACTTGGTAAACAGAATCGACAGGTACTTGTTATATATATGAACGACATATTTTAATTCATGTTTAATATACAATAATGATTGAATGATTTTCATATTTAGATTCCAAAGAAGAAAAGAATGAAAATATGGACGACGGTAAGCTGTTTTAAACTTCTTTAGTTTAAACATTTTAAAATCACATTGTCTTTCCGTACTTAGATTTTATATTTAGAAAGATATGTAATAATAAGAAATGTTAATTTCAAAGTAATTTAAAGTATTGTTAATTTAAAAGTAATTTTTAGTAATGTCAATTTAAAAGTAATTTTAAGTAATGTTAATTTAAAAGTCATTTTTAAAGTTGCAAATGAGAAGTTTGTTTAGACGCTCCATTTTTTATCAAAAAAGGCAGAAAAACGTGATTTTTTTCTTCGACATTTATTCAACTTCGCAAAGAAATAGCAAGATTACACATGTTTGAGAGCAAACTTTTAATAAGCAATTACATATTTTTATTCACCAAACGTTATACAAATTAAAACAATAAAATAACTTGTTTAATGTTATTGCCTCAACTGGAGAGCGAACCGTATGGTGACAGCGCCTAGCCATGCATTCCGGGCTATAGGTTATAAAACTGAGCATGGAAACCAGTCTGAAATCTCAAGAATCTGATTGGCTGAAATGGCGACTGGTAATTCAGCCAATCAGATGCTTGAGATTTGAGACTGGTTTCCAATCTCAGTTTTATAACCTTGGGACCTGATTACGCAACCGACTGAGCTAGCCGGGACAATCCCAAACAAAAATTATTGGATAACCTTGATCACTGCACGATTATTTACTGACAACTGTACTTACTATATGTACGTAGAGACGTTTTACGGCCGCCACACAGCACAAAGAGCGCTATTGTGCTATGCAATTACGATTACGCTACCGACTGATAATTAATTTAAAAATTCTTCAGAACAAGTTAATGAAGAAAAGGCGGACAAGAAGTTTTATTTTAACAGTTTTTCTTCATTTTGGACGCAATCTTAAACCTCTTTTATTTTATTTTTGACGAAATCTTAAACATTTGTTCGCAGCTATTAAGCATTAAAGTGCTGCTGATAATATTTTCCGAAGTATGATTTTATTATTCACTTAAAGAAGAACTGAGCATTAATCAGTGCCCAAGGTTATAAAACTGAGCATGGAAACCAGTCTCAAATCTCAAGCATCTGATTGGTTGAAATGGCGACCAGTCGCCATTTCAGCCAATCAGATGCTTGAGATTTGAGACTGGTTTCCAATCTCAGCTTTATAACCTTTAGCCCAGAAGAGCAAATAAGCATTTATCTATTGCTTTCATTTGTCTATTCATCAAATGTGTCAGCAAACGATAAAAGAAAAAGTGAATTATGCATATCAGGAATCGTCACACTTAGAAGGCACAGCCTCCACACACAGCCAAGAAGAATAGAGGAAGAGAGAGAGAGAGAGAGAGAGAGAGAGAGAGAGAGAGAGAGAGAGAGAGAGAGAGAGTTGTAACGGTTAGTGGCAAAACAATTTGCCACTTGGGTTAAAACCGGACTCAAGAGTGCACCAACCTCACAAGGGTGCACAAACCCCGCAGAATCTCATATGAACAAACACGTACAAGTTTTCTTGGTGAAATACCCTATTAAGTGTAACTTCATTGATAATTTAAACATTTTCTTCTGTTCATTTTCCAACAGATTGTGTATGTGCTACAGAATATTTACCACCACAGCCCGATGATGACGACCAGCTACAATCACAGAATGCCTATGTTGCTGTCCGGTTCGAAGAAATGCTCATTGAGGCCGTCAGCCCTTCAGTTTTGAATGTAGATTGGTGCCCTGTCCTCAACTGTGATAATCTTCATGGGTACAAACTCAGATATGCCATAAAAGATAGCAACTCTTATAATGAGGTGTTTCTTTCACCTGCAACTTCAAGTTACACAATATCAGGGTTGAAAGCAGCGACAGAATATGTAATATTAGTTTGTGCCATAGACAACAAAGAACAAGTTATTCAAATATGTGGTGAGGGAACACAGAGAACGGATGACTATGAAGGTGGGTGTTTTTTTTGTTTTTTTTTTATAGTCACACTCATTTTCTGAAACGCTTATGTATAAAATGGTACGAATTCTTAAACAACGCTAACAACTGTTGAAGGGTGAACTATCATTATTTTGTAAAGATTTCCTTTAATCGTGGAAAAGTATGTTCTAGTCGCTTTAGTTTCATTTTTTAAAGCAATGAACTTTTTAAAACTGTATTTGACGCACCGTGACAAAGTGAAAGTGGGGCGTTTTAGCTTATGCAATGTAGATAATCCAGATCAGCCTGCGTATCCGCGCTGTCTACAGTTTGCCTTAGATCCAGAGAAAACAACTGTAATGCTTTCACAAAACAGTTAAGATCGTTGTCAAAACAAGTAAGTCCGCAGTAAGATATTGGTGTATACTTTTCATAATGTCAATCAGCCCTATTTTGTCAATGTGAATCACATAGTGAAACTTAAAGCGGGTAAGTATCAGACCCCTCCTCACTTAACAGACAAAATAAAATATCACAATGAATTATTTTAAACCGGCTATTGCCGTTAACATATTTGGGAAATATTGAAATAGTGTTGTTTATTGGTGTAAATATGATGGTTGTGCTCAACCCGGAGCTAGGCGGCGTGGGCAGTAATTTACATTTCCTTTATTGTCCATGAACAGGCTGAATCAAACCGAGCCTGCAATATTTTCATATTTGTCGTGTTCGGTGGCTTTCAAAGTTCCCTTTTCATCTATTGCAGACAAATTCAAGTAATAACAAGTAAGCAACAGAATTTAATATTGTGTTAACAGTTTAATCAAGTTCGTATAATGATTTGAAAAGAAATGATATAGTTGCTGTTAATGCGATATTTACTTAGGTTCCTTTCCTGAAGCTTTGAAGTGTTATACGGGAGATTTCAGATATTTCTTTCGCTAAACAGATTAATAAAAAGAGCTGAAAGCAACACAAATATTGGTTAGAGAAATGAAATGTGCTGCTTATGTTTGTAACTCATCAGTAGCAAAAGTAAATATGTGATATAGGTGTTACCGACGGATCTTAAAAAGGTAAACAAAGCATATCAGAAAAATCTACACAATGGAGATAACCCGAGAACAAAAGTGAAAATTATGAGCCATTTTAAAATTAAGAGACCACGAACTAGTAAACTTGAACTTGATGGGTAACCGTCTGAATATTCAATCCGTAGCTAGGCGACACTGGCTATAACATACATCTCCATTACTGCAGATGAACGTGCTCAATCTAAACGAGCCTGCAATACTTTCACATTGTTCGTGTTCGGTGACTTTCGAAGTGCCTCTTTTAATGATTTCAGTAGAAATCAGATTTGCCATTTCTGCACCTGGAGGATCTAAATCATAGTCTAGGGTACACTTGCACCAAGCTTAAAACGACAGTTGCTCAAGAACAAAGTACCTCGGTAAACTTACACCAATTCACTTACCTTCACTGCTTTCATTGCATGAAAAAAGCACACATAAATAAAATGTCACTTTTGTCACTGCCAGGCAAAATAGGTCCTATATGACATTTCCAAGAGAAACTAGCGTTCAAATTTGAAAAACAAAAATTTGTCTAAAACAGAAAAAACAAGAGAATGCTCGTGTTTCTAAATCTATTTCAAGATTTCCCCAGAGACTTCATTACTTTTAACTCCTGCCACCTTCTTGAAACCAAAGAGGGAAACAAAGCGATCAGTTGTAGATGGATTACGCGGAAGCCTGTTTGGTAGCCTGTTTAACTGATGTTGTTAGACAAAATTAGCCATGCTTTTTACAATCAGAGTAGAAACAAAATTATTTCTGCCAACTTCTTTTTTTTTCATTCATTATTTGAATTCCTCAAATAGATGTTCACATTATTTGATTTGATTAGTTGTTTTAGTGTTTATTTTAACGGATAACAAAGATGTTATTAACTTATGGAAGTTTTAATCAGTCGCTGTAATGAAAAGGTAGCAAGGTTTTCATTATAAAAGTGTTCCTTTTAGTGCTCTCGTTTCAAAATCACTGGCAGAAATATCATGTTTAGTGATGGCAATATTTGAAGATGTTCATATTATAAAAAGCACTCCGTCTGTTATGGCTTTGTGAAATCGATGTACATCGTATTTGTATTAGGTTTTTGCTGATAGGTATATATCACATTGTTCATACTTCGTGGAGCCCGTTAGACTTATTTGTTTAAGACCAAGAATGGCACTTTATGTTTTGACTAAGACTGTAATAAGACGATTATATATCGGCGTTTCACTTTCTCTTGTTGCATAGGATATCGTCTTGTTTTAAAAATATACACACATCCCAAACAAATACAAGAACTCATTCTGCTATTTTTATCCTTGCTGTGCGAGAATGTATAATTGTTTTCTGAACGCTTTTCCTAACATACAAGTTTGACATTTTACGCTAATGAACAACCGAATCCAATACTACGAGAAGGACTCTCTATCTGCTGATTCAGAAATAATCTTTCACATAAATATAAATTCCGGACAAAAACCTAGCTTACAAGTGTCAGAAAAAGAATCTTGACAATTGTAATCCAATCGTCGATATACCGTTCGGCTGCCCTGCATTATAGTGCTTCTTGAATACATTGGCATTGTTTGTATGATAAGGTTACGTTGATAGCGCTTGTCATTAACGGAATGCCCAGTTTCTTGTTTAGTGAACACTAGAGCTATGCAGTTTTTAAATCTAAATCAATTTCTCAGAAACGAGTTAAGGTAACAAATTGGACGGTCGGTTTTAGTGTTTCCTGATCATGCTTTTAGTGTTGAGTGGCCTTCATCGTAAATCTTACAAATCTGTATGTTATTATATCGTCGCAAGAAGAAAAGCTGATATCTGAATTGGTCGATGTAATTTTCAAATAAAGAAACTAAACGTATATGCATGCTTAAAGTCAACAATTTTTAACTTGATTCTAGTTTAAATCTTACGTAGACGAACAATAAACTTTTCAAGACACCAAACCTATCACAGATTTAGCAGGTCCAGTTAAAGTGAGCCTTTTCAAGAGGAGTAATGGAAATGCATACAACTGCCCTCGCCACATAGCTCGGGTTGAGCGCAACTCAATAAATGAAGAAAATCGTACAAATAGTGTTTATGGTGTACATAAAATGTTAAATGCGGTATTTTCAGAAATATACAAATCCATTCACCTATTATCAGCACATTGTTCGGAATAAAGAAATGTGTTTGCGCTAAAAAGAGAAATGCGCGGTTATGAACAAAATATAGTTTGACAGGGGATCTTAGGACAAAACCTATTTATATAATACAATGCGCCAAATGACAAAATCAAAAAGAAGGCGGAATTTTCTTGGGATGACCGAACGATATACAAGAGTTACTTAAAGTATATTTTTGTAAAGAACCTAGTAGCTCGATATGTTTGTTTTATCCCTGTTATCGTTTTCTTGCAAATTTGACTCCAGGGGCTCTGGTGTCGGTTAGATCATTGAGTACTCGCCACACACCGCCTTGGAACGGTCAGTGGCAAAACAAATTGACACTGGGGGTTTAAACCAGGTTCTAGGGTTCACCAACCTCACACTTGCCCCAACAGGTTCTCATATCACCAAACAACTACAAGTTGTCTTGGTGAAATAACTCAAACTCACCCATCAGCTTAACAATATTGCATTCAAAGGCACACAAAAATACAAAGCATAAGAAGATTATAGCATTGCAAAGCCAAATGGGCGAGTACTCGATGATCTTACCGAGACCAGAGTACCTGGAGTGAAATTAGCAAGAACACGATGATAGGGATAAAAGAAACAAATCGAGTTTCTAGGTTCTTTAAAGAAAAGATTTCCCTATAAACCTCATAAACTTTCAAACCCCTACCACCGTAGTGCAACCAAAGAAGTAAGCATAGTGATCAACGGTAGATGGGTTAATCACCAGGCCTGCAGTGCGCTGTAGAATATCATGTTGGTAACCTTTCTTTTTGAATTTACAGATGGTTTTTACGAATAACCGGGAGAAATTAACATGGCCTTTTATCTTCTAAAGTTTATAAATTAAATCTCCATAAAAAAAACTGGCTGTGAAATACCTAGTTGCAATAGTGATTTTAAACTGCACCTGTATTTATGAATTAGATCTGGGTATCGGCGATAAAACTTGCAAAAGGTTTTCCTTAATTTGTGATACCGATAACCTTGTTTTAAAAGTTTTTCTGTAATGCAAAGATTACGTTCATTGAAATCATTAACATCATTGCAAGCTCTAGAAAATCGAACAAGCTGTGAGATATAAATCCCGTAGGATGTTGCACGAGGGACATCGCCGTCTAAAAACGGAAAATTTACTATCTAAAATTAAAATCGTTTCTTTTATCATATATTTGAGTAGTCACGTATCCATTTGCAATAGAAAGATTAAGATCAAGAAAATTTGCTTGCTTATCCGAAGTGTTTGCTTTATTAAGTTGTAGTTCATGAGGGTAAATTTTATTAACCAGAGATGGAAAATGGTTATTATCTATATTCAACAAATCATCAAGGTAAATCGAGGTGATGTTAAAGGCTGTAATAATGTCATCTTGATGTTCTGTAGAAAGAGGTAACATAAAATCTCTTTTAGAACAGTATAAAAACAGATCAACAACAAGGGGTTCGCAATTAGTACCCACTGGAATCCCTATTACTTGTTTATAAATAGAGGTACCAAATCTCACATAAATATTATCCAATAAAAATGTGAACGATAAGGTCTTGACAGGTCAATTAAGTTTAATTATCATAAGAACCATTTGTTAAAACTGCCATATGTTCATAGCAAAATAGATGAAAAGGGAACTTTGAAGACAACGACAAATATGAACATATTGCAGGCTCGGTTTGATTGAGCCTGTTCATGGGCAGTAATGGAAATGCTTATTACTGCCCACGCTGCCTAGCCCCGGGTTGAGCGCAACTTAATATTAACACCAATAAACAGTACAATTTTGATCCATCCCAAACGATGGTATGCATATGGCGGTGAATATGGAACCTTCAATGCGGTATTTTCAGATTAATACCATTCCATGTTCAGCGGCGTATGGTCCCCAGATAAAAATGGGTTTGCCCTAAACGAGAAAAGCGATAAAGGTTTAATTTTCTTTAGCAAACGTTTTGTTTTCGATGAGACTGGTTAGCTTGTCTTTTATTTATTAAATTATGTGGGAGAGAAGTATATATCGTAGAGAAAACATAGGTAGACAAACAGAACGCCTGAGAATTACTTGATTTCAGCTTCCTTAACACGTCATTTGAATTTTTTATAGACCAAAGTAAATTCTTGCCAGTGGTTTCTAAAACCTTTTTGCAATACCTAATTACATGACAAAAATGAAAATATTGCAGGCTCGGTTTGATTGAGCCTGTTTATTGACATTAATTGAAATGCGTATTGCAGCCCACGCTGCATAGCCCGAATTGAGCGCAACTCAATTTTAACACCCGTAAATAGTACAATTTAGATCCATTCCAAACGATGGTTTGCATATGCCAGCAACCAAGGAACCTTTAATGTGGTATTTTCATATTAACATCATTTCACCATTAACGGTGTATTGTCCACAGATAAAGGTATCGGGTTGGCCTTAACGAGACAACAATGCTCGGAACTGAATTGTATAGAATTTTAACAGGGGATATATTAATATAAATCTTTTAAATGCCATGGTGTAATTTCTTTGAAAAAATAAACATGTTAATTCTTTGCAGCAGGCCGACTCTCCCGATCGACACCTTACTTAGCAATTATAGCTGCAGGCTTACTTTTAACGACAGCTATTGTGGTACCATTAACTATACTGTTAACGGCATGTACGTAATGATTTATTCTCGTAGACCAGACGAAGACAAAAGGATTTTCACAGATCGCGTCCTTCTGACATATACATTTTCCGCCTCACGTTTTAGAAAAAGTATTCTTAATACGAATCTATTACTTTTACCCGATTGCTTTTCAAAATTCCTTAGTTAGATATACATAAAATTAGAAAACATGTAATACAAGCTGGAAATCTACCTGATGATCAAAAACATTACATTATTTGATGTCTTTTACTCACAATGTAAGCGAATGTCATATAATTATATTGCGTTCAATAATAACACTCAACTTATCCCCTGATGCTGGTGACAATTTGATCTGAAAGAAAATAAGTCCTCTTCATAGCTTAATGATTGCGTTGATACACGTTCTGTGAAGTTTATGAAGCACAAGCATGGTATGTTCGGATGATTCTTTTCGTGAAAATCCTTTTCTTAAATGTTTTAGGTGGTGAAAGGTTGTTTCGTTTCTAGTTGTATTATTTCATGAAGCTCAAATATCTTTTTGAGAGTTTTCAAGAATGCGTTTTTCAAGAAATCCTTGAAACGAGGTGTTTAAGGGTCAATTATAAAAGAAGCGAAAACATTAATTCTGTAAAGAAAAAAAAGTTTCATCAATATAGTTTAGCAAATACGAAACTAAACAACCTGATTTAGATTATTTGTTTTCCCTATTTTAATTATCCTATTTTAAAGCTTTATTTATGTGTTGCAGATGATAGCCTTAATCAAAACGAATCACCAAATCTAACAGCTGTTGTGGGGATAACGTTATTACTAGTTGCTGTTGTTGTTCCCTTAACCTTCTTCTTCTTGAGAAAATGTGAACCTTGCTCAACCCCCAACGATACGCGCATTTCCATTCTTAATCAGGTAGACGAAACGTTTTGGTCTTTTAGTGTTTTTTTTTAAGTTGTGATTCTTTTGGTTACTATTTATTTCAAAGCTGTAACCTATTGTTTTAACTTTTCTTTATCATAATGCATGCTTTAAAAGTTTTTTTTAAAATGAATGCAGAATTTTGTTTTGCTTTGAAGTAGTCGTTTTATTTGTTCCTTTTCGTAAATAGCAGTATTAAAAATCTTGAGAAAACACAACATAAACACTAAGAAATAGTTTCATAAATATAAATGGTAATGAATAATCTTATATCTGATTTATAATTTAAAGACATTTCACATCGTTGCTGATAATGTCTTAAGTTCGAATGTTTAACTTAGAAATATGTTATCGGCATATATTGTGTCCTCGCAAGAGTCCATAAAAATGGAATATCTCATTGTTAAGTTGTATTGTTTTAATTTTGTTATGTTACTTGTTATTTCAGAAAGTCGAAACACAGGATTTTGGATCATCAAACGTCGATACGTATGAATTTGTGACAAACAAAACGGAAATAACGAATATCAACATGTGAACAAAGTGTCGCTACAAACCTGTGCTTGGAAAGTATTGGCCTGTTTCAGTCTTGACAAGACTATATTCCGCAATGCTCTGAAAAGACCAAGTCTGTGAATGAGTTTGTTTTGCAGACCTAGTCCAATTATACTTTTTATTAAATTAACTACAATTTATTAGTTTTTCAACTTATTTAAATTTAATGATAAATAGAGGGAAAAGTTAATACTTGTAATTGTAATTTAATTTAGTTTTAGAAAGACAAAGCAATTAATTGACACTTAAGTTAAATAACTACCCTATCAATTTGTGAACAAAGTCTCTTGTGTAGAAAAATATATTGGCACTCAATATTATTGAATCATCAGTTTTTATTAATTAATTTCCAGATAGACTTGAAGGTGCTAACTTGTACAATGTGACAGAGTTAATTTTACAATTGACCTCATTAAGTCAAACCATTTAAACTTCACTGGCAGTTGCCGTACTATAGACATCTACATAAACTTACCGATAATTTTTCACCTGTTATGCCAGGTAAATATTTACAGATAATTTTTACCTATCCGGTCTTATATAAGAAAATAATTTCACTCTCACATTTAGCAATTGCTTCACATGGTTTTGAAAATCTTGAGTTTCAACATATGACTTTAATGATGATGTTTACTGTTTACACTTTTGTGAAATGATTATATACTGTACATTTTTAAATGCAATTGTTTAAAAACTGAATTTAATAAATGTATTTTGCGAAGTTTTGTAGAAATAAAGTTGCTTGACCTAACTAATAGTAATAATAACAATTAGTAAAACAATATTTCAAAGTATTGTTCGAGAAAGATAATTTGACAATGTTTACATTGGCTTAACATGTAAATAATGAACTAATATTTTTAATCTTTGTTTGATATAAAGCCAAACTCTCCCAATACATGCCTGATAAGCCGAGTAGTCCAAAGCGCAGTCAATAATAAAAAGGTGAAATTGCAATGCATCAGTGTTATAGGTTCGATTTTTTTATATTTTTAAATGTTTACTCAATAATTATTTCTAAAAGATCCTGGAGAAAAACAAAACATCCTGTTAATAAATTTTTGCATTTAATAGGGCAAGTAACAACAGAAAGAAGTTATATCTGAGCTCTCATGATGCAGAAATAGTTCTTGAATATTGGAGGAATCAGCCAAGACAATGAAACAAAAATAAAATTAAATATATACATTACGTTGACAAACGAGGGTTGTATGATAAATTCGTGGACTTGTTATAGAAAGTACAAACCAACTCTTATCAAGATAATTTTTATATCGTCATAATCGTCAATTCATCGCAAACAAAGAACAGAAAACAGCTGGTCAATACATATAATAGTTTACAAATAACAAGGGTAAATACAAAGGCTATCAACGTGCACCGGGGCACGCCGTTAACAAAAGACGCTCATAACGTCAAAAAAAATCTCATTAATAACGAACGTTCATTTCTCAACGTAATCACCTCCAAGACGAATGCACTTTTCATGTCTATGTATCCATTTCTCTAATGTTTCTACCTACCAACTTTGAGGAAAGGATCGCACAATCATCTGTGTAGCATTTTGGAGTTCATCGGCGGATGAAAATCGCCTACCCTTCAACTGCCTTTTCACTTCCGGGAATACCTTAAAATTCATAGGAGCTAAGTCCGGTGAGTATGCAGGGTGGTTTAGCAACTCAAATCCCAGGAGATCAATCTTAGCTGCAATTGACAAACTAGTTACTTTAATTGTAATTTAATTGAATATGTTCCTAAACAACTGAATTTATTATTAATTAAAAAAATAAAAGCAGGTGTGAAATATTGGAACTTTAAACAAGTATGTAAATCACTATCAAATACAGTGCTTTCGTAAAGCTACTGTATTTGCGTTTTAGCATTTTAAGAACACGAGAGTCTAATGTTAGTGGTCTGTGATCTGTCATAGGTCTGGCCGATGTAAGATTTTCATATACACGATATCTCCTGACATAACCTGGTCAGTTATGATAAAACTTCCGGATGATGTTGATCTTCAGCTAGTCTTTATCTCAAATTGTGGTTTGCTCCAAACCGCTTCACCCTTGTGATTTACATGAAAATATATAAGATGAACATATCAAAAATTGCAGCATTCAGAAAGCAAAGCCTCTCTACAAAGCCAATTAGAGTGAAGAATATAGCAGACGTTTATGTGTGTTTACACCATAAACCATGTACAGAAATGAAACCCCGTCTGTGTATTGTCTTCGCATAGTCAGTAACAAACATTTAAGCAATTGGTGGATTTAAAGGCGCTCTCGGTGCTTCAACCTCAAACAAGGTTCGGATATGATCAAAAAGGTACCAAGTTGCATTGGTGAATAAGCTCCAACCATCTATTACATGACACTGACGTAAAATGTTCGTTGCTTCAATTTTGAAACTATCATATCATCACCATGTTCTCTTCACCTCTTTACTGTTTGGCTGTGTAAAGAGGCCGTGTCTGCTGGATGTGTCCTTTCCTGATATGCCTATTTCCATTTATTTTAAATTCATAAGTATAATAGCCAAAGGCTTGTTTTTTGACAATTCTTTTATGGTCCTATATCCAAGCAAGCAAATAACAATCCAAGTTCTTAGTATGACAAAATGCATGACACAAGGGTAAACGCAAGACGATTTTTTTCATCTGGTTTTGCAAAATTTTGCTTTTGCAAACGCCACACGGCACAAACAATGCCACTGTTCCTTGTAATAGAAAAAAAACGAAAATAAAATATTTTGATACTTTTGTCGAGTTTAGTCACTTTTAATGTTTTTTTATTTATTCAATTATCACAGTATCTTTGTTTGTTAAGAGTCGCGGCTGTAAAAAGTTTCTAGTTTATTTAATCAGAACTGTAACCATTTACCATCTTTGAAGACATGAACAAACTCATGTGGCCACGCCTGATATGAACATTTCACTTTTTACAAACACAGTAGTTTTAGCTGTGTGGCGACCGCCGAAAGATGTAATTATTCTTCGCAAGAATATTTCACGTTTTGTCTTAAACAATTGAAAGTTTCAGGTAGAATTTCACATATCTTCCCTAAAAGTATAAGCTTTCAGGCAAAATATCGGTCAGTTCCTGCAATTTCAGCGACGTTTGTTTACAGGTACCATCTGGAAGGTTTCGTGATTCCAATACAGCTGTCACTGATTTTTTCTTAACTTGCCAATCAGATCGAAAGTTCTGTTACACAATCGTGGTCATTTATCGGTCATTACCTGCGAAATCACAAATACTAGAAATGGATCTAGGCAATTTAAAAGTTCTATTAATGTTTTGTTTTAATATAACAGATATACAGATGATAAGGTGTATTAGAAGTGAATAATATGATAAAAAAAATGATGAACGTGACACATAAATCGTTTAAAACAATTCTGACAGATACTAAATTTCAATAAAGGTTAAACTTGTTTTAAACCAAGAAGGTTAGGAAGGGAGCCAGAAAATGCCTACCTTAAACTTGGTCAGTTTCTGGTTGTTGTTTTAAACCAAGAAGGTTAGGAAGTGGGCCAGAAAATGCATTCCTTAAACATGGGCAGTTTCTGGTTGTTGTTTTAAACCAAGAAGGTTAGAAAGGGAGCCAGAAAATGCATTCCTTAAACTTGGTCAGTATCTGGAAGTTTCCATTTGCATTGCTTATTCATCAACACAATTTTAGTGAAAGACGAAATAACCATTGGTGTTTAAAAATATAAAGCATAAACTTTTTTTCTTCAAGAATACAGAAATAGATAAAATGGGAAGCTTGCCGATATGCATATATTGTTGCTGATTTTATACTGTTTTAGAGAGACTCTGTGTTATCTCTTTCTATCGAACATCAAGGCGACATTATAACAGCAACAACAATACCTCGTTACATTGACGATTTGTTAAATAAAGATAACAACCATTTTCACCTCTAGTTAAAAATATGTACTAATGAACTTGCGCACAATTAAGGAAACACTTCTTGTTTTTAACCTGTCAATTGAACTTTATCAAACAATAGATTATTTTAATTTTAAAAATGTAAATTGTCCATATTTAGACGTTAAACGTTGGCAAGAACATGACGAAAGGATTAAAGAAACCGATCGCGAATCTATGTTTTTTAACAAGATCAAATTAGAAATATTCATGAACTTTTACACCGCCGTGCTAACAAAAGAGGAAAGCAAAGCGATCCATATTGTTGCCAATGTTTGCGTCTATTTTCTTATCTGATTTTGTTATCATTAAAGTTAAATTGATTTAAAATCTTCAATTCTTCCACTTGAGTTTTGAACCTGAATACAATTTTAAACCCATTATTGACAAACTATTACATGTTTAGTTATATATTTAAGCGTAAGCATCGGTGATACAAGGAAAAGGAAATATAATATTAATTGTGTATTCTGTCTCTGTTTGGGGTTAAGGCAGAAATCTGATTGTATATCTCCAAAAAGATTAAAATAAATATAGAAACATGTACAGTGTAATTCTTAGTAATGTTAAAATATTCTGATGGTCCACAATAAATATATGGGGCACGCCACGGGAAATCGTGTCTTCGGTCATTTTTGTTTGGATATTTTTAGTTGTTACTATATTTGGAAAGAACTTAAATTATCTGTTATGTTTTCATAACTGAACAGTAATTTTGTTACACATTTTGACAATTTAATGCTATTTTTTACATCGAAATGCATAATAATTAATGACGTCTTCTCAACTTGATGACGTCATTTTAAGAATTAACGTCAACTGCCCGAAGTTACATTTTCCGTGACGCGCCCCATATACAGTATGTTTCTTAGGATTAGAAACAGAAAAATTTGAATGACAGAATGCGGACAGTCTACAACGAGGCACGCTAAGGTTGAAATCACCCACGAGAATTGAAATGTCAGTTGCTATGTTTTTATCTTTATCAGAAAGGATTGTTTTAAGCATCTGACCAGTTCTTGACATTAACAAAAAAAAAACAACAATATTCTCCGCTACTTAATTCTGAAGAAAGCTGAATTGTCATGGGACACGATACGATTATAACGATCAGTGTAGCCGGATATGATTTCGGTTAGATTTCCATGTTGGTATTGATAAATATTTCACCCTTAAGCAATTGTTGGTTTTTACAAATAAGGATAATGATTCAACCAGAAAATTGAATTTCCACAAAACCCATTCCCTAATGAGTCTGTCTGTAATAGCAAGCACAAGTTTCATGTAAGAAAAGGAGCCAACAAGTTTTACAATTATACTACATGTAACAATCATGCTGACTTTCTTAAAATGAATGCTTAAATGCATATTTTATTTCATCTGCGTTGTCAATAAAAATTATATCAATCTTGTTTGAGATTCAAATTAAAGGAGGAAAATTTTAAATTGTGTCAATAAGTTGTATAGGTTTATGCAAAGTATATGATTGTAAAAACAAACATTTTAATGTGTTGTTTAAATGTCTAAATTCGTAATCACGTGACTTGTTTTAGTGAATTAACTGACTTCAACAAACAAATGTTGTTTTAAAAATCATCAATAATAATATATGCTTGGTTATTAAACATCTACAGTTGGTCGGATTGCTACGTTTTTTGTTCGGCAGCGGCAGGGGTTTTCCAGTTTAAAAAGCGGCAGGAGCTTACAAGTAATACATACCTTAGGGAAATCTTAAAAACAAACAGTTTCTTTCATTCTTGTCATCGGGTTCTTGCTGATATAACTTCATGCGCTCTGGTTTCAACAGAGCCATGGAGTTCCTACATATTCAGTCAGTACTGTTATCAGTAAATTAACCCGTTACCGATGTCATGCAGTGATTGTTACGTATATCAGGGATATCTGATCAACCTTTCTCGGGGTTGTCCCGGTTAGCTCAATCGGTTGCGTCGCAGGGCTAGGCGCTGTCGGCGTGACGGTGCGGGTTCGCTCCCAGCTAGAGGCACTATCATTTGTATAAACTTCTCATGTATTTATTTTTAAAAGCTTTTCACGCAACGATTAGATGGTTAGGTTGAAGTTTATTCACCAAGGCAACTTGTACTTATTCGTTCAAAAACAGTGGAATATGCATATCTGGATCGGTCACATCCAGCAGACATAGCCTACCTAATAGCCAAAATGTAGATAGGAGAAGAAAGCATGGTACTAGAATCAGTTTCAAAATGGACGCCACAAACAATTAACGAAAGTGAGAATCCGTGGGGTTAGCGCCTTGGAACGGTCAGTGGCAAAACAATTTACCACTGGGGGTTTAAACCAGATTCTAGGATGCACCAATCTCACACTTGCCCCAACAGGTTCTCATATGAACACACATGTACAAGTTGTCTTGGTGAAAAAAACTCAAACCCACATATCAGCTCAACAATGGTGCATGCAAAAGCTCCCAAAAACATAAAACAAAAGAAGCTAATAGCATTTTAAATCCAAATGGGAGTGTACTCAATGATATTACTTTTTCAAATGAAAAACTGTAGGTGCTGGTTGAAAACCCCAATAGCAAAATGTTTTCCATCAACCGTTTAAATGATGTCATCCATCGGGTAAACATTTCCATTAATTACTAGACTGTCTTCTTTGAAAAATGATCATTCCATAAACGCATGATCACTTTCCCTCTCCGCTTTTTGGCTGTGTGAGGAAATAAGAGGTTATTATTTTTCAATTCATAAAATATTTAGAAAATACTTCATCAAAATGAGAAAATATATTGTAAGATGATTTCTCTAAGTAAGAAGTATAACATAGTAATGCCTATCTCTCGTTCTCGTTTTGTTAATTCTTTGTGGTGTCTGTTTTGAAATTGATCAATTATTATCATTAACCATGCTCTCTCTTACTCTCTTCTTGGCAGTGTGGGGAGACTGTATTTTCTGAATGTGGCAATTCCTGATATGCATATATCATTTTTTGCGTATTTATCTTCCCAACAAAAACAAACATACCGGTAAAATGTTATTTCCATATAAAATGGAAATAAAGTGTACTTCACGTCAGCGAGTCGCCTTGACAAGATAATGATGAAACAACAATATCATTACGCTATTTTGTGGGAGAAATATCGAAGATAATAATTCTCTCAGCAAAGCAATCGACAAATATAACACAAATCAGAAAAATCAAACGTCAATGTTCAAGAAGAATGTGACCTCAAATTGTGTTTGTTAATACAAAGAGATAAAAACAATAGTCTCTGGTTCCTAATTCTGAAGAAAGCTGTATTGTCATCTGATAATAGATAATTACAACGATCAGTGATGACGGATATGATTGTGTTTAGATTTTAAATGTGTATTGATAAATATATCACACTTAAGCAATTACTTGGTGCAAATTAGTATAAAAAGTGAAATATGCATCAGTAATGTCCACATCCAGCAGACACAGCCTCCCCACACAGCCAAAAAAGTAGAGAGGAGAAGAGAGCATGATATTATAAGGATTTAACTACAAAGTTTAATATCTACAAAACCATTCCCTCCCTTACGAGTCTATCTGAATAGCAAGCGCAAGTTCCATGAAAGAAAAGGAGCCAACAGGTTTTACAATTATACTGAGCCAAAATGAAAACTTGACAAAAATAACACGGAAAACTCCTATTACATAAATGATGCCAGTGAATGCATGTATCTGAAGGAATTCGATCAACAATATGTTTATTTAAATAGTTGTCGGTCCAGTATCTATCGGGTTAAAAAAAAGAAACAAGAAAAAGAATACGTGATTGTGGAAAATTAAGCGTTGGATTTTGTTCTGGTTTTAATTAAAAGGGAAGAAATTTGCAAAATCGGATATTTAAGTTACTGTATCTTATTTCTTTGCTTCAATGGGCGATAAAAATTGTGTTTTTCCTTCTTTACATGCCATAATCTTCTAAATTTGACAGTCGAATAATCTGTTGAGACTTTAATGTTACAAATTATTGATTTCACCATGATTTAGAAAAGAGGAGATAACGTCGAGCCCTGTTAAAACATAACAACATCTTTTCGGTTTATCAAATGTCCAGTTATGTACAAATACCACAAATTAAATGAAAGATCAAATGTAGGATCACTGAAGAAAAGTTTTGAATTTAAAAACTGGTAGGTTTTCATTTTTGTTCAGTATATAATAACAAATACGTTTACTGTAATTAAATGAATTTCTAATAGCATATTTTGTTTCATCTGTATTGTCAATTCAAATTGTATCGATCTTGTGGATGATTTGAAATAAGGGAGGAATATTTTAGTTTGTTTCATTAAGTTGTATTGGTTTATGCAAAGTATATGTTTGTAAAAACAAACATTTAAAATTTGTCTTATTTGAATTTGACATACTCATATACACATGCCTTGTTTTCCTCTCTTCTTTTTCGCTGCGTGAGTGTGGCGATTCCAGATATACTCGTACAAATTTTCTTTTTAATGTGTTGTTTGAGGTTCTTAATTCGTATTCATGTGAGATGCTTTTAAATTAGTGAATTTTTCTATGGTTAACAGCCTTCAAGAAAGAAATCTTGTTGTAAAAACATCCATAAATACAAAGTCTGGAATTCTATAGATTGCTGTACGCTAGGTCTTCAGTTGGACGCAATGCTAGGTTTTTATTTGAACGGCAGCGACAAGAATTTACCAGTTTATGAAGCGGCAGGGGCTTACCAGTTTAAACATGCTTCATTCTGTTTTAAATTTTAATATCCAAAGGTAAGTGATAACTTTAAATTTTAAAAATTACAACATCGAAATAAAAGGTTATTATTTTTTATTTAATAAAAAATTTAGAAAAAAACTAATTGAAAACGAGAAAAATCCATCACTGTTAATATATTTTCTGAAAGTAAGAACACACAAAATAATACATCGTGTTTTTATCTTCCAAGAAATACAAACTTCCGGTAAAATGTTATTTCCATAAAAAATGGTTATAAAGTATTCTTCACGTCAGCGTGTCGCCTTGACAATATAATGATGAAAAAATAACAATATTACAATCATTAGTGGGATCAAATATCAAAGATAATAATTCTCTGCAAAGCAATCAACAAAATTCACACAAATCAAAAAAATGTAGCATCAATGTTCAAGGAAAATGTGACATAAAATTGCTTCACTTACTTTGTTTGTGTTATCTTATTTCCCAGTATAAAGTCAATATAAAACGTTTTCAAGCGAAAGTATTGGATAACAGCTGTTATTTAGAATAGTAATTGAAATTTGAACATAATTTAGTTTTATTAAAACAAAAACAATACGAACGCGAGAAGGCTTTGCCACTCCCACCTTATCCTTATAAATAAAAGGCACATTTAACAAGGCTTTAAAAATAATCAAATAAGCAAATCAGAAATGGCCATATCCAGTTGACACAATTCCCCAAACAGCCACATGATGGTGAATGACTGAGTTGGGAGGGGTGTGAAATGTGAAAGTAAAAATGCAATCCTTGATTTAATGTACGGGGAGACGTTTTACGGTCGCTACACAGCACAAACAAAACTACTGTGATTATAAAAATGTCAAAAATGCATATCAAGAATGGCCATATCCAGAAGACAAAGCCTCCCCTCACAGCCACATGAGTGAGTGAAAAGGAGTGTGAAAGAGGAGGTGAAAAGTGATTGTAAAGTGCAATACCTGAAGGATGAAAAGATATCACTATTGATTGAATGTACAAGTAGACGTTTTACGACCGTAATAAAGCACAAAAAACTACTGTGATTATAAAACAGTCTCATGCATATTAGGAATGACCACATAGAAGACACAGTCTCCCCACAAAGAAATGTATGCGGGAATAGGGAGGGGTGTTAAAAGTGAATGCAGAATGCAATTTTTAAGCAATGAAAAGATAAAGTATTGAATGTACGGGAAGACGTTATAAGGTTGATATACTGAATGTCTGAATATAATATTACATAACGACGTTACAGGCTGGTATACACTCACCCAAAGTCGTAATAAGTCATCAACTGTGTATGTTTACAATGTATGCTAGTTTAATTTCCTTCCCTATGTCAAGAGCGGTTATGAAAGGAACTGTTTGTCATGGAATCAATTAATAAATGTCTTCTTAATCTTTAATGATATTTTTAATGAATCTAATACCTTTTACTATCATCGCAGGATCAAACTTAGAACAGTCTTTTAATAAAAGGGAGGTAATTGTAAATAATTACAAAAAAAGATACCACAAAAAATTACGAATATAAGAACTTGAGGTGTTACCGCCTTGTCAGTGGCGTTACTATATTCCACTGGAGGTTTTAACCAGGTTCTAGGGCACTATCCTTACACTCACTTTCCCCAACAGGTTCTCTGAAATTTACTACAACATAAAGAAAAACCACTAAGTTTGAAATGTGCAATATTAAAATAATATTTTGTATATGTATGACCTCGTATGTCATCACCGTCTTTAACCGGATTATATGGCATTTTCCAGAAAGAAAAAAAATCAAAGAACATTTAGTTAGCTTTCAATGACATTGCTAAAGAAATTAGCTACAAATTCCATTTCTCTTTTCAATGAACAGTTTCTTTAAACTCGTTCTTTTGAAATGTCTTGTGTAAAGACATGAGCTAAAACTGCAAAACATCTGTCAAACATAAATTAAGTAATCGTATTATTGCATAATTGCATTAAATTGTTTAAAATTTCATTAGAATTTATTTTATATTATAAGGATACATTATTCCTCGCTAAAGGAGAATATATCCGCTACATGCTATTGTGAATTTTTCAATGGAAAGTATGAATTTAAATGTTATCTTTTAAAAAGAAGTGAATGTGATGTATCTAATTTTTTGTTGCGATTTGGAAAATAAAGTTGTAAAACCTGGAAGCTGATTGTTATCTCCCGCCGATGAAATCGGGAGGGGGATATTGTTTTGGCGTTGTCCGTCCGTCCATCCGTCACGCTGTCACGCCGTCACCCTGTCCGTCCGTCCGTCCGAATTTCGTTTCCGCGCTATTTCTCTGCAACCACTGGATGGATTTCAACGAAACTTTGTGGGAACCATCAGTGCCAAGACGAGATGCGCATATCGTGGTCTTGTTCCGGTCAGACCATTTAACCCAGAGTTATGGCCCTTTGATAACTTATGCATTATGCATAGAGAGCAGTATTCGTTTCCGCGCTATTTCTCTGCAACTACCGGATGGATTTCAATGAATCTTTCTGAGAACCATCAATACAAAGAGGAGATGCGCATATTGTCGTCTTGTTCCGGTCACACTGTTTAACACCGAGTTATTGTCCTTTGATAACTTATGCATTATGCATATAGAGCAGTATTCGTTTCCGCGATATTTCTCTGCAACTACTGAATGGAATTTAAAATGAAACTTTCTGGAAACCATCTATACCAAGTAGAGATGCGAATATCGTCGTCTTGTTCTGGTCAGACTGTTTAACACAGAGTCATGGCCCTTTGATAACTTATGCATTGTGCATATAGAGCAATATTCGTTTCCGCGCTATTTCTCTGCAACTACTGATTGAAATTCAATGAAACTTTCTTGAATCCATCAATACCAAGAGGAGATGCGCATATCGTCGTCTAGTTCCTGTCAGACAGTTGAACACAGAGTTATAGCCCTTTGGTAAGTTATGCATTATGCATATGGATCAGTATTCGTTTCCGCGCTATTTCTCTGCAACTACTGGATGGATTTCAATGAAATTATGGAGACCATCAGTACCAATCAAGATGCCCATATTGTTGTCTTGTTCTGGTCTGACCATTTAACACAGAGTTATGGCCCTTTGATAAGTTATGCACTATGCATATAGAGTAGTATTCGTTTCCGCGCTACTTCTCTGCATCTTCTGCATTGATTTCAATTAAATACCGCGCTATTTTTTTACTACTGCGTTCTTCATTTCAACAACTTGAAGACTTTACGTCTCATTCTTATATTCTGGTGAGCTGCCCAACCCTTTTCACCATCTGAAGTTTTTTTTTTCCACTGTTTTCGCCATGACAAATATCTAAATAAAGCTCTATGTCTTCAGCCGTTGTGTTAGTAATAACCAGTACTCGGCGGGGGAAATAAATTCAACGAATTTGCCTGTTCAAATAGATGCAACTTTGAAGTAGGTTTAACCTACTACTGTCTCGTTTTTATTAGTGAACTTGTTATTAATGTTTAATGTGCATCCGAATACCGTTCTTAAAGAGAAACTCTCGAATGTCCTCTGATTTTAACACTATCTTGTAATACATCCATAATGATGCTAGAAACAGCCGGCAGAAAAATAATCGTAACGATTTTAAATCTAAGCAACATTATATCATTAGATAGCACAGTATTATCGGGCATAATTATCAAGTAATGTTAAAGCACTTTATCGTTAATGGATGACCCAGATTGTATTTAAATGTGAGAACAGCTGTTTCCAAGAATCAATTAAGGTGAATGTCCCAGTTGCTCTTGTACTTTCAGATATAAAAGTCAAATTTCAGGAATCGCCACACTCACAAAACACAGCTTTCCCACGCAGCAAGAAAAGAAGAGGAAAAGAGAGCATGTTTTTATAAGAAAATCAAATTCAAATAAGACGCCACAAACAATTATCGAGAAAGAGAGCCCTTGGGGTTACCGCATTGGAACGGTCAGTGGCAAACAATTTCCCACGGGATGTTTAAACAAGAAGTAGGGTGCGCCAACCTCACACTTCTCCCAACAGGTACTCATATCAAAAACAATTATACGCTGTCTTGGTTAAATAACTCCAACCCACTCAGAGAATTACATGTTTATCTGATACATTTTGAGGTCAGTTCGCGGAAAGATAATACATTTTCAAGGCTTCAAACGAAACGTATTCTTACATGAGCCTACCGATTAAATAAGCCGTAACATGCAAATAAAATGTTGATATGTTAGCTGTGTATCTTCGTTTCCACATGTTACATGAGTGAGGCAACTGATAAAATAAATCTAATTTCAAACCTCAGTCCTGATACTAACCATGCCATTTTTTCCTAATGCATGACCAAGGTGGCTTAATATCGGTGATTTGCCATCCATTTGTTTCCTAATGCATCACACAGGTGGCTTAATATCAGTGATTTGCCAGCCAGTTTGTCCTAATGCATCACAAAGGTGACTTAATATCGATGATTTGCCAGACATTTTTTCCTAATGCATTACAAAGGTGGCTTAATAATGGTGATTTGCCAGCCATTTTGTCCTAATGCATGACCAAGGTGGCTTAATATCGGTGATTTGCAAGCCATTTTGTCCTAATGCATCACAAAGGTGGCTTAATATCGGTGATTTGCCAGCTTTAAAAATCGGTTGTTCTAGCTTTAAGATAATTACCAAGTTGAAAGCTGGCTTTTTTTCGTAACAAAGAGAATTTCAGAGTTAAACAATACAGAAATTATTATGGTGACAAGTGTTTTCAGCCAGTCATCACCTGAATAATGGATTCAACCATGTTATAGCTCGTGTTATTCATCTTACAATTTCATCAAACAATTCAGATATCAGCAGCCTTCCATTGTTTCCATTTTCCTGTGGCTTTACTGAACACATTCTGCAATTCTCGGTGATTTACGATAAAGGCCACTCAACACTAAAAGCATTGCTTTAAGAACATTAAATCGAAACTACCCAAAATAAATCTTGATGAAAAAAGAACTTTGAAAGCCACCGACAAATATATAAATATTGCAGGCTCGGTTTAGCCGAGCATGCTGATTGGCAGAAATAGCAATGTACGGCACGAGATTGAAAACATCTGTGTGATTGTACAAGCTTTGTTCCAATGTTGTAACCCCAAAGGTTCTCTTTCCATTGTTGTCATGTCTGATTTAACATTGATCTTCTTATAAACCCATGCTCTCTTTTTTTCTCTCTACATTTTGGCTGCGTGGAGAGGCTGTGCTTTCTGGGTATTGCAATTCCTGTTATTCATATTTCACTTTTTATGGCACTGCTAAGAACTGGATAACGAAACAACAGATAATAGGGAAATGTTTAGTTAGCTTACATTTCTAAAAAATAAGAACTTATCAAAATGTATGCATTTTTAAAGTTCAACGTTACATAACTTAAAATTTAACTATTGCGTTGTACAGCTTTTGAAATAATTCCAAACATATTTCAGAACGAACATGGTCATTTAATGACCGTTTTCAGCAAAAGCCTTATAGAAAATCAAACTATTTTACTCTTTAGAACTCCCTTTTAGACAGAATTAAATAATCGAGCAATTATTTAATAACGAACGTGATACATGGACAGTAACAGTACGTATTAACGTTGTTTCTACTGTAACTCGTTTAAGACATCTAACACATCTATAAAACAGATTTGTTGTGCCCCAGCTTACATGAATAGATTTCTGATTGGAGGTTAGAACGTATTAGTAAGTAAGAGGAACATGCATATCTGGAATAGCAACACTCAGTGAAACAGCCTCTCGTGTAGCTTCTTCTAAAATATTTGGTACCTTTCTATTTTAATCATATATGTAAACTTTAAGAAGCGCGTTAAGCGTAGTAAGTGAAAACTTAAGATTTCTTTGTCAAAAAAATGTGTATGTACACAAATATTAATTAGTAATAACGAAGATTAATTTGAATAATTTGAATTAACTCATGTTTTATACTTTATTTAGATGAACAAATACATATGTACGAAGAGACAAATACATATAAAGAGTCGCCCAATATTTTCATGAAAACCCATTGTAGTTTTACATGTTCAACACACATTTATTGCTGTCAACAGTTAAGTTAATGGATGTACAATGCTTGTCGTTAAAAGTTAGAATATGCATATCAAGAGTAAATCCACCAACTAAAATTGCAAAGCAGACGAAGTAATTTCTTATTACGGATTATTTTGTTTCTCAGAGAAAAAAAAAGAAAAACCATACAGTAAAAGACACGTTTCGATTTCGTGTCGTGATAACGAAGTCTTGTGTGTGCAAAATGTCATTTTGTCATCATTGTAACTGATGTTTCATATAAAAAAAATCGCTCAAAGAAACATGAGTATACGAAATTGCGAAGTTGCAAGAACTCACCAATGTTATAACAAATATTCCGAAAACAAAATCATTTAAACTAACAGTATGTAAGTGAATTGTGTAATGGATGTGTCTACTGAATATTAAATTATCTACACATTTTCATTCTCCTTTTAAACAGACATGACTTATCATTATCGTTGGGGCTCGAACCAGGGACCTCCGGATCGAGAGTCCGGCGTTCTACCACTCGGCCACTGCCCTCCTGGCTCCACTATATTTATAAAGTCGTTAGAAGATAGAATACAAGTACACATTGTACATACTGAAATACTGTAATCAGCGTCTTTAGAAAAAACGGCCGATTAAATTTTGACATCTACTATATCGCGAGCCGTTCAAACATTATATGTTATGATTTATTTTAAATCCAGAAGGTCATAAACCTAAGTGGTCATAGACCCAAGTGGCATATACATGTACAAGTTTTAAAAAAATGGTGGAAACAGTATAACATTAACATGTATATAAAATAATATCTCTATTTGACCAACTGTAGGATTAATAAAAAGAAGTGGACTGTTAAGTAGAGTGATGTTTTTATCGAGACAAGAAGCCATAGAATTTTGGTAATTTGGTTTATAAAAGCTAGTCTGATTAATGGGAGAGTGGTCTCATTACCAGGTTGGTCTTTCAGTTAAATTCTACTGTAAATGACGAATAAAATAAATGACCGTTTTACTGAAGTTTGAGTGTTCACAAAACGAATTTTTGTACAGGTACAGGTATTCGGGTTTAGATCGGACGGAGAACCCAGACAACTACTTTACCTGTTCGATGAGGGACAGTCCATTGGAATCGATGGTAAAAATGCCCATGGTCCGGACGCTGTAATAAGCATGGTACATCACGGACTGGAGAGTCTCGGTAAAGGAGAGCGGACATGTGTCTTGCATGCAGACAATTGTGCTGGTAAGTTATATCTGTTGAAAAGTGCATTTGTACTTAAGAAAATATTTATCTTACAGAAGATGTGATGCAAATTGTCTTGAAGATCTCCAAGATCAAGTCAACAAATCATCGAGTGTTAACCAGGCAGTCCTTTATCCAGCATGGCGGTGGTATAGATGGAAAGAGTTTCTAAATCAGCACTTTAAGGCAATGCGTGGCATATCTTCATACCAGCATTTCCGGTAAGTAATTTACAGAAAAAAAAACAATGTATTTTACATACGGTTTAAAGAATATACACAATTACAGTCGAGTTTACTTTTGAATATTCCTAATGCACACGTCACAAGTTAAACAAGCGCCGTTTTTTTACAGCATCTCTCGCGGGCACCTTGTCTTTCTTGCACGGTTTCATTCACAACCGTGCAAAACCGTTTCGGTGGCTGGGTGATATTTTGCGGATTGCTTTTAAAGAATCCCGCAGACAGTTTAGACAATAATTGTCTGTTTCACACAAATATTGTTTTATATTGCAGCATTTCGCGGGACAGACCAGGTGAAGTACTGGCGAGGAAGAAAACTGACGACGAAGATGTTTCATTTCAGTTGCTGCGTAATCCCGACACTATATTTGATATCGACCGACTTCCAGAGGTTGCGCACGCAGGGGGGTTGTCACATGAACGGCAGAGGTACCTGTATAGAAATGTTCGTCCGTACGTCCGATCTTCTGTACAGGAGATCACGTGTCCACGTGTAATCGAGGAATGACACCACATACGCTCGTATGTTTGTAAGAGTAGTGAGACTGTGTTTACGTTTTTCTCGAAGATCGTAATCATTATATACGGTCTTTTCGTCAGTATTGTGAGTGTGAATAGCAGAGACTTTTGACTGAGATGTTCTGTACAACTTCTATTTTATTTGACTGTTGAAGAAATAGCTGTTTTCAATCGTTACTACTACATGTGCATAGGTGTAAATACAAGTTTACCATTAGTTTAAGCTTATTTATTTTACATCGATTGGGAAACAAGTTCTAGCAACTTATATTAATCCCGCTCGATAAGTGCTTCCTGGAAACAACCAGTACTTGCGTCGAAAGTTTACCATTGTAATAGCGTCTGATGCCTGTGTCGTTTTAAAATGTTGTCGCACTGTCAGAAATTGCATTTCAATTACGCTTTGTGTGCTCGGACTAAAAAGATGCTTGCAAGAAAGACTGTGAAATAAATGTACGCAAGAATGAATGTGTTTAATGTACTTTTTGTTTATATTACTGTTCTTTTTATTGTGTAAAGATCTTCTGTTAGAAGAAAAGGATATTAATCTATTTTCCTGCTAATCTTTGAAAGTACATGTATAATGGTTGTGAATGACTGTTAATGTGATAAAAAAAATGACTGTATTCTTGATAAATTTGCTGGTGTACGTTTTACAGGGGAAACATATGACGTGTTGCTATGTTTATGACTCGGCAAAGGCGTACGATTAGTGTTGTCTTTGCTCGTTTTTACTTATTTTATTTTCCATCACATCAGGAACATATAATATGACAACCATTTTCACACATTTGTACACGTGCTCATTTATTTTCCATTTGTCTTGGAAAAATACTTTTGAACCTGATCGGTTTTTTTTTCGCTTCATTTTTGATACTGATCGCCGTTATGCAGGTAATATGTGGTTGAATAATAATAAAAAGCCATTGCGTTTCAACGGCGTATGAATTATATTCAAAGTGGCAGACTCCGAAATACTTTACCGTTACTTTACATTATCTTTAACTATCTTTAGATTACACTCGATTTTGCTACAATTCTGAGAGCCTACATTTCCTTTCTTTAAATGAGTCAAAGGTACTGACGTCACATTATAAACAACTTCGACGTCGACCAATGAATCGACATTAACGGACAAAACGCGAAGATTTTCGAATTTATTACGTTATATTGGGAAATGAACGCATCAGCTATAGATAGTTCATTGTTGAGCAATGCAATTGGAACGATAAATATGTCGAAATAAAACTATAACAAATGGAAATAAATACGCCTCGCTTAGTTTTACCGTCTTTGCCAACGAGTACATACACATTACATGTAGAAGTCACGTGTGTCCCTGTCCTTTTGTAGTAGGTAATTCATTATTTCTGAGTAGCTTTAAATCAGTAATTTCGTGATACAGATGATTGGCTTATTTGATTTGAATAAACTTAAACCAGAACTATTAAATATGTGTCTGTCATCTATTTCTGATTTTCTCTTTAATAATGACGTCAATGACGTCAAACGTAGATGGAAAAAGATAGATACCCTTGCATCTTTATTGCTTCAAAGAACAACTTACAAGTATAGAAAAATTGTGAAATTTGCACCATTTTAATGCCCGAAGATTCTATTTCTTGAAACAATAAAAAAGTAAAAATGTCAAAATATTGTACTTTGTTGGTTTTCTCATGGTGCGGCCCATATAACGTACATGTGAACAAATAAGCCATGACATGAACACCAACACCGAGGATAACACAAAAAAGAGAGACTCTAATTTCCACTGTGGTCCTTTGTGATGGTGGCATGACAGAGAGAGCCTTTAAACAATGCAAAACATACTTTCAATTACATATATCACAGTAAGAATTCAATTGTTTTATCACAGATTAGAATTTACAGTATTGTTACCCATTATTCAAATAACAGCGTAATAAATGTACTAAGAATCAAATGATAAAATTAATAAGTATAATAAATAAGCATACATGACGTATGAGTTCATAGTTTAGCAAATCGGTTTGCGAAAGGATAATAGTTATTTCAGCAAGCCAGCTCGTTACCTCAAGAAACTTATGTTAAAGGCGAACCAAAAAAAATGGTAGAACACCTTTTACAACGTTGCACATGTAGCTTTACGATAAATTCGGCAACTCACCTTCTTATTGAATTCCTCGTCCCGTTCCACAGCAAACGAGACTTCCGAAATCAATCATGTGTGAATAAAACAGAAATGGACCGAAATGGGACGAAAGGATAAGTCTCTAGACAGTCAGATATTGGGTTAAACACATAGTGCAAAATAAAAGAATAAATACATAAAATCCTGACCCTGCTACATAAGCGTAAAGATAGATAAGAAAATATGAATGACTACGTTTGATTGACCATGTTATGGACTGTGAGAAAAATGTCCACTCCAGAAAATCCCGGGTTGAGTACAACTTGGTATCTTCTGGTCACATGTAAAATTGACTCCTTTTCTGAGATCACGTCAATAATTATTTGAATAAAAACTACATTAATTTCACCTTATGACGATGTAAGGACAAGATACCAATATAACGTCGAATAGTTTCTGTGTTCTGCCTAAGAAATAAATAATAATAAATAAAATGGTAAACATGACGTACATAATCCTCTCCCAAATATTTTCCTTACTTGCCCCGTCAGGTTCTCATATCAAACTTGTGCACGTACCTTGGTGAATTAAAGGCGACACATTTACATTTTCACCTACTTAGCAGTGCTGAATGTAAACGTATACGAGTACAAACACGTGTAACAAAAGAATCTAATGACACTGTCAAACAAAATGGATGGATCCCCGATGACATTTGAAAAGAGTTGTTAAAAATGTGTGGTTGACAAACGATTTTTTAACGAGTGAGTTAATGATATTGAAATGCTATTGTTTTTTGGTTGTGTAATTCTCTGTTACATAACCGTTCTTGAAGAGCAATTGTACTTATGCACGATGAGAACCGTTATAAAAATTTTCATTACAACTTGTAACAGTTCTTATTTGTACTTGTTTGGGGTCTTTTTTCCAGTGAGGCATGTAAGATTGGCTTTAAGCTTGTTTCAAATGTCGTCAAAGTTCTATATGAGCAAAAATAGATTTTGTTCGTTCTCACCGTTATTTGTTCTTTATTAATTGTAGAAAAGTGTTAAAATCACGGTCATTTTAATGGTTGGGTGTTCTAACTCATTAAATAAATAGTGGATTGTCTGAAAAGGTAGATGTATAATCATTGCTGTTATTAATAATATCCTTTGAAGGTCGTTGAACACGATACGTATGTTTGTTAATTAGTCGGCCGCCCATGAGGCGGTCGGCTATATTTGTGCTTACTTTTGGAATTTAATGTGGGAGGATAATAGCATAATTTCAGAAATGTTTGTATTTTTGTTCTGATTTAAATTAATGAGAGTTGTTTTGCAAAAACAACGTATTTACAAATGTTTAACAAATTATACCATGGGAACTGGTTGACATCGCTTTTTAAGAGTTATTTTATTTTTTTATTTTTAAATAAGAAGTTCTCCTAAGCACGTGACTTTCTTTGAAAACAACGGTAGCCGGTCCTTCCGTATAATCGGTCAGGAATGTTGACTGTTGCACTGCATATGTACCTGTTTGTAGTTGTGGTCCAAAATAGTTCTTGAGAGTTTTTTTTTCGGAAAGAAACGTATAAATAAATGTAAAATTACGATGCTAGTCATACATTGTTTTTCGTCGTACATTGCAAGCGTACTTTCCGTACAATCGGCCAGGGATGTAGACTGTTGCACTGCGTTTGTACCTATGTTTGTAGCTGTGAAACGTAATTGGCGAAAATATTTGTTCTGGACAAAACGTAAATACATTTTGTTATAAAGAATTCAATAAAAGCAACAAAGGCACACTAATATTGTAAGACAATCGCAATGACGTCAAATGGGACATGTATATTCTGACCGCAGACACGGTGCAAGAATTTTGAAGTATTTCAGTTTTTTTGTGAGTTATTTTTGCTTTATTTAAAATATATACCGTGTCGATTGTTTTACGGGTTTGTTACGTAACACAGACGGAAATTAGCCCAAACTACACCCAACTCCAGTGATCTCCCCTTGATTGTGTTTCCCTAAAATATTGAACACTTTCGTTTGAACAAATTTCTAATGTTTTGTGCGAATTTAAAGTGTGAAAGTCATGAAAATGATGCAAAATGAGTTTTTCGGAAGTGGAATTAACATGACAGATAGTACGTGAAATCCTTAATCGATTACAAATAAACACAGACATGGACACCAAATTTATTACAGTGTAATTTCGAAAGGTCAGGACATAAGGGTTTTAAAACTGTATCAACTGTATCCAAAATATTGCATTGTATGCATAAATGTGCAATCAACTTTACTAAAACAGTTTGGCATATTTTGCATTTAATGATTTGTATAAAACCAGCTGCATGAAAACACATCTGATTATTGTTTACATTTTCTGGTGAGGATGTAGTCTTACTAAAAATAGACACTTCAAGAACTTTGGAAAACAAAGTTCTGTATCACACTGGCAGTAATACACTGTCCAGGTTAACAAGTCTTAACAAGGTAAATAGTTTTATTTTTTAACTACACTAGCTTAAACTAGCTTCCTAAGTCTCAATGATATACAGACAATATGGCCAGGAGATTCTCTCCAGATTAATGAACTGAACAGCCCAGGACATGCAGACTTTACAGCCCGTAGTCAGAGACAATATGGCCAAGCTTTAAGATATTTTTATTTTTAGCGTGCCCCAGATATGAAATCAAATAATGCAGCATCTTTTGGAAAAGCTATAATTTTTGTTGCTCAAAACTTGTTGAAATATAATTGTTTTTTCAATATGACCACTTCAAACATAGATTAAAGAAACTAGTAATTTTAATTTTTAAATTTAATATCTAGTTTTCGCCAGGTAATTATCGCAATTACAGAAAAAAATATGACGATTTGTTTGGATAAAACTTGAAAATTAACCATGTCGGACTTAATTTTTCCCGCCTCAGGGATTTCAATAGATGCAGATTCTTGCATTTTGATGCAAGCAAATTAGTTTTTTCTACATTTGACCGTTCCTGATTTTGAGCTTGGGTTCTTTTGATGAAGGAAACATGGTCGAATTTTGCAAGAATAAAGATAAATATTGTGTCTATTGCATTTTAATTATGAAATAAATACTTATTAGACCACTGAACATATATTAAAATGAAGTTAAAGCATTTTTATAAGTAGTTAAGTTCAATGAACACAAGATATGACTTGCAACTACATGTATTTGATTATGACCCCTTAAAAACTCTCAACAGGGACAAACGACCCCTGTTTTTCAAAAGCTATTGAAATACCTGCACCTCTGAAAAGACTCTTTCACGGGCAAAGAACAGTCGCCGGCACATTAGATGTGATAAATTTGTGAAGAAAAAAACATATTTAAAAAGAACATATTAAACTTAACCAGGGGGTCAAAAGTGAAAAAAAAATTCAAATGTGCTTGCATCAAAATGCAAGAATCTGCATCTATTGAAATCCCTGAATGATATCTTTAATAAAATAAATTGTGAGTTAAATGGCATAGAAAGAACATAGATGTATTAATATTTTTGACGACAAACAAGGAATAATTATATTATATGCATTAACTTAGTTATAGTAACTGAAATAGCTTTATGATGTAGAGTAATTTCTTAAATTTTAATTGAAGATGATAATATTCATTAAGAAAGATTGTTCATGTCATTCTAAGGGGCATAACTACAAATGATTGATCAAGAGCACCTTTCTGCTATATAAATGTGCCTTTCATCGCATGTGCCTCTAGTGTAGATCCAGATCAGACTGAACATTTGTGCCATCTGACCAGATCTATATTGGTCACGTCTTGTTCAGAATAACTTTATGAATCTGAAAGTGAATAGTGCAGATCCTGACCAAACAGCAAAGGGATGCAGGGTGATCTAGATCTACACTGTTTGTCCATGCCATAAAGGTGTATATATGGAGTTAAGGGTTGAAGTTAGAAATGGATTTTCTGTGCAAAAGTCAAGTGTTCCATGTTTTATGTCTACTCTTTCCATACAGCTTGTATGCCATGTGTGACAAGGTTAGACCATATCAACTTGCATATCAGTTTGGCTAATCAGAGTCTGTTAATGTTTTGTTGTAAAGTTAGACTTTTGTTACAAAATGTTATATAATTGAAGTTTATTTTAAGGTTGATGACAGAGTATTATGCAACTTAAGAGCCTTGTAGTTCGAATACCTTAGCATTTAGAAAACTTAGTTAGTTATTATATAGTGCACTTTAGCTGGTCTATTTTGAACTTGTTATACTTTGAAAATATAATCTAGAAACCTTTATTAGACAACATTGCACTTAAAATGTAGTTGCATTTCATTTTATGTTGTATATAAGTTTACTTTTAGATATAGTTTATAAATATAGATTATTAGAACAGTTGATTAAAACCTGAGTTAATTATTTCAAATCAAAATAGAATCGTGTTTTTAATTTTCATTTACGTTTAAAAAAGATGGTGTCATCCTGACGTAAAAGTTAAATCTACTATTACATAACATAGTAAGACCCCCTAGAAAAACCACACCCTTTAAAATCTCACACACCACAGTTTAGATCTTTTAGGTACATGAACTTCCTGATCAATATTCAAAGAGTGTAGATATAGATCAGATAGATGTGGTGCATGCATTAAAAGGGATAGATAGCAGTGTGGAAAGGGTGTCTGTTAAAAGCTCTAGCTAATGAAATGAATATAAAGAGCCCCTTTATCTGATTTATAAGGTTGGACACTTCCTTAAAATATGGTTACATTAACATTCGGACAAGTTGTTATACATGAAACCAAGATCAAATAGCCTTTCATGGGGTCCCTGTGTATTTACTTTGAAAGTGGAAATAATCGAGAGAAATACAAGGTAAAGAGATAGGCTATAATAATATAAGAAATAAATATAATTTTGCTAACCCAACAATTTCCATACTATATGACTAACAAAAAAAAATGTTGTGCCTCTTTCATTTACTAAATGACATTTATAAGGCTATTGGCATTGCTTTAAGTTGTGATGTATTGCTATAAAGCATGAATATAAAATTATCATCAAGTTCAACTACCGTTAAGCAACCTGACCTGCACTCCATTGTTTGGATGAATCAAAATTGGTACTTGTGTAAATTTTGAGTTGCATGAACCCAGGGCTAGGCATTCTGGGAAGTGATGTATTTTGATCATGGTATTGCTCGATCAAACTTACATGTATCCTGTAATGTTTTTGTATTTGTCCTGTTCAATTGCTTTTAATGTTCCCGTTCTCATTTATTTAAGCTCTCCAAGATCTCCAAAAATTACTTTTGTGTTAATATTTTGACCAGTTTTATTTTGGGTGGTCTGAAAATTCTCATTTCTAGCAACTATTGAATTGGATCATTTTCAATTATTGTTCTATCTGAGTTATTGGTGTTTTTATGCCCCCGGCATCTAGTGATTGAACCATTCGTCCGTCCATCCGCCCGTACGTCCGTCCGGTTAACCTTTTTCGGGAAGATAGATATTTCTCAATTTCTACAAAGAGCATTGGCATGAATGTTTATACACTTACTAAACAGTTCACAGGTCATGACCCTGACAAGTTCAATAACTCTGGCTACCTTTTTTCCTGGGATTATCTCCCCTTTTTGAACTTAGATAAATATTTAAAAAGTTTTTGGCAAGTTGGATATTTCTCATTTTTCCTCACAAAGAATTGGCATAAAAAGTAAACACACTTACATAAGACTGCATAGATCTTGACCCTTACAAATTACATTACTCTGGCTATCTTATTTCTGCTTTTATCTCGCCATTTTGTACTTGGAGATAAATGGTTAACCTGTTTTGGCAAGTTAGATATTACTTAGTTTCTACAAAGAGCATTTGCATGAAAGTTTACACACTCACTTTGCTGTGCACAGATCATGACCCTTACAAGAAACATAACTCTATGTACCTTTTTTCTGGGATTATCTCTTCATTTGGTTAACCTGTTTCGGCAAGTTGGATATTTCTCAATTTCTACTAAGGGCATTGGTATGAAAGTTCTCACACTCACTTAACAGTGCACATAGGTTATGACGCTTACAAGTCACATAACTCTGGCTATCTTATTTCTGGGGCTATCTCCCCATATTATACTAAGAGATAAATGGTTAACCTGTTTCTGAAAGTTGGATATTTCTCATTTTCTGCAAAGAACAGTAAAATGGATTTAACACACTTACTTAACAGTGCACAGGTCATGACCCTGACAAGTTACATAACTCCAGCTACCTTATTTCTGGGGTTATCTCCCCATTTTGTACTTAGAGAAATGGTTTATCTGTTCCAGCAAGTTTGATATTTCTCAATTTCAATCATGTGCCTCTAATAAATGCCCACCCTCCCAATACTTGCATCATCAGTGTTTGTACTAAATACATAGGCATTTATTACATTAAATTCTGTAACTTTCCAAATTTTGTCATGAATTATCTGTACTTTATAATTTTAGATTATATGTTACATTCATTAATTTCCATGTAAAATTCTTTTTATGCACAGGTTCTGGCACCAGAAAGTTTTTTTTCCATTATTTAGAACTAACTTGTGATTTCTTGCTGTTTTAACATTGTGCTATCATTTTAAATTTGAATCATGACAAACTTCGCTACCGGGGGCATATGTGTTGTCCAACACAGTTTCTTTGTTTTCTTTGGGTTTTTTTATTTATAGTGAAAATTTTAATGCAAATTAACTTATATTATATATCTATATGTTATTCAACATAGGTAACCCACATTTTTGCAAGCATATAACATGCCTTCCATTCTGTTTAGTTATTATAAATCTTTATAACTGGAATAAAACTGGAATTCCTGTTACATTGAACATTATGTTTGTTTTATTTTGATTATGTTTACCCTCCGCTGGCTTGCAGCACTTTCAGTGCTTTGATTTTTTTCATGTGACGATTTGTTAAACAACAGAAGCCAGTACTATCGGTCAGGGATGTTGACTGTTTCACTGCATATGGTCCGAATTTTGTAGTTGTAGAACGTAATAGTCTCAATCATTCAGATTTCTTCAGAGCAGTGTGATTATGAGTGTTGTAAATACATGGAAATCCTTCTCGCGCCGACTTGGTGCCTTGCATCAAAATTTTTCTTTTACTACTTATAACATTACTTTTGGTTGAATATTTCGGCCAGTTTTAACATTGTTGGTTTAAATACCCCAGTCAATAAACATTTGGATATTGATCAATAACCCGAATGATATACTTCCTGCGTTGTTTTTTTTTTTAATTTTTTTCTTTGACGTTTTCTGATATATGCATGATCTATGCTCTCAGGTCCCCTGTCGAGATTCGATTCTGTTTAGTTTCTCCCGTTGATTTTCTGGTAGCGTTTCTATCAGTCTGTTTAAAGCAAAAATCTTGAAAGCCATAAGAAAATACGAACGCGCTTTTCATTGTTTATAACCAATCTTCCAACATTTATCTAATGACGATTTTCGCTTTCGAACTTCAAGCAATTCACACTTATCAGAATCAGAAACTTTTATGCTGTTACCGTCTGGATTAATCCTTTGAAAGTATGATGTTGTCAATAACAGAAAATTAGGGTTTGTCTTTTAAAGCCTCAAGAATAACATAATTTATCAATGTTTGTTTTATCTGTCAATTATTGTGGCTGATTTCTTGTGTTCGTTTCGGGGAGGCGAAAATTCAAAGGAACGAATACACAAAAGGTCGAAATAATGCTTATTTTTCATGTGTTTGCCTTTCGTTTCTTTTGGGCGAATACTCGAACTAACGAAAATTTAAGGCGCAACAACCAAATTTCAGAGGCGAACACATGGCCTTTTGTATTAATCACTTTTCGTGTCGGCGGGTATCAAAACTCCGTGATGAAGTCCGTTTGTCGGGTCTTTGTGTATTTGCCCCTCCGACATGAACCAATGTGCATTATTTCGACCATTTGTGTTTTGTTACTTCGACCTTTCGCCTCGCCGACACGAAAACTCGAATTGGCAGAAATAAGATACCGCAGTAAAATATTGTTAATGTCTTGTCATCACCCTATAATTTTCGGTTCCGCATATGTTACCTTTATGTTTTGACATATTGGCCTCAGTGTATCCATTTCTTTGTTTTAAATTACTGGGTTATGCATCCGAAATAATATGTGTGACGTCTTACAATTCTAAATAGCTTACAAATATTTTCATATAGCTGATTATATTGATAAGTAATCAATTATAATTGATTTCGATTTTTATTGTATGAACCTGTTTTATTCTGATATTTTGAAAATATTTACCTTTTGTATTTGGTATTGAGGTATTCATAGTCTATAATACAAATTTCGAAACGAACATGTTTACAAACATAAATTTACTCTCCTCCATATGCGTTTTAGATAATTAATTCCACTGTTTGCGTGAAGTGGAACTTTAGACATTTCAAGAGCATTGTGTATATCTAAACTTAATTAAACTACATTGTTGTCGTCTTTTTCATTTACATAAAAGGTGAAATATGCATTTCAGGAATCGCCACACTCACAAAACACATCCTCCCCACGCAGCAAAAAAGAAGAGAGGAAGAAAGAGCATGTTTTTTTTAAGTATGACAATTCAAATAAGACTCCACAAACAATTAACGAAAAAGAGAACCTTTGGGGATACCGCATTGGAACGGTCAGTGGCAAAACCAATTGCCACTGGGGGTTTAAACCAGGTTCTAGGGTGCACACTTGCCCAAACAGGTTCTCATATCACAAAAGAAGCACAAATTGTGTTAGTGAAATAATTCCAACCCACCCATTGGCTTAACAATGTTGCATGCAAAAGCACACACACATATAAAACATAAGAAGCTAATAGCATTGAAAAATCTAAGAGTCGGGTACTCAATGACCTTACCGAGATCAGAGCACCTGGAGTCAAATCAGCAAGAACGGGATGACAGGGATAAAAAAAAACAAATCGAGCTTCTAGGTTCTTTTAAAAAGATTTCCCTATTAACCTTCATAAACTCTTAAACTCCCGCCACCGTCGTGCAACCAAAGAGGTAAGCGTAATGATCACATGTAGATGTGTTAATCACCAGGCCTTTAGAGCGCTGCAGAATATCATGTTGGTAACATTTCTTTTTGAATTTACAGATGGGTTTTACGAATAACCAGGAGAAATTAACATTGCCTTTTACTTTCTAAAGTTCATAAATTTAATCCCCTTAAAATACTGGCTGTGATATACCTTGTTGCAAATGTGAAACTGCACCTGTATTTTTTAAATTAAATTTGGGTATCAACGATAAAACTTGCAAAAGGTTTTCCTTAATTTATGATACCGATAAACTTGTTTTAAAAGTTTTTCTGTTATTCAAAGATTACTTTCATTGAAATCCTTAACATCATTGCAAGCTCATGAAAAGCGAACAAGCTGTGAGATATAAACCCCGTAAGATGTTGCACGAGGAACATCGCCGTCTAAAAACGGAATATTTACTTATTGTTTTAGTCGCAAGCCAGATACACTTCCATAGAATTACCAAATAATTATTTACTTAACCCATTTTTCTTTTGACCCTCTCAAAATTTTGTTAATTATTTACATTCTCCATTTTAGGACACATAACTATATGGATGTAAAATAACACTAATAAGGATGTAAACAATTATCAGCATTTACCATTATGTTAACGTTGATCACATGCAATTTTTGTTTTTGTTATATACATTTTGTATGACGAGATGCTTTGATGCATAAGTCTGAAATAAAAGTTCTGTTCTGTTCTGTTCTTATAAGAATAAAAATTATCTCTTTTATCATATATTATAGTAGAAACGTATCCATTTTGAATAGGAAGATTAAGATCAAGAAAGTTTGTTTGCTTATCTGAAGTGTTTGATTTATTAAGTTCTAGTTCTTTAGGATATATTTTATTTACCAGAGATGGAAAATGATTATTTTCTATATTCAACAAATCATGAAGGTACCTTGAGGTGTTGTTAAAGGATGTAATAATGTCATCCTGATGTTCGGTAGAAAGAGACAACATAAAATCTCTTTCATAACAGTATCAAAACAGATCAGCAACAAGGGGTGTACTATTAATACCTATTGGGATGCCTATTACTTGTTTATAAATAGAGGTACCAAATCTCAAATAAATATTATCCAATAAAAATGTGAGCGCCTGGATAAGGTCTTGACAGGTCCATGAGGTATAATTATCATAAAAACCATCTGTAAAGAATGCCGTGTGTTCATTACAAGCGATAAATGTTTTATTTTCTCTAGCAAAAGTTTTTTCAATGCGACTGGTTAGCTTGTCTCTTATTAAATTTTGAGAGAGAGAGAGAAGTATACAGTGTTGAGAAATCGTAAGTACCCAAACAGAACGCCTGAAAATTATTTGATTGAAGCTTCTTTAAAACGTATTGATTTTTTTATAGACCAAAATATAATTTTGCCAGTGGTTTCAAAAACTTTTTCGCAATAACTAATTACATGTTCTTTTATAGCTGTAAGACAAGATGTTAAGAGCACGGATAATTTAGTTGTTGTACAAGAACTAGAGTTTGCAATCAATCTTGCTTTGTACGGTGTTTTGTGCATTTTATGGAACCAATACATAGTGGGTACTTTGTCTTATTTCGGCTCAACACTGATTCTAAATTTTGTAATTTGTAGAGTGTGTGCAGTAACAATATCACTCTCGGAAGAAGAAGTCAGTGTATAAGCATTAGTGCTATTAAACTCTTTAGTTTGAACATTAATATAATGTATACGTCACTCTATAATTACATTATTTATAACCGCAAAAAGTAACACTATCAAGTGACAATCTTCCCACACAGAACATTCTAGAGTTAAAGAGAGGCTGTAAGTCAGATGATAATACATTCAATTTTAAACATAAGCAACCACTAACAATTAATGAAAAAGAGAACAACCAGGAGCTTGGAACGATCAAGTGGCAAAACATATTTATTGTGGATCTGAAAAATCTGGACATTAATGTCAGTCTCTATATTTGACCATATTTATTTTACTAAACCATTTGGAATTGCCGCTGAACCCAAACATAAGTTGGTTTTGATTTTCCGCTATGGTGATAATAATTTGTAGCAGGACAATTTTAAGTTTTCATGCTGATCAATATTTGATAATATCATATACCCTATGAATTTAAAGCATTCTGATTGGTCGAGAGCTCCGTACTCGCGAGTCCGAAAAAAGTGATAACTACCCCGGGAATTAATAACTACCTTTGCTATCATCATCATCATCATCATCATCATCATCAGAATGCTTTAAATTCATAGGGTATATGATATAACAAGTAAATACTAATGTTGAGGTCGATATGTAGTTTTGCGGACCTGGGTAGTGTGATATCGACCTCGGACATCGTCCTCGGTCGATATCACACTACCCAGGTCCGCAAAACTACATATCGACCTCAACATTAGTATTTATTTGTATAATAAACACACGATTAAATCTCTTCTTCATCCTATTGGACACAGTAAGAAATCATACCATTCTAAGGGAGGTAATTCGTTAATCTTGTTCGTGAAGAACGAGAGAGTTAATTGCCTTCAAGTTGGTGCTGACTTAATAAGGTGTTTGGTCATAAGTCGCATATGTTTTATAATCATCATAACGTTGATTGCCCACATCTGGACAGCATTGTACTTTATCCTTGATTCTACAACAAAGACGCACAATTATCTCTCAATAAAACACACTCAAAAGGGATATCATTAACACTTCTTTTCATTCGAAGAAAAACATAAGTTATTGCAAAAAGGAACGGCTACCTCCAAAATAGCTTATATACCGTAATCACTCTACGTCTAGGGACAGTTTAAGAAATTACTTTTGAGTTCCAATAATTAAGGGTTGTCAAAAATTTGTTAAAAACGTGTCCCAATATTTAGGTATCTTTATTTGTATGCATGTACTAGTTCATGTCTAAAAACATGACTGGGCATTTTTGCGAAAGGTTTAAAATGACACATATAATCTATAAGGCCCTGCTCTAAAGGATATAAGTATCAAATCGCGTTTTAAATGTCAAATGCTGCTTAACTTAAACACTTTTCGGTACCAAAATCAAGATTCACAGTACACAAATATTGTGTTATTCTTAACAACAGACTCCGTTTCTTAATTATTTTCAGCGGTATATATAAATACTCGTATATTATGACACCGTTAGTAGAAAAATCGCCTTTTTGTGATAGTTTCTAAAATCATGTAGTGTTGATTAATGTTTGCAAATCATACAATTCATTGACGATAAAAAATTATTGGAGTAAATATTGCAAGTTTCTTAGGCATGCTTTCTTTTTATGTTATTCTTTTTAAATTATTCATATCACATGGTTATCTGAAAAAAAGGATACCAAATGTTTAAAACATATTAGAAAAGCCCACATTCCCAATATACTGGCCCAGTTGCTGGTATTTTCTGTTTTCGCGTAAATCCTGGGTCTGGGTGAAAACTCATAAAAGTTACATCAGTGGAAAGAGAATTTAATTCTGTACAATATTATAAAAACAGAAAACGGAACATTCGAAAGACATCAAAGTTACAACAGAAAACATTCAGTTACTGTTATTTTGACGTCATTTCCAAAAAACTGACGTCAGTGGACATCTTTGAAGACCTGTATCTTTGAGACTAATAAAAATATTTTGGCGGGATATTCCGTTCCATATCGGAAATATGATTAATTTACTGCATGCAAATTTTCATTGAAATACTCTAAAGTTGAAAAATCGGCGCATTCCACCTAAACGTTAATATGCTAACGTTAACGTTAGCTAACAGTCAGTTAAAAATCTGTTGCTGATCAAAGAATTCATTAGTTAACGTTGATAAGTCATATTAAACGTTGATGTTAAGTGTTTAAAATCAACGTTAAGATTAAACTCTTTAACTTCCTGTTTGCAACTTCAACTTCCTCTTTTGGTAAATTTAAAATGGCTGAATGTGGAAGTCCAAATACTCAACCAAGTGTCAAAAAAAACAAACAGAAAAAGGCAAGATAAAAAGGGTCCTTAAAGAGAACAAATAGCAAATAATTGCAATTTTCATCTTTATTTTCATTACGTTGATGCTAACGATGCTAAGTAGGTAAATTAAGTTTTGCGTTAACGAATATATTTCACCAGCAAATGAAATTTTTAACGGCAATAAATTAACGGAGCTTTTAACGCTCAACGTTAATTTAACGTTAAAATCTTTAATTTACTTTACGTTGAAATTTACGTTAGATATTTAACGATATACGTATACGAGCAACTGGGCCACTATTATTCAACAACGTTATTACTTTCTGTTAAGTTTGTAAAAAAGTAATAAAATAAGTTAAATAATAGCAAACGTGTCTTTAAATTCATTTTTTCTTATGAAATATAATGCCTTAAAATGTCATAAGTCGAATAAATCGAGATAACAAAAGATATTCCGATATCCAAAAGATAAATAGATTATCTCCCTTCGTCGAAAAAAATGAATACTGACTCTTGGACTATTCCAAGCCAATCATTACTTCTTTATGTAATGGCAGACCGGATAAATGTTCTTTTGTTCCAGTATATTTTTTAAATTTATCGCATTAACAGATATATAACCCCACATCAAACTCTCACACTGGAATTGAATTTGGGAATTATTCTAGGTTCTAGAGTGTACACAATGTTTTTTGTAATTCTTAAAACGGATTACTGATACAACTTATCTTTTCGAATTAATTTTTACTTACAAATACACACGTTATTTTTTTCAAGATAGCACATACATATAGATTAAACTTGGCTAAAAAAACTTCTTATCAGAGATCAAACATTCCGGAGGTAGCAAAGCTGGATATTTACGTTCCAAAGTAGAAAGAGACATATTTATAAAATATGACCAAACTCAAAAAGTTGTGAGCGATATTCCCTAGAAAACTCTCAAGTTAAGCTACTTGGAACGGCTAATGATAACATAATCCAACCGGAGGTCGAATCAGGCTTGCACAAACTTGCCAGATTCTCTGCAGACTCTTAATTTTTATCAAACGGTGCTATAAGTAAAGCCGAAAATAGTTTATTACCCAACAGATAATGTTTGTTCGTGCGTATTGTTGGCTTAGCTATAACGGTATAAAAATTAAAAAATATAATTAATTTTGTTCTTGATTGGGTTAGGCGGCTTGGGCAGTAATATGCGTTTCCATTAACAGGCTCAATTCAACCGAACCTGCAATATTTACATATTTGTCGTGATAGGTGGCATTCAAAGTTCCCTTACAATCTATTTCTTAACTTCTTAAAGCATAATGTTTTAGTTGTAGAGCATGCGAATATTTAATGACATGCAAAAAAGTAACAGAGAAATAGGTGCCGTTTCTCACATTGAAAACAGACTTTCTGTGGGAGTCCATACTTTCTATTCTTCTACTTGTCAACAATTACTGATACAGGAAGAATTTCCATAGCAAGGTTAGAATATCTTAGAATGTAATTCACTAACCAGTAGCAGAAACGTACAAACGCAAGGTTAGCAATATCTTAGAATGTAATTCACTAACCAGTAGCAGAAACGTACAAACGCTTCCTCCAACTAACTTTTAAGTTTTAAGAACTGTAGTTAAGGTGCTAATGCAGCCTTCAGTGCACTTTCATCGGTAGAAAAGAAAATTATCAAATTCTCTATTGCGGCAATATGCAGTTCCATAAAAACTTTACCCAATTAAATGAAAATAAGTTTCTTCATTTTACATACGTTGAGAAAAGATAGAATAGTAAAAAATGGCAAGACCTCAACATTCCCTACAATTATATTTACATCTAAACACAAAAATTAAGAAACACAAAACAACAATTTAAAAACCCACAAGTGAAATACAAAACTGACAACAATAAATGCAATTAAAGTCAACGCAACCAGAAAAGTGCTCTAAATTGCTTGTTTTGTTGAAAAGGACCACTCGTTAGTAGGAAAAACATAAAACCTTATCAATTTGCAGCATTTTTGTGTAAATAAATCCCCTTCAAAGTACCAAATTTTATTATTAACTCCCTATTAATTAAAAACTCTTCTTATTTTGACTGCGTTGTACGGAAAATATATTGGCTTCTGTAAAAAAATCAATAACGATTAAAAATTACATTTTATATTTGAATTAAAGACAAAACTTTTCACACATTCTTTGACACTGGGAAGAATCGAAACTACCATACTTTGTAAACATGTACAATTGATGACCAATTATAACTTTGGGTGAGTGTCGTATAACAACGATGACACCATTTTTCCAAACTAAACATGTTGAGCCAAAATAAAAGTTTTCAAAATAGCAGGGGAATTAATTTAACGTTAATGATGCCAGTGAAATTGCAGGAATTTGATCACCAATATGTTTATCTCGGAAGTTGTTGGTTCAGTATCTATCGGCTAAAACAGAAACATTAAAAAGAATTTAAATATTTGGTTTTGGCAAATTAACATTTAGATTTTTCTTCTTTAAATTAAATTAAGGTAGTTTTCAAAAAGGGATATTTCAGTAATTGTATCTTATTTCTTTGCACAAATAAATCTTAACTATAGTGTTTTTCCTTCTGTACATGCCATTAACTAAGTTTAATAATTTAATAATGTGTTTGAGACTTTCATTTTAAAATAGCGATCTCATCGTTATTTAGGAAAAAGAGATAAGTTTGACATCTGTAAACAGATACGTCTTCTCACTTTGTCAAATGTCCAGATGTGCAAAAACCTCAACTTAAATAAACGATAAATTATGACATTAATGAACAAAAGTTTCCTATGTTATTCTGTCAAGTTTTCTTTTTTATAACAATAAATGTCATTAGAAGTGATTATATTTGTTACACAAAGTAGCTTATGTTATTGTGATTCCACATCCAATCGTCATTAAATATCACGTTATATCAAGTATTAAAACAATAATAAGTTTCGAGTTAAGTTATTTTGAAAGAGACATTGTACCAAAGTTATCTCTTTTTTTTTGCTTAAAGCAGCTTAATAGCCTATGGAATATTCCAATTGTTTCCACGAACTCCACGTTTTATTGCAATAATTCACAGAGTAATCAGCCTTATAAAATATGCTGGAGATATTAAAACTAAAATCTCTTTTTTAGGAATTGTCATTCTTGTGGATAAAAATAGATGTCCTAGTGTTGATATTAATAACAACTGTAACGAAGAACCACATACGTTTATATTAATTTCAACACTCTTAAATATAAAGACATAAAAATTTTCAGTCAGAAGTTATTATTGTTGCTAAAACATCTTTGAAGACAGTTATGATATATTTCATTTAAACTGTTTAAATACTATTAAAGCTATAGGCAAAACATAGTTTCAGATTATCCATTTGAAGGGGGCATAATTAACATGAATAAACCTTTCTCCTTTAGGAAGTTCTTTAAATAGATCTAAAGTTTGTTTTATAGGTTCCAAGTTAAAAAAGATAAAAGGGAAATTTGAAGACCTCCGAACACGACATATATGAAAATATTGCAGGCTCGGTTTGATTGAGCCTGTTCATGGACAGTAATGAAAATGCTTATTATTGCCCACGCCGATTGCCCCGGGTTGAGCGCAACTCAATATTAACATCAATAAACAGTACAATTCAGATCCATCTGATTGATACAAACAAGCAATTATATTGTAACTAATTTAAAAGATGAAAACATGATGCCTGTGACGTGACTATTTGACAGTTTTTCAGACAAATTGTACATGTTTATTCATGTGAGAACCTGTTGGGGCAAGTGTGACCAAATCAAATATAATATATTTTCCAGAAAAAAAGAAAGCGACCAAAATAAAAGCAGATAGCGTACGATGTTAACAAAAAGGGAGTATCGTAATAAAAAATAATATTTATATTTGACCATTTGCGGTACTACTATAACATTACCTGAATAACACGAAAATTCTAAGGTACATGTAACATGTGAATAAAAACGTATAAATGTGAAGGAATTAAATGTTTATTAGCAAAAGTTTGGAAAACTAATTACCAGAGTTTAATTTAAAAATGAAAAGAAAAAGATTACAATACTCGAGATATGACTATTATTGTAGACAATATTAATCATTATGTTTCTAAATTGATCATGTTTATAAACGAGATAACTACAAAGAAGCCTTTATTTCAACAGTTTTATATAGTGTTAATTTATGTATTTCGATCGAATTCAGTTCAGACCTTTTCTTTTATAGTATGTTCTTTATACAAACAATAATGCCAGTTAAGATCAATTCTTGCCTGTTAGCAACAACTGTTAGTCATTTGAAAATAAATATGTAAGTAAAGGAAATTGTCTTTAATTGTTCATTGTTTTTCGTGTCTATTTTCAAATTGATCATTTAATCCCAATGCTCTGTTTTCTTCTAATATTTGGATGTGTTGGCTGTGTCTTCTACAGTGCCCAAGGTTATAAAGCTGAGCATGGAAACCAGTCTCAAATCTCAAGCATCTGATTGGCTGAAATGGCGACCAGTCGCCATTTCAGTCAATCAGATGCTTGAGATTTGAGACTGGTTTCCATGCTCAGCTTTATAACCTTCAGCCCAGGTGGACATTCCTGACATGCATATTTCACCTTTTTATTAAATATTGTATACTTATCTTTAGTTCCACAAACGTAACTTGTTCAAGTCGACATTACGGAAAAAAAGTCCAAATGATTTGAGTACAAACAAATTGAACATACATAAATTTATATTGAAATCACAAAAATATACGCCGTCGAAATTCACAAAGCGAGAAGGAGGGGGTGTTATTTCAAGTCCCGGGTCTTTGATCTGTGGCATTTTTACCAAGATAAAAGAATGGGATGATCCTAAACGAGCTATACTATTTCAGCGGCATATGGTACTTTGTTAACAGAATGTTATTGTCTTAAACGAGACAACAACGATTAATTAGAATTTGACAGACAATTTGAATTCTTTAGACTGTCCGAAATATTCAAAAACTATCAACAGAGAGTTCTGCGTACTGCGTCACAGATCTGAACCTGTCATTAAAACAAATTTTCAAAATTAGTTTTGACATAACCAACCCTAGACAAACTATTGGCACAAACAAACAATATATACGTATATAGTCTTGAATTAAAATCAAATTTCAAAATTGCTACGTATATTGTTTGGCTACATATCCACAAGCCTATTCTATAATCCGAATAAGCTATTCACGAGAAAGCCAACTAGTGTAGCGAATGAGAGGCATGGAAGCGAATTATTATCACAAAGCTGGAAAATTGTTCTTTAATATTGTGTGTTTTCATAATTTCTTTTAAATTTTTATATCACAACTAACATACAACTATATTGCAAAATTGGAATAACATTTGAGTTGTTTAGTTCCACTTTGTTTTAATCACACGCTGTTAAATGCTGCATTCTTCCTAGTAGGGACAATATCATTAAAATTCACAGTAGCGCTATTTGTGCAGTGTGGCAGACGTAAAAGGTGTCCCCGTACAAATAGTCAGTACTGTTATCAGTAAGAAAATCGGTTTCCGGTGTCATGCAGTGATGATTGCGTTAATCAGGTTATCCGATCAACATTAATTGTGGTTGTTCCGGTAAGCTGAATAGGTAGCGTTATTTGGCATAACATGGGTAGGCGCTGTTGCCAAACGGGTTCGCTCCCAAGAAGGGGCAATATCATTTGTAATTTGTACTGATAAGCGCATTGTCCAAAGTGAAACATCCATATGAGGAATAGCCGCACACAGCTTCTCCAAACAGCTTAACAGTCAGATAGGACAAGAGAGCCGGAGTTTATAAAATGATTAATTTTAAATAAGACACCCTATACATTAACAAAAAAGGAGAACCTGAGGAGAAATTGCCTGAGAATCGGTCAGTGGCAAAACCATTTGACACTGATGTTTTCCTCATTTAACAAGGAAGCCGGTTGATACTAATTATAACTTTATATAACTCATGACATCGATAACACCTCAGTCATTATGGCTTGATGTTTAAGCTGATGGTTTATTTCAGAGACATTCAATAAAATGCATGTTTTTAATTGTAATGGTAATTTCAAGCCCTTTCAATTTATTTAAAATAAGAAAATGATTGCTTCAAAGCGCTAAGTGAGTAGAACATGTGTTTTTATGTGCTGCATTCTGTTAAAAACTATATATAAAAGTTGCGTTAGTGAAAACAATTTTTTTAATTTTTATCTAATACATAAAATCCAATACATGCTGTGTTTAAATGTTTTAGCACGCTGTCCTAACTATATTACTTATCCTTATGAGGAATGTCGATTCTCAACACCGACAATACTATTTTTGCAGCTGCCTAATCATGCACACCGCACCCACCCTCAGGACAAACATATAATGGTGGGTTCAACGTTTCCTTTATTATTACTGATACCGGCATTTTATTATATGAATAATTTCTTTCTACTTCATTAATATAAACAATATTGATTTAAAATATTTATTGACTGTTAAAAGAAAATTTGTTGTGGAAAGTAAAGAACAATCTCTAAATCTGAAACATAGTAATATACATCAGTTTAACCTCATTTAATTAAATTCCAAAAACATTCTCTCATGCCTTTGTGAATAAAGGACAGATTAATAATCGTCTAAAAATATTCCTTATTTTGATACGAGTTTTAACAAATAACTCAATATTGGCCGAATTTTCAAGAAAAAAGAATGGCGTGCGTATCATTCATTCTAGATTTGAACGATATATTGTTATCATAACAATTTATAAAGTAACAACGAAAACTCGTACAACCTAATTTGCTCAACTATCCTACATTTCATGGAATGCTGGCTGTCCCTGCATTAGTCTTCTGGTCCTGGGTCTACTGGCTGAAATACAACAAGATTATTTACCTTGAACCTAACAAGAAAAAGATATTTTCATAAAATTTGTTATACACGATATTGCTGTATTTGAAAAAAATGTAGCTCCTATGCCGAAATTCTTTTCTATTCATGGAATTTATCTTAAAATACCGCATTGAAGGTTCCACGTTCACCGCCATATGCATACCATCGCTTGGATTGGATCAAAATTGTACATTTACTGGTGAACATATTGAGTTGCACTCAACCCGGGGCTAGGCGGCGTGGGCAGCTTTATTTACATTACTGCCCATGCATCAGCTTAATAATAATAATAATAATAATAATAATAATAATAATAATAATAATAATAATAATAATAATAATAATAATAATAAAATCTTTATTTAAAGAAGAATTCCAATTAAGTGTACATAAAACAAAATTAAATGTAAACTTATTTTCAATTGGGTCTTCTATAACAAGAAACAATGAAAGAAAATAATAATACATACGCATACAAACACACACCCACGCACACACGCTCGCAGACACGCACTCGGACACACTCCAAACAAGATTACAGAAAATATTTAAAAATTGCATTAAACAGATAAAGTAGGTGTTGAAAATTTCAAAATTTATAATATAAACTGTAAAGACATGTGAACAAAGAATTGTGTTGTGGTATTCTTACACAGGCAATGTATAGTCAAGTGGATCAAGTGAACATATTTAAAACAAAAGTATTTAAAGCGTTACTAGTGTATAAACCACAACAGAACATTAGTACCCCAGTTCATTTATATAGATTAAATACATGCATAGTAATAATAAGTAATGAGAAAAATGCAGCTTAAAAAATGTCATTTTGTAAAAGATAAGATTTAAGTTTCTTTTTTAATAGAACGATATTGTTTGAAGATCGAATATGCAAAGGAGTTGAGTTCCAATTGTTCATTCCCGTAAATCTAAAAGAATTTCGTAATACATTAGTTCGGGGACGGATATGTTGTATGTCTTTCCTAGAAGATGATCTCAAGTTGTATGATTCGTTATTAGCTACAGGTAATATGTTTGTGATATAATCATCAGGTGCAAGTATATTTAAGGCTTTGTATACAATTTACCCTGAATGATATTTAGATCTGCTTAAGAATGGTAACCATTTGAACGTTGTGAATAACTCCTTTGTTTGCGTTTGTATAGGTTTGTGCAGAATTATTCGGGCAGTACGCTTTTGTAATTTCATAATTATATTTAATGCTGATTTATTAGCATGGCTCCAAATGACGCATCCATAATCAAGTATAGGCAAAATATACGCATTATAAAATAATTGCTTCATTTCAGACGTAAGGAAATAGGATATTCTTTTTAATATTGAAATTTTAGACACTACTTTTTAGCACGTTTTATTTATATGTTCTTTCCAACTTAGTGTATTGTCTACATAAACTCCAAGTAATTTTTGGCATTTAACATTTTTAATTTGAGCAGTGCTGATAAATAGTTTCAAATCAGTTTCACGATTAGCTTGTCTTTTAGATTCTATAACCATACAAGTAGTCTTAGACGGATTTACTGCCATGTTGTTTTTGTGTCACCAAGTGTCAATCACATTAAGATAATTCTGTAGTTTTTCTTCTATAACTTGAATATTCCGATCATTTACATGAAGAGTTGCATCATCTGCATACATGTCAATTGGTGAAGAAATATTTAAAGATATGTCATTAATGTACAGTATGAACAATAGTGGACCAAGTATGGAGCCTTGAGGTACTCCAGTTGTTTAAGTAATTGCATTCTATTGGAAAGATAAGAAGCAAAAAGGTTGATAGCGTTATTGTAAAAATGATACAGTTTTAATTTATGTAAAAGAATAAGATGATCAACAAGGTCAAACGCCTTTTTAAGATCTATAAATACTGTTCCTACCCACCCATTACAGTCTATCGCATTAACCCAGGTGTCAACTATTCGAATTAAAGCTGTTTGGCCTGAATTCGGATTGGTTAGGATGTAATATGTTGGTAACGTGAAAATAGTTTTGTAATTGTGTGGCAATGTGTATTTCAAAAATTTTAGATAGGGTCAGTAAAATTGAAATAGGTCTGTAGTTACTTGGATCATCCTTATCTGAACCTTTATCAATTGGAAAAACCCTTGCAAACTTGAATATGTCAGGAAATATGCCATGGCTAATACATAAGTTAATTATATCAGCATTTTTTTAATTATTTTAAAGCTGATACCATCAAACCGAACCTACAATATTTCATATTTGTCGCGTCCGGTGGCTTTAAGTTCGTTTTTTATCTATTTCAATATCACAGTAGTGTTGTTTGTGCCGTGTAGGGGCTGTGAAAAGTCTACCCTTACATTAAATCAGTGCCGTTTTCAGGAGCGACTTATGAATGTCGTTGAGAACGATACTTACTCGTATTTATATTTATAGTACATCTAAATGTACATGTATTTTGTTTTAATATTTCTACCAGTATTAAGATAGGTGGTTTCAATATCCCAGTCAGTATAGATTTTGATACTGTTCAATCGACCCTAGGATATACTTAATGGTTTGTAATTTTTGCCTTTGGTGTTCTCTGTGGTATGCAGGATTTATATTCTTAGATCTCCTGCGAAATTTCTATTCTATTCAGTCCTTCCATTGTTTTCTCGTTTAGGGCAAACTCATTCTTTTATCCGAGAACCAAACACCGCTGATCATGAATCGGTGTTCATCTGAAAATTTAGCAATTAAGGTTCCATGTGTGAACCGCCATATGCATACCATTGTTTGGGATAGATCCAAAATGTACTGTTTGCTTGTGTAAAAAGTGAGTTGCGCTCAAGACGGGGCTAGGCGGAGTGGGCAGTATAATGCATTTCCATACTGCCCATGAACAGGCTCAATCAAACCAAGCCTGGAATATTTTCATACTATTCTTGTCCGGTGGCTTTCAAATTTCCATTGTCATCTATATCAACTGACCATCTATTTCATTATCAAAATATCTGCGCATTTGGTCTTATTTGTTAGTGACATTCGCGTTCGGAAACTTAAGTCAAAGTTTTCTCCGCAGCGAACTATTTTCGTGTTGAATTTTCCTTTGTTATGTTCTCAGATTAGTCTTTTCTTTGATATTTGTATGAGAAACACAAAGCCCTTTGGCCTTCTTCGAAATCTGATATCACAACGTGTTGAAAATACGGTTCTCCGATGCAATACATTCCAGAAACGGTGAAATATTAAACGTCTCTGATTTAATTATCTTTCGCTGGTTTATTAAGCGTTTACACCTCGATTATGAAGTTGATTATCGTTTCATTATAGCGGTACGTAACTAGTGTAAATCCGCAACCCTCTAATTAGATTATGCAGAATTTATAAACTGTTTAGCCCTCACTTAAGGGAATGAAACTAATACTCGTATTGGCAAACAATGTCTTTTTTGTCTGGATGGTGTCATGAGAGCGTCTAGGAAACGTTTCTTAATCCTATTATTCTTTTCCATTGGTGTGAGCACCACAAAACAGATGAACTAATGAGTTTTCCTCGCGACGCTCTTCGACATTTTGATGGATTGAGTTCTACCTTAGGAAGAAAAGACCTCTATAATTTTGACAATTTAGGATATAATGTGCAAATATTGATCATTGTTTTGTTTCTATCACAAGTAAATTTGTTTGGAAGTTTGTCAGAATTGTTTCTTGAGATAATTAGAATTATGTTTCCCAGAAGATTTAAACGTCTTAACATTGGTATTGCCTCTTGACTGCAGTTTTCTATGGGTACTTTTTCACATATCATATTAGACCATTTGAGCTTATTTAAGTTGAATGCTACCGTTGACATGTTTCGAAAATCAAACGGTTTAACTAATTATGGATAAGTAGACAGTCACGTGACACTACGTAAATTAAACCAAGCATGGTCTTATGGCGGAAATATGCGAAATAAATCTAAATTTAAAATTCAAATATGTTTTTTTGTGTAACATAGAACTTAACAATATCAGAAGTGTAAAACTGCTGTTGCTAATAACCCATATTATAATTAACGTGTTTGTCACATGACTGTAAAATTACCGATAACGTTCTATACCTTTTTTGGAGTAAGTGTCAATTGGAAAACTTATTGAAACAGGAAAGGTTCATTGCATGGACGTTCTAAATCATATTTAGCAGTACACTTTTCCAAAAATCTTCATTAGAAAATAGCTGAACATCACTGTTTTTGTCAAAAACTTGTCCTTCTTCTCAGTTAAAGACGGTTGCTACAGGTTTGTCAGGTAATTTTTTCCACCAACAGATTTTAATAAATTTTCAACGTTGATGTGTATTAACAATAATAATAAAACTATGCATGTCAAAACAAAAAAGAACTGTGAAAGTTGTTTTTCGTTCATTTATTCATCATAAGCTAAAATTGTGTATGAAACTGAATTCAAAAAATTTACGCAACATATATGTGAATCACAATGTTTTCTTTATACAAAAATGCGATTAAAAACAAAACCCATGCCACTAGCAGTGTATGAAACATGAACAATTATTATATAGTAGACATAACATAATAGTCCATTATACCTAATGCTGTTCCCAAGTTATTAAAACAGAACCCGGTAAAATCAAATAAATGATCGGTGGACTCCTATTTGTTTGTGAAATGTTAACATTTATTTAATGACGAAGCATTTCTTGGTTATTTCCGATGTCAAACGAGCAACTCACAATGCAACGACTTCCGGCACACGAGACAAACTGGTAGTAAACTTTCCGGTCATCGTTTGGATTCAAAAAGCATCTTTCAGAGCCCATATAATACAAATTAATGCCCCTTTAGCATAATTGGATGGCTTTCAATTGGACATAATGAAAATATTTTAGCATTGTCAAACATTTCCCTCGTCTCTTGCGTAGCATGCAATGTATCGTGCTTGTATTATTGTATGTCTAGCTTTCTTGTTTGACTTGATAATCGAAAAGATTTTTGTTAAAATCTGCTCAGCGTCTCTCATTCGTCCGTTGAGCTACAGAGAGAAAAGAAACCTTTCAATGCATGGTCTGCAATATATGTCATAGCCGAACTTCAAATAAAAACATAAATCCCGGGTTTGATTTCCAGTGTAATAACTTGCTTTTGAATACTGTCCATGATGTGCAGGAAAAAATATCCAAATCTTAATTCCATTTAGCTACACTCATAGATTTCTCGTTTGATGAAATCATCGGACTTCTGAACTCTTGGGCATGAAATAGTTTTGGTGTGGTTCAAACTGTTTTGCCTAATTCACTGCTCAAGCTCCCATTTAAGCATAGAAGCCAACGACTTCAAAACTGTCAGACAGACCGAGACACATTTTAAAGTCCACAGGTTCACTATCTGACTATTTAATTATATGATGACAAATTATAGCTGAATAATTTAAACATTCGTGAGTTGGTCAATATAGCCAGCTTTTCACGATTGGTTTGCGTACGTTATGATAGCATTTAAGTACGATTATTAGATTTTGCGCGTGTGAAAATGCGCCGCACGCACCCTAACCCTCGGCAAAATTAAACTATGTCTTAACGAGACTTTTAATCATTGATCGACTTTATAATCGCACCAAACTGTTTCAGCTCGTTCTGGGCGTATTTTAATGATACCACAATCAGTACCCAAGGTTATAAAACTGAGCATGTAAACCAGTCTCAAATCTCAAGCATCTGATTGGCTGAAAAGGCGACCAGTACATTTAGGTACCTTTAATTAAAAATTGAAAACATATTACATTGTTAAAAATAAAACTTACTACGATCAATTTTTTCGAGCTGAAAAAGTCATAGCAAACTGATAGTTGGAAAGTAGATTTTAACATTGTTCTTTAAGTTACTACTAAAGACAGAGATCATTTGGCAATTTTTAATCGACAGTACTATTTTAATCATCGTATCTTTTGAAGTATACAGATTAACATCAGCCGAGGATCTAAAGCGTTAATATATTCAACGTTACTATCGAAAAACATGTAACGGGCAAAGAATAAATCCGGGATTTAAAATGTCCCTTTCCATTAAAATTAATAACAATTTATATTTGATATATAATTGATAGTTTGTTTCTACTCATCAATTATTGAGAGAAAAATTCCCAGAACATAAAGAAATGTTTCTTGTATTATTTATTTGGCGTAAATTTGTTCCGTCTCAAATATTGAGTCAAACTAGGGTGCCAGAAGGAGCAAACATAATCAAAATGACATCGGATAATAGACAAGATCTGTAACTATACCAGTGCTAAAGTATAGCTAGGAATTTTCTTATATTATCATTCTCTTATATATCTAAAATATACAATTTAAATTTACTTTAAATGTTAAAATATTTTATTATTAAGACGGTTTTAGCAGCTTTATGTTTCCTTTGTTGACAAGATTTGTTATCATAGACATAATCGCCTCAGGCGGGTATTATCCGCAATTTGAAGTCTGACACATTTATGATCAAGGATGTTATCAGACCACGTGGTAACTAGCGTGGGTCCGAGCTGATAAGGCGGCGGCCTCGCTAAGTCATTCGATCTTTAACCTTCGTGGACAGAACACTGTTGCACGCTAAATTTTAATTAATTATTTTGGAATCCCAATTGCTATATTTATCTGGAATTCTGGATTTGTTGTTAGCTATATGTAAACATTGATATTACTGGAATTGGTAAATAACAGAACTATAAATCTTTACTGGACTTCCTTTATTACTCGTTGACGGTACACCGTTGACAATTCCCACCGTCGGAATTTACCGTGGTAACATAACTTCCTAGTTTGAAAATTCAAAATTTTAATTTTACGTATGCTATAAAACCGTTAATCAAGCATTTGTTTCTAACCACTGACCTTGCAATTTCATCGCAAGATAGATGCTGGTCAAGACCCAGGTATTTGACTAAATATGTTGCATGATCGCCAACACTATCCCAAGTGGCATGTAAGTTTTCAGACTGGTCTAGTATTTTAGGTTTACAATCAAAATGCATGGTCCCGTTTATCTTTGTTTACCTAATACACTATCGACTAGTTTGTAATGGCATTTGCTTCCCTTTCTGTTAAATATAAATGCGAAAGTTTTGGGTTGTTATTGATTCTATATTCTTTACAGAAGAAAAGTAATGTGTGTGAAAAGGAAATGTTGTTCGTAAATAGTTGCAAAAAAAGTTGACTAAAGTCGTTGTACTCATCTAAGTTGTCTTCTTAACAACTCCCCCCCCCCCCCCCCCCCCACCCCCTGCGTTAACACAAGACAGCTGTCACTTGAAATACAATCATGTTCCTGCTCATGTTTAACTCAGATGAGCTTTAGGGAAGACAAGCGTTAGATAAATCTCGACTTGGAACTTTCTTTCGCTCAAAACTTAGGTGAAGATCACTTACTTAATATGCAAAACAATTTTAAGAACCCTGCAAATCATACACGTAGGTTTTATAAAACGAGTCATTTATGCCAAATACTCGGATGTTATTTAGAGCGTACTATTTATTTATTACTTTCGTTGGTGACATCCTAGTGATTTGTCCGAATTTGTTATATTTATTTTATATAAACTACTGCAATTTAAATTTACAAATAATAAAATCTCATGTTTAGAATTTAATGACGTCATATATGCAAATCACGTTCCTCCTTTGAGCAAAAAGGCCTCTGAAGGAAGTTCGATATCACGGTTAAATTCCTTTGTCAGCTGGAAGAACACTTGCTAAATAAATGTCGAATATACAAAACTGTCTTATACAAATGCAGTAAAGGTATAATTATTGCTTCTTTCAATTATTGGCCAATATATATTTTCAGTAAATAAAAAAAATTGAAAACATGTTTGCTGGAGAGAAACATTTAAAAGAATCTTAACAAACATCTTCACAAAATATATGTGATCTAGACATCCGTAAAATGGTATGAGGACTTGAAGGAAAAAAAAAACCCAGAAAAACCTGATAAGTGTGTGAAGGAGTTCTAACAACGGGAAAATGTCTTTTATAGTATACAATAGTATGAGAGCTTCTTAATTTCTCCAAGTTGATATTTCTTGGTGAATTTTACATTTGTTTTCCTTTCGCTTTTTCTGTGATTCAAGATTTTTAGCTTCCCAGAACCCCTGTCAAAATTAAATTCTGTTCATATCCGCCGAATGTTTTCTCGTTAAGGGAATACTCATTTTTATCGTACGTGCCGCTGAACATGGTATGGTATTCATCTAAAAAATACCGCATTGAAGGTTTCATGTTCACCGCCGTTTGTACCCCGGCATTTGAGATGAATCAAAATTGTACCGTTTACTTGTGTAAAAATGGATATGCTCTCGACCCGCGGAGAGCGATATAAACAAGAATATTCATTCCATTTTTGCCCATGAACAGGCTCAATTTAACCGAACCTTAGTGTTTTCATATTTTTCGTGTTCGGAGACTTTCAGAGTTACATTACACCTATTTGGAGATATCTAATTAATGTTTTATTCCATTAAATATCGAGAATTACCCTTGGAAGTCTAATCGTCACACATATCTTGTGCGAGTATTCGAACCCTCATTATTTTGGCTTAAAATTGAATTTCGTCAACAGTAACTATTTAATGCTACCATCAATATCGATGGTCACGAAACATCAAATTATTTTTAAATTCTTTTTCTATTGATATCACTGTTTTAAAACCAAAGAATACGATTTACGTAAGCTTAAAATGGTATAACGCAAAAATAACGTACAAAGTAATTGGCCAGGTGAAATTGGAAGAACATTATTGGTTTAATGCGATTATTTTTCTCATTTGTACTGAAACATAAATGTTTATCTAATAGCTTTACTTGGTTTTTCATCACGTTTCCAACTAATAACAGCCTATCAATCGCTTTGTATCAGTCAGTTCAATCTCATTCTGAGGTATTTGTAAGAAACAAATCTTAATTAACAGTGTCTAAATAATTAAAGCTCTGACTAAACTCTTTGTCAGGGAATTAGCTGTCACGACTGATATTTGCCATCAGGACTGAAGGTTATAAAGCCAAGATTGGAAACCAGTCTCAAATCTCAAGCATCTGATTGGCTGAAATGGCGACTGGTCGCCATTTCAGTCAATCAGATGCTTGAGATTTGAGACTGGTGCTCAGTTTATAACCTTGGGCACATGACAGACAAGGCTTTACTGAAAAACATTTCGTAACACTGCTCCTGCTAACTTGTTTATGTACCCATAATGCAACGATCTAGATGCATCCATGCAAATATTCTGATTGGCAGTGTGATGATGCAATGGGTGGAGTTTTATATGTAAAGTTCTAAATATTAATGTAGCTTTTTTTAAATAGTCCCTGCAAAAATGCGGATATCATTCTCATATCTTTTCTCTAAGGATTCTAATTTAAATATGATAATCCCATCGGCTGTCATTTTCAAATCTTATATATATTTTTAAATTAAAATGGCTTATATTAAACTTTATCCAGTGCTGGGGTATCTTAAAACTGGCAGATTGTTGGTGATTCAGATGAGTCCTTCCAAATAAAACAAACGTATAAATATCACAACAGTAACAACAAAAACAATGATAATAATAACAATAATAAAAATAATAATAACAATGAAAATAATATCCATGATCAAAATTGAGTCAGGTGCCCAAGATCATGAAACTGAAACAGGAAACCAGTCTCAAATTTCAAGCATATGACAGGTCTTCAGTCAATTAGTTGCTTGAGATTTGAGACTGGTCTCCAATCTCAGTTTTAAGTGGTGAATGTGTGGTTACTTAAAGATATTTCGTTAGCTGGTCAGCACTTACACGTCCATATTGTTTGACAGACTATTTTCTAAAACTCGTTCAATCGTCCCACTAACGGCAGTAATTTTCAGAGAAAGTTCAGGATTCACATATGCGTAATTCATTTGCAGTTATACTGGAGAAATATATTATCGATGTATTGCTGATCTTTTTATTAAACCGAGATGTGGCGTTCTTCTAAATACCTAAATACTCTGATTAAATGAGCATATGAAAATGGCTTTGTGAAGCCCATTCTAGGGTAGATAGGCCACTGTAAACTTTTCGTGCACACATCAAAGGCAATTTTGCTTAATCATTATTTTTACGAAGTTATTATTCTGTAGTAATAACGATTTCTTAGAAATAATTGTTTTTTCTCTTTTCTGTTTTTATTATTCGTTGGTTACCTTAAAAATCTAACATTTTAACTATTTAAATTAACAGTTTCAAAACTTGGAAAACGGTGTCTTAAACAAATCCAGAAGGAAAATAATGTTTCGATTAAGAGTTAGGATAAATGTTATAAAAGGAATCGGACAATTTATACATTGATGTACTGTCCGTGTTGTTTCCTTTTACGCAAACTTAGAATTGTTGAAAATTACTGTATATATATTTACCTTCAAGGAAGGGGCTAGATCAGACAGCTACGCCGAATAAAAATAGGCCAGCTAAATAAAATATATGTTCTGTTCTTAATCAATCAATCCATTTTCGAGGTTCTCTAAAGCCCTCTATTTTACATAACATGGAAACGGAAATGACGTTTGCATTTCACGCGCAAGTTTACTTGTCGCTGTGTATATTAACGCTTAATGGTGTAAATAAATTGGATTACATAAGCACATTCGCATGCAATGTAATACATAAGAAAGCAATGATAGGCGTGCAACGATTATTTTGAACCGGTAGAATTTCATCATAACTACTTGCGGCTTTAAATTCCACCAATGTAATAATTATGTGACTATCTCTGCAAGATTATGACACGTACGGTTAATTTGGATGCACTTCGTTATTTAAATAAATTTTAAATAACACCAAATTACACCTTAAATAATGAAGATAACAAAATTGAAAGGAGCCTATTTAACAAAATTTCCGTATGTTAAACAAATATCTACGTGCTTGCGTTTGCGTTGGTCAAAGTGGTTATACCTCTTTGCTTGCACGACGGTGGCAGTGTTTTAAGAGTTTATGGAGGTTAATGGATAAATCTTTCTTAAAAACATAGAAGCTTTTTTATCGCTGTCATAGTGTTCTTGCTGATTTGACACCAGGTGCTCTGGTCTCGGTAAGATCATTGTGTACCCGCCCCTTTAGCTTTGCAATTCTAGTAGATTCTAATGTTTTATATGTTTGTTTGATTTTGCATGCAACATTGTTGAGCTGATGGGTGGGTTGGAGTTATTTCACCAAGACTTGTTTGTTGATATGAGAACCTGTTGGGGCAAGTGTGAGGTTGGTGCACCCTAGAACCTGGTTTAAATCCCCAGTGGCAATTTGTTTTGCCACTGATGTCAAATTGTTTTGCCACCTGACCTTTCCAAGGCGGTAACCCCTCTGGTTCTCAACTTCGTTAATTATTTGTTAATTATTTTGAGACTGACTATTGTAAAACCATGCTCTCTTCTCTTCTCTACTTTTTGGCTGTGTCTGCTGTTAAGTGGCCATTCCTGATATGCATATTTCAGGGTTTTTTTACATACATTTTTGAATTTGTAAAATAATGAAGAGAGTGATCATCATTACTTATCTGCATGTTACGACTGAATGTGATTTTACAGATATTTTCGACATAGAGCGATGTGAAATAAATCGTTTAAACAAATTATATTAACCTCTAAGTTGGTTTAATATCAAGTTAAATAACTTTTCTTATACATCGGTGTTAATATATGTACATAGATCTAAATCGCCATTTGTGAACATTCTGCTGCTGTTGTTTTTTTTAAATATAAGCTTACGTGCAGATTTCTGATACGGAAGGCAAAAACATCGACAACTTTGACAAACTGTGTCCTGACAGTTATTCTGGGAAGTTGCGAAGAGTTACACCTTTTTTAAATAGTGATATCAGGAATAACCATATCAAGAAAACACAGCCTCCCACACAGTAAAAAATAGAGAAAAAGAAAACATTGCGTTAAAATTTAATTAATTGAAAAAAAGATAGCACACAGAAATAAAATAGGAACTTGACGTGGTACCGCCTTCAAAAGTGTTTTTTTTAATTTGATATTTTTATAGTATGTATAGAATTATGTTCAATTTTCAAATAATTTGAATCGCTTTTTTAAAGTCTTTAGCTGTGTTTTGCAAAATTGATTGATTTGGTTGCACGAAGGCCGAAGCTGCCCACCACAGCCAGAATGCAGAGGAAAAGACAGCATGCGTTTATAAAGTGATCAATTTTTAATAAAACAATAACACAAGTAACGAAATAGGGAACCTATGGTGTTACATGCTTTGAACTGCCAGTTGGCAATAAGTTCACCACTGGGTGATCACACCAGTTTCTTTGGTGTCAACTGAACCTCACACTTGCCCCAAACAGGTTCTCATATGGAAACCCGAGTATAAGTTTTCTTAATGTATTAGCTTTAACCCATATCGAGGGCTCAACGCAACACTGTCGTAACTCAATTTTTTTTCAAAAATCATTTTTTTTTGAATTTTTGGAATACTTAATGCATTATTTATAAGGTCATAAAATATTTCCTATAAATTCCAAATACATCCTACTGAAAATCGTTAGTTGGCAAAATGTCGTATCTCAATGTAGAAGTTTTTTGTTACACAACACTGTAGTAACTTGAGTTACATACAGTGTTGCACGACAAAACATATCAGTGATGATTGTAATGATTTCAAAATCTGTGCAACACTGTAGTAACTCAATTTTTAAGTGTAATTGAAAATTTTCTTAGAGGTTATATGTTAGGGCATAACATAAACATATATTATGTCTTGTTTGTGAAAAAAATAGGGTAGGGTTGAAAAGTAACATTTTTTCATAGTGAAGGTTAGCTTGTTTGGACGAAACTCAGGAAAGTAATCAGTGGTTATATCTTGCTGAATAAAGGCAGACCAATATGGTAGGTTGCCAATAATTAGACAGTCATGTGACAGCTAAGTACATTTAAATATGGTATATCAGCTAATTGTTTTACAAATTTGATATCGGTATGTTCTCTTTATGAGTATTGATCACTGGAAATACATGTATATATGTACTTATTTTGTACTATGTACCATAAGATCTGCCATACAATCTTTAACCTTGTATCACATGTCTTTTTACTTATCTGCAATCAGTTCTACCATTGGATATATGATTTGCTGAAAATTTAGATATGAGATATAAAGCATGTTTCTGTAAAAAGTCTCTATATACGTTTCACCCTTAAAAGGTAGTTCAGCTTGATATTTACATAATATTATGTTAGTAGTCCTCCTAATTTTTGTTTGTTTCAATATTTCACCCTGTTTCATATCTGTCATATTTTCAAAATTTTCTTTTTGTTTGTTAATGGTGGTTGAGTGTTGAGAATTTACTTTGGTGCAGCTACACTTACATACATGTATTTAAATATTAAAATTTGGCTAACTTGAGAATTAAGAAGTATGCATTGAAAGTGGTCGGTTGAAATTCAGCAAAATTTATTTCAGGCTTCGTTTGGTTCAGTCTTTTCATAGACTGTAATGTTTGATTGAGACTGTAACTGGACTGTAATGTTTGATTGAGCCTGTAACTGGACTGTAATGTTTGATTGAGCCTGTAACTGGACTGTAATGTTTGATTGAGCCTGTTCATGGGCAGTAATGTTTGATTGAGCCTATTCATGGACTGTAATATTTAATTGAGTCTGTTCATGGGCTTTAATGTTTGACTGAGGCTATTCATGGACTGTAATATTTGATTGAGCCATTGCATGGGCTTTAATGTTTAAATGAGCCTATTCATGGACTGTAATATTTGATTGAGCCATTTCATGGGCTGTAATGTTCGACTGAGGCTATTCATGGACTGTAATATTTAATTGAGCCTATTCATGGACTGTAATGTTTGATTGAGCCTGTTCATGGGCAGTAATGTTTAATTGAGCCTATTCATGGACTGTAATATTTAATTGAGTCTGTTCATGGGCTTTAATGTTTGACTGAGGCTATTCATGGACTGTAATTATATTTGATTGAGCCTGTTCATGGGCTGTAATGTTTGACCGAGGCTATTCATGGACTGTAATTATATTTGATTGAGCCTGTTCATGGGCTGTAATGTTCGACTGAGGCTATTCATGGACTGTAATTATATTTGACTGAGCCTGTTCATGGACTGTAATGTTTGATTGAGCCTGTTCTTGGCGGTAATGTTTGATTGAGCCTATTCATGGACTGTAATATTTAATTGAGGCTATTCATGGACTGCAATTATATTTGATTGAGCCTGTTCATGGGCTGTAATGATTGACTGAGGCTATTCATGGACTTTAATATTTTATTGAGCCTGTTCATGGACTGTAATATTTGATTGAGCCTGTTCATGGACTGTAATATTTGATTGAGCCTGTTCTTGGACTGTAATATTTGATTGAGCCTGTTCATGGACTGTAATGTTTGACTGAGGCTATTTATGGAGTGTAATATTTGATTGAGCCTGTTCATGGGCTGTAATGTTTGACTAAGGCTATTCATGGACTGTAATGTTTGACTGAGGCTATTTATGGAGTGTAATATTTGATTGAGCCTGTTCATGGACTGTAATATTTGATTGAGCCTGTTCATTGACTGTAATATTTGATTGAGCCTGTTCATGGACTGTTATGTTTGACTGAGGCTATTTATGGAGTGAAATGTTTAAGTCTATGTAAAACAAGTGACCCCTGGGGCGGGTCCAGTTTTGACCCCTGGGGGATACTTTGAACAATGTTAGTGAGGACCACTAGATGATGCTGTATACCAAATATCTAAGCTCTAGGCCTTACGGTTTCAAAGAAAAAGATTTTTAAAGATTTACTATATAACACTATGTAATAAAACTAGTGACCCCCGGGGCGGAGCCATTTTTGACCCCAGGAGAATAATTTGAACAACTTTTGTAGAGGACCACTACATGATGACACATACCAAATACCAAGGTTCTAGGCCTTGTGGTTTTAGAGAAGAAGATTTTTTTAAAAGTTTTCCCTATATAAGTCTATGTAAAACAAGTGACTCCTGGGCTGGGCCGGGCCATTTTTGACCCCAGGGGGATAAGTTGAACAATTTTGGTAGAGGGCTACTAGATGATGCTGTATATCAATTATTAAGGCTCTAGACCTTGTGGTTTTAAAGAAGAAGATTTTTAAAGTTTTTCCTTTCCGTTGCCATGGCAACCAGAGTTCTGCATGGAATTGATTTATTTGAACAACTTTGGAAGAGCTTCATGCAAGGAACATCCATGGCAAGTTTAATCAACTTTGGCAGAGGGGTTTAAGAGGAGATGTTGTTGAAGCAAAGGTTTACGCACGGACGACGGACGCCGGACAAATTGCGATCACAAAAGCTCACCTTGTCACTCGACAGAATTTTAACAGGCAATCTGAGAATAATAATCCTGCTTATTATAATTGTTTGTTCGCATTACAGGCAATTTAATTAGTAGTACAACATACCATTCTTTTGCTAGTAAAATGTCAGTTACATGTAAGTTTGCTGATTTGGGCTGTATAGCACTGTAAAATGGAATATTCATGTCATTGCCAAAATTTTAAATTTACAACAAAATTTCGTTAAGATGTAACTATCATTAGTTTTTGAATGTTATTAACTGGTGCACAATTTATCCACTCCTTTATAGTAACCAAACAAGTTCTATAAAGGAATTCCTAGCAGAGAATTTGAGCAATGTACAAGAGAATAATTAACATTGTCAGATTCATTTAACCCAGACATGACATGATCATACATTGGTATACCCCACCCCCGTGCAGCCCACCCTTGTCCCTGGCGAAATTTATTATTTTTTTATTATACAAAATCATATTTATCAGTCTATGATCAATACCTAGGTATAACAGCATAATCAGTACTTTTAGCTTCATAAAATAGGTCATAATTATGCATAGATTTTCCTAGTTGTCACTAATGCAACAAACTGAGGGTTTCCGTACATTACAATACAGTTATAGAGATTTAAAGACATGTTCTTTTATTTAAATGTTAAATATACATGTATTAATTCACTTTTGATCAAGCAAAAGGTTACAAAACATTATAAAATTTGAGTTACGACACTGTTGCACAAAGTTTAATCCAACATTTTATAAATGTTGAAGTGGAAAACTGTCGTAAGTCAGAATTTTATCTAAATCATCTTTACATTTGACATAAAATAAAAACAAATTTTTTTTTAAAGTTAAATATTTTGTCCTGAGTTTTCATAAAAATATCATTTATATCAACAGTTTTAAGAATAGGAGAACGTTTTTTTTTCTTCTCCTAAACATTTTTTAAAAAGTGAGTTACGACAGTGTTGCGTTGAGCCATCGCTATATTAACTCAACAGTGTTGCTTGCAAAAGGACACAACAATTATAGAGCAATTACGGCGGGGAACTTCATGACCTTACTGACACCAGAGCACCTGGATTCCTATCAGCAAGAACAAGATAGAAGTAAAAAAGGAGCATGTATAATTTTTTTTCATAAGATTTCCCTAGAAACCTTTATAAACACCTTACCATTTCCACCGTCGTGCAAACAATGAGGAAAGAACGACGATCAACTGTAGATGGATTAATCACCAAGCAAGCATGCACAAAGCTGTAGAATATAATAATGGTAACCTATCTCTTTGAATTAAAAGATGGTTTTACGAAAAACATGGAGAAATTAATATTGCCTTTATTTTTTTTAATTATTATTTAAAACAGTGGTTGAGTAACAGCCTGATTCAGTTATAATTTTAAACTAAAACTTATTTGCATTAGTTTTTTAAATTTAAAAATGAGTTTTGTTTTGTTGCATCTATGGACCTATAAGAATAAATTTTAACATAATTAATTCATATATGTAAATGCGAGATGCATGTATTTATTGTCGGCTGATTTAAATTATCATAAAGTATTTTCCGTCCGTAGTTTAACATAATGTAAAAAAATGTAAACAAAAACGTCAGCATTAATAATTTAATATATAACTACAACAGTCTGGTCTTTTCAATAACTCAGAGAAGGCTGATAGTTCGCTTATTATTTATTCAATACATATGTTGAGGCGTTAATGTCTGTAACTAGTCACTTCTATATGCAATGCATTCTTCTATAATAAATATCAGCTGAAAAAAAAGTTTTTTTAAGTGTATACATTTCAAATGGTTAAATATAAGTATAAATATTTTAAGCTTAGATTCTTTCTTATTTCCGATAAACCAAAATATGGCTAAAAAGAAAGTTAACAAAGAATACCAATACATTAAAACATTTATTCTTTTTAATAACATATTAAATGTATACATACGAGTTCATTGGTATCGTTAGTTTACTTTCTAAATACTAGTTCTCATATCGCTATTACAGTGCCCAAGGTTATAAAACTGAGCAAAGAAACCAGTCTCAAATCTCAAGCATCTGATTGGCTGAAATGGCGACTGGTCACCATTTCAGGCAATCAGATGCTTGAGATTTGAGACTGGTTTCCATGCTCAGCTTTATAACCTTCAGCCCAGTTATAAAAGTCATTAAAAGTTTATTAAAGCACTTAGCTTCTGGCAATTAGTATCTTTAAGTTTGGTCTCAATGTTGATATTGATCTGTATAATTAACATGTGGGGATCATTTATCACCATCACGACTGTTATCTGGCATTCAGGAACTATGTATTTAATTTGAAATGATTTAAAACAAACTATTTAAACAGAATGTATTAAATTTTTCGAACGGTCAGAGGACAATTCCTGTTACAAATTATCAAATCATAATTTTATGTTTAGTGTTAGTTTAAAGGTAATCTTCCATTAATATTCATAATTCTTCTGTAGATATAGAAAAGTCGATTGTTTTCCGTATTTCCGCGTTTATTCATATTGTCTGTATTATCGGAACTATACATAAAAAGTCTTCCTGTTATTATGAAGATCACACAAGTCCTTGAACATTCACGATCAAAACAAATCGCTGCTAAACGATAAACCTATTGTGAAAGAATAACGCTTAAAATGGCGGCAGCCGATGAAAGGATTCCTGTCAACGCTCATTCGTACTCTCATTATACTAATTAAAAGCCATGCTGGAAATAAAAAACAACACCAATACAGATTTAAACCCTTACAATGAAATAACTTGTAAATTAATCATCTGACGCTTGCAAGCAAAAACCCATTACTTGTTTATACAAAAATCACTTAATCTCAAACAGTATCCATTAATATAAGCCTTCATTCTCTTGGTGCAAAACATTGTCTAGCATAACCCAGTCCACCATACAGTCTCCATAAAACAACTTGAAAACACTTCAGTGTTTACTAAGCATATAACAGGTCATTCAAGTAACAATTAGTAAGTTTTTATCCGTTTAATTTTGTCAAATTCACAATAGAAGGCATACGATTGACTGAATAAAACTGTTTTTCAACAACCTTTTTACAGATAATGGATCAAACAAATGGTATTCATTCTATTCAAGGTAAATGTCCATAATAATATACCTTGTATAAAACCATTTAAGTGATAGTCGGGCGTCAATTCATAGTTCCATTTAACATCGTGTGTGGTGGAGAGTCACTGCCAAGTTTGATGTTTTAATTTTGTAACATTGGGTTTATGCAAACACACACCAAAGGCGATTCTTTGGTCTTTTGACAGATGATTATAATGATGTCACTGCAAACCCGAAATGGATATATTGAGACATAATGGCGTGGGACTTTGGGTGCCCACCCAAACATGTTTGATGTGTATACATAAAATATCACATCAAGTTGATGTTTCAAAAGCAATTGCGTAAAACATTAATAACACTATATTGAAAATAATTAGTAAGTCATGATGTATTCACAGAATTCACTTACTGTAAATGACTTCGTTTAATGGGATGACAAGTTACAATTATGCTCTTTTGCTATCAGAAATCACTTAATTGAAATTAGTTTCTTTCATACGAAATAAATTAATATGCTGAAAAGAGTAAAAGTGGCTTGCACAATTGGTTCAATATATGATTATAAATAAGGCTATTGTATTTTCTTTCTCCGACAGGAATTCTTTCAATTGCTTTTTTTCGCTGGCATACCGCATTCAAATAATAATAAAATAGAGAAAATGGATACTATAAAAATACAATTTAAGCATTGTGATTTAAAAACAAAAGCATGCAAGGGAAAACCAGTGTCCAAGATCATAAAACTAAATCTGGAGATCAGTCTCAAATCTCAAGCATCTGATTGGCTGAAATGGCAACCAGTCGCAATTTCAGCCAATCTGATCCTTGAGATTTGAGACTGATCTCAAAACTTAGTTTTATGATCTTGGGCCCTGTGCTTCAGGTTCGGTATGATTCGCACTAATAGTGAATGTCACAAGTCAGTCGCATTTTATGTCGTTCACAAGCTATAAATGTATAATCTAGCCGGGTAGTCAGACGATTCGTTTGCCTTGTATTTATTATTTTCCATCTTATCGTTGTTCTATAATAAGTTATTGACAAAACAATGAGTTGAAATTTATTTTGGAAAATAGAATTTAAAAAAAAGCTGATGTGGTTCGCAATTGATTAATACAAATTGTGAACGCATAATTAAAGTAAGAAACGTGAAACCGAATAACAATTAAAGTAATCAATTTTAGAGCCGTTTGATATTTATCTTACTGTTTAATTCTCATTAAATTAATAATATGTTTGCATTAAGGTGTTTACTTAATTTTAATTTGTTCTCCTTTTTGTGTGATACTCTGTTCTCAAAGTGTATGCTCTTGTTCATGTCAGTACTATAATTTAATTTACTTTTAGGTGGTCCAATGTTCACGATTAAACAACTAAAACGCTGACAAATTCTTCGAATGAAATGATAAAATTTCTTGTTGAACTGTCAAGATGTTAGCCTGTGTAGTGCGGCTACTTGTCAGGTCCCGATTGTCCACAGTACAAAATGACCATTAGTGTCAACTGAAATTGACCCCCAATTTGATGCACTATTCAACTGTTTTGAAAGTGCAGATCTTCAATACGAGAGACATATTTTGTTGAATTGTTGCCAAACAAAGAATCACGTGGCCACTTATGTAACATCTAATTGGTTCTCCTCCCTCCTGCCCTCAACACGCTTATTTAGTGACAGAAACGGCTCTTGTATTTGACATGAACGGCACGACAAAACGTGCACTTCTTTAGCATGGATTGTTGTGAGAAAAATATAATCGTAAAAAGTGTTATTTGGATGAGTGTCACTATTTCAGGACATGTTGCTACGTAAATTGTTCGACATATTTAAAAAAAGACTAATCGAAACATTCAGTTAGTCTAATCAAAATTTTTTTAAACAATTCAAACATAAAATCTGGAACAATTTGATTACGTAGCATTTATAACTTTTCTCGTAAAAACGTCAATATTTGCATATACGTATTTACAATATTTACACAAACTTAAAAAACGTCCGCAGATCTGATACGCTGGAAACTTAGATTTAATTGACATATTTTCTGTAAGCGTGACTAGTTCAATAACACAATATAATGCTCTTTGATCAGCGGATAACAAATGCTAAGAAAACTAAAAACACATAAAACCGCCATTAAACAACTTGTGCTGTGCTTTTAAATCCACGCGAATCCGACAGATTCAAATGATTAACCATTTTATTGGTAGTCCTTTTGAATAATTAAATTGAATATCTCTTTAAGTTTGTGAACATTGCTAATAGCTTGTGTGTATACACCCTTCGTACGTTTATATTTATCTTTAACAGAGCAAGTGTATAAATTATGGTTAAATAATTGATCAGCATTTACATTTGTATTGCTTTTAACTGCCATTTTAAACATATCAAAGACATTTGTACTTTGCTAAAGTCTCACAAAAACGTGCTTCATGCGGTCTTTCTGTTAGTTTATTGCAGAGAGTTTGCCTCTTTTCAAGTCCTTTAATGATTTCACACGGCGTTCATTTGTTTCAGTTTAATTACAATCAGGTAAAGCAGGTCAGTTTGCAGAATTGTTGAATTAGATCACGCAAGTTCTGCTCAAGTAAATTACAGCTAAGAGACGGCAAACACCCACAGACATCTTCTTTAGATTGAGCCGCGAAAATGAATCAACGAGTTGTGTTTCTTTTATAGCAATTTACTTTTTACTCCATATATACGCATTTTATCACATGTGCAACCAGTGTAGATCCAGATAAGCTGGAATATCCATGCCATCTGATCAGAATCTGCACTGATTGGGTTTTTGTCAAAACTAACCTAGTAAAATAATAAGCAAATAGTGCAGATGCGCAAGCTGATCTGGATCTACACTGTTCGCCAATGTCATAAAGGCATATATATGGAGAAAAAGGTTAAAAACGAATTCACATTCATTAGAACGAGCATTGAAAGAAACGATATTTGAGATTTGTAACTCAGCTTGAATAGATGGCATTAGCTCTTCTAACCGAGAGATGCAGAAGGTAGATTTTAGTTCGCTTTGAGAACCCGAGGACGTTACCGCCTTGGAAGGGTCAGTGTCATAAACTTTTGCCATTGGTGCTCAGTCAAAAAGCTAGACCTTCCATCTTGTTGTCAGAAACATATTTCTCATATTTCTTATGTGGACATTTAGACCGATGTTTAGTGTTGCTAAGTTTATGTTTGGATGTAAATAGAATTTCGGGAAATTTTTAGATCTAGCTATTTTCTACTGTTCTAACTTTTTTTAAAGTTTGTTAAATAAAGATGCATTAATAACATTTATTTGGGCAAAGTTTTATTGAACTGCATTTCTCTGTTAGAGAGATTAATATTTTTTATATTTTTATCGAACACTGCAACGACAAAGTGCCTAATTGAAATCGTGTATTAATTAAATATAGTGTACCAAGTGGGTACTCGTACATGTACAGAAAAGTCCGAATTATCGCTCTAAATACCGTCTGAAAAACATATGCTAGCTACTTCGAATATTCCCCACAACTGTATGTGCAAATGCAAAATAATAATAATAGAATAATTCTAAATGTATAATTCAAATTCCGAAAAAAAAAACATTATGGTTTAATTTAATGTTGGAACGTTTAGTAGACTAGGGAGCTATCGATTGACTGACGAAATAAATGAAATGAAAATCTACATAATAAGACGGTTATTTGTTTTATATCCTGAGATACCTATAAATGGTTCATTTACAAACATCATTTTATCATTACACATAATGTGTACATGCTTGTTCAGATGATATCCGGTTTTGAGATCAGTCTCAAATCTTAAGCATCTGATTGGCTGAAATGGCGATTTAGTTTTATGATCTTGGGCGGGTCATCCTAGAACCTCGTTTAAAGTCCAAGATTCGTTTAGCCACCGACCGATCCGAGGCGGTTTCCATAAAGTTGTAGCGGGAAGCTGTATTTTGTGTTACTTTTTCGATACGCAGATTTAGTGGGTTTTTTTAAAGAAAGACCACACAAACCTAGATCAGATGCAATATTTTTTATTCTTAAGGGAAATCAAATTTCTCACTTCTCATGCTCAATATAAAATTGTCGAGACAAATTATAATAAACGTTCGGATTTGTGGTCGCAAACGATTTGTAAATGTTGTTAACTGTTGGGCTGAATATAAATGAGTTCTTTATTCATCAAGGGGCATTTTATCTAATGACCAATTTGGCGAGAACTAGACCCATGACGTTCTAGAGTTGTCAACTACACTATTATACGCCGGTTTACACTTGCTGTAATTGCTTTACAATGAAAGTAATGACAGAAAAAAGGCAATCATTAGCTTCCACTTGAAAATATTTAACAATCGTAGAACAATAATTTAAGATCATTTTTGAAGAGACGCACGCCATAAATCATTAATTTACAATAAATTACCCTTAACTAGTACTGAAAGGCTTGCATCCAGCACAATTTCCTTACTCATTTAATCTTATCTTCTAGACGATTGTAGGGATTTAATCCAATCAAAGAGACGATTACTTCCTGCAAACGCTTGCATTTTCCCTCGGAGACGTAATTGTAGAAATGATCCGAAATGACTCTGTAACGAGTGAGATTGTTTTCTTGAGATACACGCGTGAAAATCTAATGAAGGAAAATATTGACACTCCCTATAGGTTTTCTTAGAAAATGTCTCAGTAATTTGTTGAGAAAATAAAGTGGTTAACAAAGTTTCGGCGATTTCCATATCCTGGAGAAAATGACGACAACTCAAGGGATTATCAAAGCGGAGTGTTCTATGTTTGAGAAGAAAACAGATTTTTACTTGACATGTCCAATAATTTAGAAGCTCCTCAGTACTAAAGAAGTTTACTTTTTCGTTGATGTAATCATAAGGATTGTGTCGTCAATTAAATCTGCGGAAAGAAAATGACGGTTGTCGGCTCCAGACAGAGGGGTTGTCCAGCTTTCCGACGCTAACGGTACGTCACACTCGATGGCCGTTGTCTACCAGCGTTTCCTTTCATTTCGTTTATTGGAAAATCGACATAAATAATGCCTTTGACCATTTGCAGTTAGAAATACAATTATATCAATGACAACATAGAAATGACAAAAACATTAAAATTTTAAATACTTGAACAACATGTGTTTAATATAAAAAATATTGCTCATATCTTTCAAAAAAAATTTCTTGAAGGTTTATTATATTTATTTATATCTTTTGCTAAATTCATATCTTTTTTCTTAAGAATCGACGACATTATCGAAAAAAAATTAGCCACGGCGAATTTCAAAAGTACATTTCTCAAACATCAGCTCAATGTTAGATGTAATATGTCATGTAATGTACTTGATTAAATGTCGTCGAAATATTTTACAATAATTGAGATTAGTATTCGTATATATAAGAATATCTTAATATTTAAAAGGAACATGATACTCTTAAACCAATTATTTCAAAAGATTTTAAGCCTGCGGTGGAGGACAGCTAATTATGTTTGTTTTTTTAAATATTACCATTTTAAGAAAATACTATTGACGCAAAGAAAACTGAATTTGTTATAAAACGCATGATATATATAATAATTTTAATTAAAAACATCCATGTTCACTCTTCCCATTTGTAAGAATTTTGTTCTTGTTTGTAAAAAGGAACCATTATCAGTTCACATTTTCCGTTCAATCCCGACCAGGCGGAACAGTAGTTAGTTTCACAGCAATATGTTCTGAATTTTAAATCATAAAATGAGACTTGACAATTCTTTCATGCCTTCATATGATAAAATCTAATTGGTACCCGATATCATCATCTTGAGTTCTCTCATTGCCTTGTTTGAAATTATATATCTGCGTGTCATGGTACACCCAGTATAAATCTCTTAGAAACACTACAACTACTAAATACACTATATGACACACTTATTACAATGTAATTGACTTGTACCTGTAGTGAATACACATTCAGACGTAGTAGCAAGCAACTTTGACGCATCCACCAGAGGAAGACTCGAGACACCAAACTGCATGTTACACACATTGAAAGCAATTCAGTCAAGACGTAGGTGATTTCTTTAGTTTCGCTACATAAATTTGTTTAACATGCAGAGACGAAGCAAGACAACGAGGAGATAGAATCTCATACAAAGTTCTGATTTCATTTACCATTCCTTCTATTTGTTTGTGTATGTTTGCAGAAAATACAATGTGACATGCAAATGGCCTAAAATGGGTGTTGTTTGTCAAAGCCATAATCAAACAAATTGATTAAAAGGGTTTTGGCGTCTTGTATAAATCTCCTGATTACTCACATTTTCCATCAAATGGCCTTGTTTCCGAAGTGCGAAATCATTTAGACAACCAATGGTCTTCAGAAGTATGGCGTTTAGGTATTGACTGTTGAAATGCGGTTAACTTACGCATTTGATAAGGTCGCTTCCATGATAGTTGCCTACGATATTTCTACAAGTTCAGCATGTTTTTTTTCAGAACGAAGACATTATTTAAAAAACAACAACAAGTAAATGTATAAAATGGTTAGTTGCTTGGTACATTAGGTCAGTTGAAGAACACACTTGAAATATAGGGAATGTTGTAATGTATCGAATATAATAAAACTGAAAATATTGTATGATCGGTTTGTTTGAACCCTGGTAGTAATTAGAATGTCGGCTAGTACATGTTAAGCACAACTCAGTAGTATAAACACAAATGAACGCTTTAAAGTTTGATTCATTCTAAAAACGTTATTCGCGAAATCTCCAATGCAGTTCCCGTATTTTTAGATTACTGGGTTCCATATATTGCAAATTCCCGCAAATCTCTAAATTTAAACATGCGATCGAGGAAAATTACTGATTTCCCGCCATATTTCAGAAAAGAATGTATTCATCTGTGGGTTTTTTTGGGTTTGATTGTTTAGTCCAGACAAAACAAAATAATGGTGTAATGAATAAGCATACATTAGGACAAAAGAGAATCAATCGCATCATACCTCGAAATTAATGCACAATGGCTGTGTAACGCCTCATAACAGCATCGAAATGCGATTTATTCGTTTATGCGGTGATTTTCAACACATAAACTGACAAACAACGATTATGCGACGAAGCTCGTCGCATGAAGCGGAAACTGCTTATTTTGGGTGCAACTAGGCATTTATGTCACATAAAGAGGATTTATTTAACAAATTATAATAAAGGTAAAAATAGAGTTCTAATATTTCAGCAAAAACGATTATAATGACGTTGTTGTTGTTAGTAGTGGTGATGGTGATGCTGTTGTTGTTTCGCGTCCATCTCAAAATCTTGTGACATGGGAGTCTATTGACCGTTGATTTATTCATTGATGTATAAAGCTGTGTACTTGATTTGAAAGAGCACATGTGGAGCTTTGAGGATTGTTTGATTTATGTTAACCGTCGTTAGCAATAGAGCAATTAACTTAACTAGAAATGTTTGAAAAGACGATGGACTTGCGAATTATCAGGGGTACATGCCCGCCTGTCTTTCAGAATATATGTTACGTCATGCGATGACTTAATTTCCCGATTGTTCCAAATGACGGTACTGCTTTTTCGTAACACTTATTTCCGGGATCAGTCGGATCAAACGTCATTTCAAGCGTTTTTTGTTGTTGTTGTTGTTGTTTTGTGGGGTTTTTTTTCAGAAAGATTATTTTTTTTATTAACATATAACCCGATCTTATTAAATTATTGTTTGAAATTACGTCTCTAAAAGTCTTGTTCAAAGCTTTGTTAAGTGGACACAAATTCTAAGTATAATACTGATGAAACTTAATTAGCCACTATTGTACTCGTATGTGTTTTGAATGTTTTCTATGCAGCAAAGTGTGCCTTTTTGCCATATAAGAAAGTTCTGGTTATGCGTTGAAAATCACTTTCCTTTATGCGGCGTTGTTGTTATGTGGCGGTACATGACTGCAAAGGATAAGTGCTAATTTAAAATATCATGGTAACGATTTGTCAAAAAGGTCTAATTTTTATTTAACAACTTTGAGAAAGTATTACTTTTTGTCATCTTTCGTGTTTGAATACAAGGCGATTGCTCCATTTCTTAATACTTGGCATCAATACTCAAAGCAAGCCGAATGTAAGTAATGTAATATAGTTTTCTAAGGCTGTATATTTACTTTTGAATGCTATTTTAAGACCAAATTAAACTTTTTACTTCTTCATTTCTTACATAGCATACATTAAGAAATAGATGAAAAGCAAACGTTGAAAGTATCCAAACTCGACAAATACAAATATATTGTAGGCTCGATTTGATTGAACTTGTTCAAGGGCGGTAATGGAAATGCATAGTACTGCCTACGCCGCTTAGCACCGGATTGAGCGCAACGCAGTATATACACAAGTAGATAATACCAATGTCGATCCATCTTAAGCGATGATGTGCATATGACGGCGAACATGTAACCTACAATGCGTTTTTTTTTAGATTTCTACCATTCCATGATCAGCTGAGCATGATCTTCATATAAATGGGGGAAAACAGTTTGAAACGGCATAATCGTATATTTATCTTTTTATATGAAAATATACTGTATTAAAATGGTTGTCATAATAAAGCCACGTGATTGTTTATGTATAGCGTCTGACTGACATTAACCAAGACCTTATAAAGCTAAGCTCAGTTGGGCGGGAGTTTGTTATGTCTGTAGCCAAATATTGCATAAAAATGCTTAATGTAACTGTTTATTTTGATAATGATTTAGGTTTAGGATATTATTCGTTTTTTCACAAAAGTGATGATTATAGTATTACAGTAAACAATATTATATCATACAGATGAGACTCCGGTTTTGCAAATGACGGCTTGCAGAACAGTGAAGCACATAAAATCGACGAGCGTTATATTGTTAGCATGTGCTACATCTTAAGTTCACAATGACTGCATATGAAAGCTGTGTATTCAGTTGATAGTTTGTTTTTTTTCTTTACATTTCAACAAACATTTCTGAATGTATAAATGATGCATTTAAAGATTTATATTTGCAAAGATTTATATTTGCTTAGTTTTTGCTGAACTGCTTTTTGCTGTTAAAAAGCTTGTGATAATTTTTTGTGTGGAAGAAAGTGCAAGGACGAGAGCGGCCGACCCATTTCCACCATGGCGCTCGCTTCACACGCGTTGGGTTGTACCAAGTATTGTTACATGTTGAATGCAGGTAGATAAATGTCGCTTTGCAACTCCAGTTAATTTTATTTTCACGAAATCTATCAAACATCTGGCTAAGTTACAGTAACTTTACCGCACACTTTTCCGTATTTATTTTTAGAACGACCAGACGCCGTTTTTTTCTCTTTTTTAAGTGATCTCTTGTTGTTGTTTTCTTGTTTTAGTCCGTATGGACACGCACTTAAATAACAGGAACAGTTAAACATTCCAGCAATTTCTTGATATTCATATTGAAATCATTTCGCTTATAAACGCTTGTTAAAGATGTGTTCGTCAGTATTTGGTGTTCAAACTAAACTGAATGACATACACCTAAAATATGCATATCATATTTCTCGTCTGTTAACTGTTATTTTAGGTTTCTATTCTGAAAGTAATCAGTCTAATACCAGAGAACTTTTTGACGTTACATGGGTTCAACAAAACAGAATATTGTTGTCAATAAAATACGCTCGATCTTTAATTCATTGTCATAGTTATATTTCTGTGGTATGATCAGTTTTCTTCATTTTCTTCATTTCATATCTTGGAATGAGACTTCAATTGTTCGTAGTCTTGTTTAACGTATGCTTCCATGCACACCTGACGTCGTCAAAACTATAACCATGGATATGTGTTGTTTTTAAAATTAAGAGTTATTTTGCAATGCAGTTAATAACATTGTTAATTATTTTGTATGTTTGTCCCAATTTGTCTTAATTTGGAGAATCAATAACTATAAAATGTTCAAAATGTGTAAATGTTAAAACGCTCGTTGTAAATCTTAAGGAAATAATAGGGTTAGCGACATGTATTGGCCGCAAAGAGTTAACATAGTGATGACTTCCAGTATATTCATAAGGAAAATCGACATTAAAAGACAGTCTTACAAAACTGTAATTTCCTTCTTTTCCAACAAACGCGTCAGAGATATTATGACATCAAAACGTAGGACATGTACAAAAATATTCCCTATCGACCTTAGAACACAAACTTCCAAAGTCTTACCTATATTCGGGTATTTTCATCATCATTATTCATTAAAAAAACAAGTTTTGAAATAAAAAGATAACCACATGAAAAGAGGATAACTATTTTATAATGGTCCCCTTGACTAGTGCCAAAAACTATCTGAACATCGCATACGTGAGTTGTGGGAGCAAATAGTATTTTATAGCGGTTTTTTGTTACCTCTTTGTATTTTCAGTTGGTATGATGAATAAAAATACCAATGGCTTTAATGTAATATCTGAACAGAAATAAACAAAATATCAACCTTAAAAACTGCACACCCGAGGTGACTGACCTTATATAACCTCTTTATTGTCGTGTTCTTTCAACCTGACTTTCAAATTTCGTGGTTTTCCTTTTTTCATCGAGGGCACTACATAGAAAAATAAAAAAACGCACACGTGAATTGTACAAGCGCAACTTTAAGCAAGCAGAAAAATTATTTATTTTTACACGATTTTAGCTCCGTAATTCCTGAAATAAACGTAGTAGTTCTCCGTGTTTAGCGCTCCCGAAAATCTTTGTATAACCCTCCAACGGCACTATACTTTACTCGGTTACAGAAAGAAAAGTTCTAGTCATGTGATAAAATAATTGAGCTGCAATGAAACTCATAGCTTTATGCCGGTTGAAATATATTTTACGATAGGGGACCGTGCCAGTGTTACTTGTAGTTTTAAATGTTAATAAACAATTTATAATCAAACCAATAATAAGAAGGGTTTATGGTTGATACATTATAACAAAATAAAACTCGCAGATATTTTAAATTTAATTTGCTGTCAATACACTTCATGTAGTTTTTATATATTTAATAACTTTGCTGTAAATATAATGCTTTGTCTTAAACGGGAAAAAAATTAAATAATATATATTTTATTTGATTTCTAAAACTTTTCTTGTAATTAAAAATTAATCTAACCTAGTTTCTACCTTAAAAATAAATTCTCTGATAAATAGATTTTTTCGTATTTAGGTAATTACGAGTTAGTTACTAAACCAAATACTACGGACGTGGTAACTGGATACTTTAACAACTTATTTTGGAAAATTTCGAAAAACGAGTTTCTTTTTAACCTGAACATTAACAGATCCCGTTGTATTCTGTACTTGTGAGCATTTCGCGTAGAATTTCGCGAACGTTTAGCACATTCGTGAATAAGCGCTAAAAGCAACGTCAAATCAATACATCAACAAAGAGGAGGAGCGAGTTTAGATGTCATTTGAATACAAACAGAGCGATGTGATGTCTTTGGATCACCATTGGAAAACATCTAGTAGCTCGCTGTGATCTTCTTAAACAGCGATCCAATCAGATATATGTAAACATTTGCAAACTGAAATACTCCGCTCGCACAATCAAGTATAAATTACTAATTCTTTGCAAAATATAATACTCATTATTTAGACAGTAGTGAATTCAAATTATTTTAAAACCGTTCATCCAGAATGTCATTTTTGTTATAGTTTTAATTTGTTTTGTGGAGATATTTGTGCAGATATTTATGTTTTAATAATATTGAACATCGAACAAGAATGTGTAACTCAAGTAGCAGCTCGGGGCCGCTCATGCAGTTTGGTTTGAAAATGAACGCCGGACAGTTACCGTACTTTGCAACGCCGTCACAGAACTTTAGCATGGAACTTCAACGAGCGCAGCTACAGGACTATGCTCAACGACTTCAGATGGGGTTCCGTGCATTTCCTGGTCAGGTCTCTAGTTTGAATCCCCTTGCATACCATGGGCATTTGATGCATCCATACCTACATCCGTACTTTGTTAAGGATCCTAGAGCAAGATTTGTCCACGAGGAACCAAAACCAAACCATAGTTACATTGGTAAGTTTCTTTACATACGTAGCGATTTTAGCAATCTGTAATTTGTTGTAACTAAATAGAACATGGACTATGGATTCATACCACAATCCTTGCATAATCAATGTGTCATCTGAATTTTCTATGTGACACACGTTATTAGACACATGGTTCTTGTGCATTAATATGTGGATTTACTGGACGGATTATTTTTGCCTTAGACGTATGTGGGAAAATTGATGGACGAATAGTTACTTTACTAACAAGTAACAAGTTTTCGTGTGTGTCTGTGTAACTGTTTAGACCTCTCTGTATGCGGTCTCAACAGTCTTATAATTTAGTCAGTCAAATAGTTAAGTGTGGTTTTACAGAAATATTAATTGAATAGCGAACGGTATAGAGCGCGGTTCATATTTAATAAAGTACCTAAAATATCATTCAAATTGTAAAAGTGGCTTTTATTCTAGTTTTGTTACGAAAATATTACTTAAAATTAATTGATATTGCCTCTGAATAGATTTATCACTTTTAATTTACGGACGTGAATTATCAGAAATGGAACATTTCAATTTATTGCAAAAGAAATAATCGCGGTGTTTATTGTTTATACCCAGGATAATACCAGTTTGTTTGTTGTACTTAAACGCATGTAAATTACTTTTGACAATGGATTGCTCTATAATTCTCCGGTACTAATTGAAAATAATACTACCCGAATCTTTTATATGTAACGACACTGTTTTATGAACATACACAATGCTTACATAGTGAGTTTCGAAGCTAACCATAGAATAGAAATAATGAACTTACTAATAAATCAGGAAAAGAGTCTGGTCAGCTCTATTGGCTTGTTGGCTCCAGGGTTAACACACGGGCTGAAGGTTATATGCTGAGATTGGAAACCAGTCTCAAATCTCAAGCATCTGATTGACTGAAATGGCAACCATTGAGATTTGAGACTGGTTTCCATGCTCAGTTTTATAACCTTGGGCAAATGTTTTATTTTATTTTCAATTGATATACAAATCTATTTTTGTGTTAAATGCAATACTGAATTTTAGGAAATAAACTTTCGTTTCCTTCGGTCAACTGATTGTTTTTTTATCCAAATATCAAGGTGTATGTATTTATATGGTGTCATGGCACAATTAATAGCGATGTCGTTTTGATCAAATTTTCAAGCGTTTTTCGTTAAAAGAAATGTAATCTTGGGACATATTAACACGGCAATTCCGTGTTCGTCAATTCTTTTCTATCTATATGATTTTCTGCCAGTAAATGTATTAGGATAGTCGAAAAAGAATGTAATTATAAATAAAATTTGTCACAATAAAAGTAGAAAAGTAAGTAATTGCTGTTTTTAAAGTTTGGGTTATGCATTATTTTGTGTTTAATGTTAAAAATGTGGTTAAAAATGGTTATTTAAATAGTGTATCGTTTACAGGTCTAGAGGTTAGAAAGCTGAGATTGGAAACCAGTCTCAAATCTCAAGCATCTGATTGGCTGAAATGGCGACCAGTCGCCATTTCAGCCAATCAGATGCTTGAGATTTGAGACTGGTTTCCATGCTCAGTTTTATAACCTTGGGCACTGATCCATCTTCTTTATAAAACAAGGTATTTAACGTACACCATTCGAAGCTTCCTTATACAATGTAACAAGATAAAACTGTACTCAGTCTTCGAAAACTACTCGGAAAAGTATATGAAAGCCAAACTTTGTATAATTTTGTAACATTTAGTTGTCTTAAATAAGTTAACTGGTCGCAACCCAGCACGTAAATATATTTGATCTACGATATACCACTGCTAATTTTTTTTATTTCTCGCTAATGATTATGTTTCCAGCTGATTTTCTCGTCAGTAATCATTAAAGATCTCAGCATGCTATCATGAAAAGTCGCAACGTATTTGCATAAAGTGATGTAACACTGGCGCGTAAATCACGTTGGATGATGGAACCCATTTACCTTCGTTTGGGGGGTAATTTAGCTTTAACCCTATTTAGCAACTCGCATTACAGTAATGGTATCTTTCTAAACTTGGTCATGTTCTACATAAAAGCCCTCATATAAACAAGAAATATCTTTAAAAAAGATAAACGGCGTTGATGGAAAAGATTTTTATATATAAGAAAGAAAGAAATAAAGAGCGTGCAAAAATTTCGTCTGGTGATAATACGTCGATTAAAGAAGAATGTCTAACGTTAACTGTGCATTTATTCAGTTTCAATAAAATACCTCTTGTAGAGTTAGTACTAATGACGAAAAAATGTTATTAAAATACAATAAATGAAAATAATAACAACTTGTTACAAGAGCGAAATCTACCAACTTTTAAGTAAATTAACTTTAAAAAAAGTGTCCCTCCCGAGTATTGAACCCGGGGCATCCGCTTGAGAGGCGAGTGTGATAACCACTACACCAAGGCGATTTGAATCACTGGAATTGAAATTAACAATCAGTATCAAAGGAACTAGAAAGGAACTAGTAAGAACCAGAAATATCTGCACTTCTCTGTCGTTTTACACTGTGTATTGTACTCGAGTGTTTACCTGACACCCATGAATATTCCATATAAAATCGTATTTAAGCCATCAATTGACTTAACTGGTTATTTATACCGTAAATATATTTTTCTTCAATACAATTATCGCTTTTAAAAACGAAAATGCCCGAACATATAAGTGCCATGTAAATACTAACACACAATATAAAAATCGTTACGGTAATCATTAACGAGACCCACTAATAACCAATCAAAATAATCTATTTGATTTTCCCGCTGCATAATAAGTTTTATTTACAATATTTCATTGGTCGAAAAACTAGGTCAAAAGTGAGCTTAGACAGCTAACGCCGAATAATTTAAACGAGATTGTTTATTCACTGTTTAGAAAAAAGCACTATAAGACACGTGTAAATGTAGTAAATGTGGTAAACAATTGTCATCAAATGGATGGAATGCAATGGTCTGTAAAATTGTTCGAACACTACAGAAAACACTGATCCAGAATTACAAGCTACTGCCTACATTTTAAAGCTCCGACTTGAACGTATTATTACCTTTAATAGTTGCATTCGGTGCCATGTATTAAAACAGTTGGTCAATAACCTCCGAACTAGATTGAAACAAAAAGTAAAATTCTATTAACATCAACATTTTAAAAATAATGAACTGGAATTATTGTGTTTATTCACATTTAAAAATCTAACATGGAACCCCTATACACAAGTGTTTTCCAGATTAGTCATTTGATTGTTTGCTCACAAAACTTATTATCACTTGCTGCTGCAGTGTCTATCCTTCACTTAACCAGGTGATACTCCCTCACAATGCCTCATGTAACATTGACTTTCAGAGTCTTCTTCAAACAAATCTAACCAATTGCTGCTTTTAAATTTAATTATAAGAATCCCATTTACGTAAACAGACGGCGTACTGTTATTCTGTAAATAATGCACAACGTGCAGAAAACTGACGCAAAAAGCGCAACTCGTTAATATAAAATAATCTTAAAGGCAGCAGGTTGGTGCTTCAAGGGGTAACTCAGTACAGTCAGTCAGGGACTAAATAATATAAAATAGTCGAATTTCTTGTTATAACTTAAATCTTATGTTTTATAATCCACAATGAATATTTCTATTATCATAAGGAGTGAAGGTGAAATTTTCACCCAAACTAAACTATTGATAATAACTTGAAAATGACATTTTTTATATGATGAAACACATGTTTTATTTCAAAACGAAGGCTAGGGCTGTTGTCCTTTGAAACAAACAGAAAATCTATAACTTGTAACTGAGCATGCTATCTTAACATTACAGTCGAATCGAGACTTTTAAATTTTACAATTTAGAATTGCCTTAAGAGTCTTTCCCCGACACACAAACTCATTGAAAGGTTATTGTGCTTTGCCTTTTAGTCTTACATTAAATTGCATATATTTTTATATTTATTTGTTGTTATTTTCTAACGTTCGCAATAATCATTTTTGTTATTTATATTTGTTGTTCTCATATTTGCCTTTCAACGTTCCCTTTTAATCTATTTTAAATTTTTAATTGCGACCGGTAATTATTATAGGATGCTTTTTATTTGCATTTGTTCTATATCCCATGGGAGTAATGAAAGATATGTTTAATAAATAGATTCCAAAAAGCATAATAAAGTTTTATTTAAAACGACCTAGATTCTCGTCAGTTACATAATGAATGACTAAATATCATCACACTCAATCCTACAATATTAGATTTTCTGTAAAGTACGTTGTAAATACTCAAATCTATTGGAAGTTTAAACACTTTAATATTAAGAATGGTCAAAGATGGATTTGTAAATAAGCGAAAGGAACTCATTGTTGCGTTTAATTTATTTCCATTATTCAGTCTTTAAAATGGGCCTAAAATTGTGGTAATTTCTCACTTGCTGGGATAAAAAGATGAATTTAGATAAAAATTGATCGGATATCGAACATCACTAAAATTGCTCCTCTACTGTAAAAGTAGCAATCTGGCAGCCTGGCAACATGAAGTTTGCTTTTTGGCAGTCTGTTAGCACAGGGTCATGAATCTAGCATTCTGGTAGTCTGGCAGCCTGGCAGCACTAGGTCATCAGTCTAGCAGTCTGGCAGCACTAGGTCATCAGTCTAGCAGTCTGGCATTCTGGCAGCACTAGGTGATTAGTCTAGCAGTTTGGCAGTCTAGCAGCACCAGGTCATTAGTCTAGCAGTCTGGCAGCACTAGGTCATCAGTCTGGCAGCACTAGGTCATCAGTCTAGCAGTCTGGCAGCACTAGGTTATCAGTCTAGCAGTCTGGCAGCACTAGGTCATCAGTCTAGCAGTCTATCAGTCTGGCAGCACTAGGTCATCAGTCTAGCAGTCTGGCAGCAATAGGTCATCAGTCTAGCAGTCTAACAGTCTGGCAGCTTTGCAGTACTTAGTCATCAGTCTAACAGTCTGGCATTCTGGCAGCACTAGGTCATTAGTCTAGCAGTCTGGCAGCACCAGGTCATTAGTCTAGCAGTCTGGTAGTCTGGCAGTCTGGCAGCACTAGGTCATCAGTCTACCAGTCTGGCAGTCTAGCAGCTTTGCAGTACTTGGTCATCAGTCTAACAGTCTGGCATTCTGACAGTTCTAGGTCATTAGTCTAGCTATCTCGTAGTCTGGCAGCCTGGCAGCACATTTCATCAATCTAGCAGTCTGGCAGCACCAGGTCATTAGTCTAGAAGTCTGGCAGTCTGGCAGCACTAGTTCATCAGTCTAGCAGCTTTGCAGTACTTGGTCATCAGTTTAACAGTCTGGCATTCTGGCAGCACTAGGTCATTAGTCTAGCTATCTCGTAGGTTGGCAGCCTTGCAGCACATTTCATCAATCTAGCAGTCTGGCAGCACCAGGTCATTAGTCTAGCAGTCTGGCAGCCTGGCAGCACATGTCATCAATCTAGCAGTCTGGCAGCACTAGGTCATTAGTCTAGCAGTCTGGCAGTCTGGCAGCACTAGGTCATCAGTCTGGCAGTCTGACAGCACCTGGTCATTAGTCTAGCAGTCTGACACTCTGGCTGTACGAAGTCCGCAGTCTGTTGACCAATACTGCTGTGAAATGCGCGATACAAGCACTCTCAGTACTTTGATTACATCTGAACAGCTTTCGATCGGTACTGTGCAAGGCATTAACTGTTTATGTGAATGCGATAACTGCTAGAATTGAAGGCCCGCGAAAAACTGTTTGCACCTAAGCGTTTGCTCCTTTTTTCATGTGGCTTACTGAATGTCCAAGATCTGAACGAACAAGGATAGTTACCTGTTAGTCATGTGTCCTCTTCACTTTGAACTAGTTTGTATTATTCTTCACAGTTTTCGATTTTTAAGTCTACGATCTGCAGCATTCCATGAAAACTATACCTTAGCTAAAGGTAATAAAGCTGAGATTGGAAACCAGTCTCAAATCGCAAGCATCTGATTGGCTGAAATGGCGACTGGTCGCCATTTCAGCCAATCAGATGCTTGAGATTTGAGACTGGTTTCCATGCTCAGTTTTATAACCTTGGGCACTTATGCCAAAAGAAAAAATGCACCCTGTTTTCTGTGATTTTTTATTAACTGCTTTTCTTAATGCCTTAATATTTGTATCAAATATTTGAGAAAAGATCATTTAAATTATATAGTAGAAATATTATCTTATCTAAATTTTGATACCAACTATTTATGCATTAAGGAATGCAGTTAATGTAAAATCACCGAAAACAAAATGCACACTTTCTTTTGGAATAGATTATAGAATTTAGGAAAATTCAGCGAATATAAAAGTTTAAAGGACCAGAATCGAAAGTACGGAAGCGTATATTGACCCCCCTTATGCTTTTTATTTAATTAATGTCTATTTTTTCAGGTACATAAAATTATATTAAGCATATCGCTGTGATTTCGTGAACTTTTTTTTTCTTTTACATATTTTATGTTTTGAAAAAGCAAACTTCTATCTTTCTTTTTATCATATTATCTGTTTTTGTACCCTTTTCAATATTTCTGTTTTATATAATGCCCAACTATTTGCTCTTTTTATATATGTTTTTCATAAAGGAGTCTTATTCAATCATATATTTGGGGGTGTTTTATTTAAACCAACATAAAATTTTATTATTACGCAAATCATAATGTTAATTGGTACAATGTCAGTGAAAAATATAAATGTAACAATATTTAAACACACTTTATTTCATTTTAGTAAATGCAAAGACATAAGTCTTTATTGCAACTTGATTTAATAAAGGCCATGATAGATAATAACCTGTGCGGAGATTATTTAAACAATTCGTTTAAATAATTTCGTTTGAAAAGTTGATTATAATTATACCATATATATTTATCATTTTCTAGCTACTATATATATTTAACCGATGCATATGTAGAATATTCGACGCTATATCTGTAACACTATCTTTTATACGAATAAAATCTTCTTGAAAAGTATTTCACATCTTAAATATATACACATTAAAAATTCCTGATGATATCAAAGCTTATATGGAATAATTAATCAAAACAGAGCAAACATTATGTTGTCTTCTTTTAAGTAAGTAACACAAGCACTGATAAAATATCCTCAGTATTTATAAACTATTATTACACTGCTAATTTTAAAACTTCCCTAAAACATAAATAAGGGGGGGGGGTCAATATACGCTTCCGTACGAAAGCATTGGAAATCACTAATTAAAACTGAACGGCATGATAAATACAGAAAATAAAGCACTTCAGTTTTGGTGACATTTTTGTTAATTTTTAAAATGTATAGGATTGTTAAACATTGTTAAACGTAATTATTACCAAATTTTAAATCATTTTATTCAAATAGTTTACGTAAATTTCAAAGTTTATTTTTGTCGTTATTTAAAAATTCATGACAACTGCAGCAACGTTTATCAAGTGTTACTAAGGAAATGTTCTGATTTGGAAGACTGAGAGGACATCATACTATTCAAAGCTGATATCGCTTATTAAATTTACGAGCATGATAATCTGCTGTGAATGTGGTCGCATGTGGATGCGTTGAAAATCGCCGTATTATAAAAAAATACACGTGTATGCGATGATGCTGCTATGCGAGGATTTGTGTACACATAACATTTATTATGAAGTTTGTAAAGCCCAACAACCAGTGTCGTCTTTAACGTCTTTCTGAAAATGCTTAAGGTGGCTTGATACCTTTGACGGTATTAATAAAAAAAAGGTGTCCGATCATTTTGAAATTTGGCAGGTTGATAGATTTGGACGCCCCAAGTTGCCTGAAATAGTATTTCTTAACGGTTCACGTTATTTTAAGGTTAAGTGGCAAAAACGAAAGCTTTGTTTTTGTGTAATTGTGAGCTGTTCGATTTGTACTTGCTCGTGTCTACTTATTTAGTCATTTATCAAATACATTATTCTTTATAATTATCGCTTTATAAATCTGATAATTGTTTTGTGTTCTCGCTAACAAGCGCATAAGGGGAGACAAACTATGGTATTGATCGGATACTGTGATATCACAGACGAAACATCATAAAATATGTGGATATTCCAACTATTCTGTGAAGATTCGAAAAAATTCTCAAAATGATCAGCCTCTGGCACTGGCACTACGTGTACGATCTCGGTGAACTAACGTCTGGCTTCGTCTGGCATAGATCAATGTTTATACACATGAGGCTCAGTCGAGTTTTTACAAGAGTCCGTACCATGAGGGCATTTTTATTTTATTTATTGTTCTCTATATTCAAATTCCCATTGATGTCGCTTGGTGTCAAAAGTGATGTTGCATTCGTAATTCTTGTAAACCGTTTCTCTCTCATTCATACTTTGAATAAACCGCTTCTAAGAAATCTAATTACCTATTATGTCAGTAATCAATTACACAATTAGAGAAGGACCATGTCTTTTTTGCAGGACTATCCATTAAGTATAATATACTTATACTTAATGGATATAATGGATATGTGTTTCAATTCATACAATAAGAGATAGTCGTTCAATTCCAACACCAATTCCGGTCCAGCTAGTGAAACGAACTGCATCAATTGGTGATAATTAACATTATATACGTTAAAAAAAACATTTGTTCATATGTTACCTTTCATATCGATTGTTATCACTTGTGCTCATTGTTTAAGATTTCGTTTAACGGTTATCCGTACCTTTTGTTTATTAAGTAATTGTATTGATTATAAAATTGTTTATCTCAAGTCTAGCAGCACAAGTCTGTGTATTCGGGCTGTCTTCACAAAACCTTGCTTCAATCTGTCATTGTTAAGATCGGTTGACACACAGAGTAGACACACCTTCAGTAGTATTTCTTGTTGTTCACACTTTTCACTGAGGCTCGGTGTATTAAAACAGATATTTCTGCTTTTTCAACCAAACGATATGGTCGCAATATTGCTACATACACTTATTATTTCAAAACCCGGAATACACTCTTTTCTCAAGGTCCGTCCGAAACGGCTTTTCCGGATTTTATCATCCGGATTTTATATAAACCGGAAAGGCGCAAAAGGAATACACCAAAGGCTATTGGCGCTATTTCTGTTTCTTGAGTACCGCAGTATTGTAGAGCTAATATTTTATACATTTGTTAGATAAAAGGAATATAATTTTAGGGAATGTATAGGTCTAGCTATCTTTCTTTACTGTAATGTATCGGGAAAAAAACGATTCATTACTAACATTTATTATGCATAGTTTGATTGAACGACATTTTGCCGTTCAAAAGATTTTGATAATATACTTTTCTGTTGATAAAAGTGCAATGAAAGCTGTACAATGCAATAAAGTTATATATTTTCCGTTAACTAGTATTTGTTTACACGCAGATATACCTAAAAAGGCACTAATATAGTTGTATGGATGTTGATATAGATTTCTAATATCACTAAATGCAAATACAAATGTATACGGATGGCGCTAATTGACATCATCAGTCGTCTTTCATCATCATCATCATAATCATAATCATAATCATCCTCATAATCATCACCAACATCATCATCATCGTCAACAACAACAAGATCATCATCATCATCTCAATCATCATCTTGAGAATCATTATTTTCCTCCTCCTCCTCCTCCTCCTCATCATCATCATTATAAAGTGAGGCGATTTTAAAATTATTTAAGTGAAGATATTTACAATCGACAAACAAATATGAATTTAGAGAGGGAATGGTGAGTGTGGAGGTATATCCTTAACGTAATAATCATGATGAAAGAGAAAAATACTGGCGTTTTAAAATCGTAAATAGCAGTTTAAATTTTTTACATTAAAATATTTATCGAATAGAAATGTTTATAATATAGAAGGTAAAATCATTGAGTCAAATATTACAATTAATAGCTTATTGATATATACATTGTGTCAAATGTGCAACTTTGATGAAAATTAATGCATTATAAACTGTTTGATTTTATAGCAATTTCTTCTATATAATACAGAACACAACGCAAATAAATGCAAATAATGGACAGCATATATCGTCACCTTGGTGCAAAAACAGTTTAAGTACCATTGAAATAAGAAGGAGTTATACCGTTATTGCACTAAGGTGACGATATGTGTTTCAGAAACTTAATGCTCTGAAACCTAGAACAGTTGCCTCGAATCAGATCGCACCGTTAAGATGTATTCATAAGTTACAGCTTTTAAAGCATCTTATTTACGAATAATAAGGCAAAGTCAGTGTAGTTTGCTATTTCTGGCTACTCCTAACCATTTATTGATAATCGCTCTGCAAAGTGATCAGAGGGCCGAAGGCCAGCATGAGCTTCAGTGGGGTTATCACACAAATTAAACAAATATTAAACAATATTAACGTTTTTAAAAATTGGCCAATATCATAAATATTTGTTTTACCTTCGTTAATTAAGTGAGAGAGAAGCATTCTAAAGTACTGCTGAAATATATTTTTATTACCAGGACCTGGTACACGAATTTATATCCCACAATAACACACTAGGAGTCACGGTGAGACGAGTGGCTCACCATTGCAGGTTCTGCTTGAAAAAAATACAAGGTACTGCAAAATACATATTGTACTAATCATATATATATATATGGTGTATTTTATATTATTTTCAGGTCTGATTGCCATGGCAATTTTAAGTGCAAGAGAGAAGAAGCTTGTATTGAGTGATATCTATCAGTGGATACTCGATAACTATAGCTACTTTAGAACAAGGTATGTAACTTGCACAGAAATATCTTTTATAAAGTGATGTCTCTTCGCCCGTCTGTCCGTCTATCTGTCTGACTGTCTCTCTGTCTGTATATATCCAAATTAGTTACATTACATTTTTAAATACTCTGTTAAGAAATACTTTCTGGTTTATTATATTAAGATGAATAATGCATGGTTATTTTATTTATTTGTCTATTTATTTATTTATTTATTTATTTATTTAATTGTTTGTTTGTTTTGTTTGTTTGTTTGTTTGTTTGTTTGTTTGTTTGTTTGTTTGTTTGTTTGTTTGTTTGTTTGTTTGTTTGTTTGTTTGTTTGTTTGTTTGTTTGTTTGTTTGTTTATTTATTTATTTATTACCATCTATTATATTATTGCGAAATAGTAATTTATTATCGAACTTCGACAATAAATAATTGATATTAAAGAAAAAATGTTTTTGGAATAATTCTGGACTTAAAATAATTGTCGAAATGTTTTCAACTTCATATTATCCTCATCGGCATTTTCCTGGAGTTATATATTCATACAACGTTTGGTTGTCTTCGGATCTTATGACCGTATTATATTTGCAAAAGGTATTGTTCGGATATCATTAATGAAATAAAGAATTCTTTATGACTGATATGTTTATGGAGCAGTTATAACGCCAACGTTGTCGGACTGTATAAAATAATGGTTGTTGATGCCGAGTTTACTATTCATATAACTGAACAGATAATATTGTCATTCGAAGTACCTCATTTAACTTTTTTATTGCATAAATACTTATTTGAAATCTATATTTGCATAACATATACAATATATAAAAGCTAATCCAATCCTAACTTAAAAGTGAACGAAAACTGATTATAAGTTCATGATTTCTGCAACTGCCGCACGTAACCGTGAACTAGATGTCTCAATTTTGTTTCAAGCACCGACATACGTGCGTGTCTCTGGATTTTATGTACATTACATGCCTAAATGTTTCGGGATATTTCAAGTACTCTACGTGAACGCATGTCTTTGAAATATTTATGTACTTACGTGCACGCATGTCTCGAGATTATTTATGTACCTACGTGCACGCATGACTCAAGATTATTTATGTACCTACGTGCACGCATGTCTCGAAATTATTTATGTACCTACGTGCACACATGTCTCGAGATTATTTATGTACCTACGTGCACGCATGTCACGAGATATTTATGTATCTTCGTCTTGGGATTTTTATATACCTACTTGCACGCATGTTTATGGATTATTGATGTACCTACATGCACGCACGTCTCGGAATTATTTATATACCTTCGTGCACCATAATACAATTTATTTAGGTACCTACTTAGGTTTATTTAAGTACCTTCGTGAATGCATGTCTTTGAATCATTATGGATCTGAGTGCACGCATGTCTCGGGATTATTTCATGTACCTATGTGCGCGCATGTCACGGGATTTTTATGTACCTTTGTGCACGCATGTCTCGAGATTTTTTCAATAATGTGTACGCATATATTGGGATTATTTAAAATAGCCTTACTGCACGCGTGTTTGTTGGTTGATTTATTCAAATCCTCTACCTACATGCATGCCGCGATACGTATATGCATGTTCCGAGATTAGTTTAAGTTGCGTTAGTATTTCATAGTGTATATCTGCCGATGCTAATCTGAAAGGGGGCGATTTGAAAACCCGTGCCCTTTTGGAGCAATATTTTCACTTTTAAGAGTTCTGTAGGGAGATTTTCGGATTCAGCGAATCTTAAAATGGTTAGGTTCAAATTATCACACTCTTTTCCCGGAAAATACACATTTTCACAAATCCTTCTGAGTATTGTATGTGATTATTTCTTTATATATATTAATGTTTTATGTATTCATAACCCTTAACGGGAAATATAAAATATTTTTTTCTGGTACACACGATGAATATGTCAAAAATACATTTTAAACAATGATATAATACAATGATTCTATCACAGAGGTCCGGGCTGGAGAAACAGTATCAGACACAATTTGTCCCTTAATGACTGCTTCATAAAGGCCGGAAGAAGTGCTAACGGCAAAGGTCATTACTGGGCAATCCATCCGGCAAATTTAGAGGATTTCCAGAAAGGGGATTTCCGTCGGCGTCGTGCACAACGACGGGTTAGAAGACACATGGGACTTACTGTCACCGATGACGATGATGATGACAGCCCATCTCCATCGCCTGCCCCTCTCCAACCTTCACCGAGCTGGATTGCTGCCTCAAACAACGATGTCAATGTAAACATAGTTGAAACTCCTAGAGCTTCCACCGGGCAGAGTCAAAAGGAAGACGGTTTACATCATGACAATGGTCAAGTTCAAATGAATAAACAATTCCGGCGACAATTTGACGTAGAAAGCCTCCTCGCGCCTGACCCAGAATGTTATAAGCGCATGCGCGCAGGACTGCTTACGTTTAACGTAGATGATCCACGAGCCATTTTTGCATTAGGACAGACAATGAAAAATGACGTAAAAGAAAATGAGAATAAAATAAGTAGTGATAGTGGAAACAGCAGTGAAAACTGTGAGGATGAAAGCGAGGAAGGGAAAGCGAGCGGGGAAGAAAATGACAATAGCGACACAAACATTCATGCTGAAAGTAGTGGTTCTCAGAAAAACGTGAAAGTAACAGAAGAAGAATACATAAGCATCGCAAGAGACAGTGAAAATGAAGGATCAAGCAGTGATAGTGGTAAAGATACGGGTAGTGACCACGGAGGATGCAACACTATGTATACTCCTAACGAAGAAGTTGAAGATAAAAGACAGATGCAAACCACATCTAGAGCTGAATCTTATCTTAACTCAAATGAAAGTAATCGTGATGAAAGCATATCTTGCCAAATATATGGCACTAATGGATTGTTCAGAAATAAAGATTTCTCAGTTTCACAAAGAATCAGCGCGTTCTATGGCGCTCACATGTCCACCTTGACGCCGGTCTCGCAAATTGCTAAATTTCCGATGATTTCCCGACCAAGTGTTCCTTTGGACATAGAGACAGCCCAGAAATGGCAGTATAGTATGGCCACCGCTTTAATCAAAGCTCAGTCGACAAATAGGCACTCACCTGTTAGTCAGGATAGTGACTGATGTGTAAATTTCATTGATGAGTTAACTTTGGCACTATCAAGTTAATACGAGACTCAATATTTCTTTGACTGTACTGTGTAAAGCAATAACTGAATAGTGCATATTTGGCAGTTTCCAAAATGGAAATATCACGTGAACATGACTACTATATCTCGCATAGTATCTACCTTACTCAGATTAAATAACCTGGGCTGATGGTTATAAAACTGAGCATGGAAACCAGTCTCAAATCTCAAGCATCTGACTGGCTGAAATGGCGACTGGTCGCCATTTCAGCCAATCAGATGCTTGAGATTCGAGACTGGTTTCCATGCTCAGTTTTATAACATTGGGCACAGTTACAGTCTTACCCCGTCTGTCTTGACGAACGTCATCGCTAACTTAAAACTGCATTTAATTACTATTTGGCATAAAGATGACATTTTTGTTGTTTTAAGCTTAGTCATGTGTTTATATGCCAATGTCTACACAATTAAAACTGTCAGCATATGTTTTCTCAAAACAGAATTTACTAAATCCAATTAGAAATTTGTTTCGCAGCTTCTTAAAAGGGGGGATGCAAATATGTTTTAAAAGGTACTCAGAGTTAAAAGAAAGTAGGCAAATAGATTTTCAATACCTTGAGACACTAAGAACAAGCATTTGATGCATCTGATGATATGAGATGATCTTAGTCGTTGATCATGAAAAGAGTGATCTTAGATTGACTAGACGGTCAAGGGACAATCTCAAACTCAAACCCGACCTTGTTCTTTATACCATTTTTTTAATTTCAGAAATAAAACAGTCAGATTTATTAATCACACTTTTATGTCTGGCTATACTTTATTTTTCTGTTTGGCAAGCTTAGTTTTTAATCCAAATGGGTTTATTAAGTTTCAAAAGTTGACGCTCAAGTTGATAAAATAAATGAAATATGCATATCAGGAATCGCCACTCTCACAAAACACAGCCTCCCCACGCAGCGAAAAAGAAGAAGGTTAAGCTGTAACTTTAAATATTATTACAAAGATATGTACATTCGCAAATGCATTTTAACATGGGTATTTTCGGAAGTTACAACAAACACAATTAAAGTTCTTGTATTTTTTCCATCGATATTAATTTTACATATACGTGCAAAATATCACTTAATCAGTTTTGCCGCAAACATTAGCTGCATCTTTGGTTGCTTCAATGCGATTATAAGTAACTAAAATACTTGTTTTGTAAATATCTGCAAATTTCTTGTTCATAGCATCCACTGTTAAATTTTACAGTAACATAAATAAGTTATTTAATTATTGCCTGTTTTAAATTTATTAATTACGGAAATAAAAAAATTAAAAACGAATTTATTTGTCTTACTACTGGATTACCCTTCACCAGGATTCAACTACATATAAAAAGTTTTTGACAAAATGACCCTTATCACATTTTTAACATTGTGGGGTGGTACCACTATCATAACTTGCATCGAATTCTTGTTAATGTTAATGATACATGCTGTAATTATTTAAATAAATACTCATCTTAATGAGAAGTTAGCAAGTTCTATTCTCAATATATAAATAAGAAATGTTTACTGTTAGGGGATGTAAAACAACGCATTTTGTGTGGCTAATGGTCATTTTGTCATAGACTACCTCATGTATGGTATTTTAAGTATCATATTTTAAAGTATGTAATAAGTAGAATAATCACAGCAGGCATCCAAACCTTTGAAGATTAAGGAAAATATCCAGGAATCTCCAAAGGCAACAAACACGATAGGTATGGAATACAAAAGTCCAGTTTATGTTTAGTAAAGACCCGTAAATAAATTACCTTCACCACAAGTTTCAAAGAGAGGCGCACAAGACGATCACACGAAGCCCACACCAGCAAGACAACGCTCGCTGAAGAACATACAATCACACTACAATGCCTAAAATGACCACACATACGCAGAAACTAAAGGTTTCAAAAAGAAAACTAAGGTGTCGAGCTTATTTTGTAGGTTATCAATATTTATCCAATACAAGAGAATTAGGAGATAAATCACCAAGATCACGATGGCGGTGATTAAATAATCGAACTCTGATGATCTTTTTTTCACCAAATCCTGTTTGACCGACGCGCAACAAAGAGATAAGTGTAAGCAAAGCAACCACAAATTGAGGGTTTGATTACACAGCATACAAAGCCATGTACAATATCACTTCGTCACTTTCGACAAATTAATATTGAGGGTAATTGAGAATATCGGAACAAGAATAAGATATAACGGGATCAGTTCGATAAGGCCCTTCTTTTAAATTTTCTTTCAGAATACTGGTTGCAAAATACCCCGTTTCTGGGCTTTTATAAAAAGGTTAAGTTATTTGACAGAAACTGGGTATCAGCAAACGCTCTTATCTAATCATTTGTAAAACCGATATTCATGTCAGAATGCATGAGATTTGAGACTAGTTTCCAATCTCAGCTTTATAATCTCCAGCCCTGGTACACTTATCAGCCGTATGGTGCTATCGTGGAAACTCCAGTGATGTTCCCATATCCAGAGGCGTATGGTCCGCGAAGAAAGAATATGCTTGTTTTATACGAGACAATTATCGGCGGAACGAAGCAAAATAGGATTTCGATAAAATTAGTCCTGAATATCACAGACTAAACGCTTACATGCTAATTTTAAACGCAGAATCTATACTCCCCATCAAAAGATAGTTACAAGTTTTGTTATTACTACCGGCTGTCACTGATTGATATAATATGAATACTTATGCTCAGAATCAGGAACACACTTCCAGTGTTTCGTACCATTAAGACTTTTTTGGTTTTCTGGATTTTTCGGAAATTTCTCGACTGCCGTCATCCAAAACATTTTTAAGCGTTAAATATCTCAACACTAGAGTGTATCTTAAAATAAAACATTTAAAAATTTCATTTTCTTATAAATTAAATTTTCTGCGACGCGAAGCAAAGGTAGGACAGCTGTTAACCTCTTTTCCTTCGGCAGTAATATAATATTGTATGGTTGATTTTAAAGTTTCTTTTAAATATTGAATGTCTAAATGTCGGCAGCAGAAAACTGTTGATAAGCGTGTAAGTTACCTGAACGAAATACCACGTGTTTACCGGTGATAGTTTGACATATCTACTTGTTTCACTTTCATCAATGTAAAAGCTACGGTAAAAGTGACAACTTTCTAGTGATGGTCAGTACATGTAGATATTTCTATGGTGAATTAACAATTTCCTTAGGTTTGCAAGCTGAGACATTGAAGCTAGCCATAAAAAACTGAATACAATACATATTTCTACAACAAACGCCTTAAACTTGGATGTGTTAAAATGCAGAACAATAAAATACATTAGAACGTTTCCAGTACGGTGGTACTTAATTTCTTTTTATTTAAGTCTTTTGAAAAAACCTAGCGGTTAAATACGCATATTAATAATAGCCACTATTAGATAACCATCTCAGACCGCAGACAAGAAGAGGGAGAGAAAGCATTAGGACAAATTTCAAAAATAAAACACAAACATTGTACAAAAACAACAAGAAAACCGAAACCTTGGAAAAGTTCTTGATGCTGGCGTTTAATCCAGGTTATTGGGTGCATCGACTGCCTCGCCAATTTTTTCAGAAACGAACTTAGTAGTTTCGTGTCAACATTTACAAAAGGGACAGTTGTTTTAGGGCATCGGACTCCAGATCCGAAGGTTCGAAAGCAAGCAGGAATGTGAGTCGTTTGCAGTTTCTACAATCCACTGTATAGCAGGTAGTTTATATTATTTTTCCATTTTGTTGCTGATTTTGAAAAGCATGCGAAACAATAACTCTCTCGGAGGAAGACAATATACAGAATACATCCTATGTATTTATATTTAAAACAGCCTTTTTACACTTACATGTAGGTGTCAAAACGTATTTATTATGATTTGCCTTAATTTTAAAAAGAAAGATGTTAAAACAATGTCGAGTGTTATAAAGGTATTTTTAAGGGATATGTTGTGCTTTAGAGGTGCTAATGCACTTTAAACGGCTATTTATGTTGAGGATATATTTCGGTCTTTTGCATCTTTCCTCGCATATATATCATGCGAATATTTGTTAGCATACAAAACTGATCCCAATTTGTTCAAGTAACGTAGCAATTAACAATCTTGAGTTGTACTGTTTGTACCTTTTTTGTATATTGCTCCGCCATTTTCACAAAGTAAAGCATTGTTCGCGGGACAGCAAAGAGGGATCATGTGTGCCCTTTTATCAACGATACTACTACGCTTGAAAAATTAAAGAATCTCTCTGCTAAATATTAAGTTTGACCTGTTGATTGGATTTGGTTACATATGATTTAGCAGTGACCGATATGTGTTAGGATACCACCTTCAATTGTTGTTAACATAAGCCTGTATAGAGGGTCGCACATTTGCATTATCTCAGCTGCTTTGCTAACATTCGTATCGCAGTGTATGTATTCAAATTTAAAACAAGCACAATTTCACGGTTTTCAATCATGTTTACAAAATATGAAGATGGTTGTTAACTTTACATTCTCATTAACATAAATTATCATAATATGATTTTCTTGTTTACATACATGTTACATTATTTTTAAACATCCCTCGCATGTTTCGCTGATGTATTCATGAGATACTTTGTATATATATATATAAACTAGTATATAACTTTTTCTGGCAAAGTTTGATAAACCTCATCTCTTTGCTTGAATTTCAATGCCTAGACAATTTTGTAAAGAAAAAAATTCTAATTCGTAAACGGAATATAAATCACTAACTTTCGTGTGAACATAGCGCTTATGGCAAATAGTACTTTGTTCTGGTCTTGATTTATCATTCCGCAGGGGATACCTCTCACATTTGTAAATGACAGCAAAAGGATAATTATTTCCCCTTGTGAAATTTAGAAGCGTCACACGAGTTCGCTCACGAAGCCATTATTAGACAGATTAATACCAAATGATATCAAAAGGCGAACAAACAGATTAAAACGGTAATTCATTCTGTCAGTATCAATAACAGAACTCATGTAATGTTTGGAAACTTAAGCTTCTGAGGTAACCAGAATACAACCGTTTATTATAGTGTGTAAACAGTAATTGACATTGACATTTCTTTTCTCATAAAATATTAAGAACCGTCTGTTAAAAGTTGAGAAAGCTGAACAATCTGTTAGGTTACGAACTACTGGGATCATAACTGGAACTGAAATGAACATAATCATCTTATTTGTGATTAGAATAAAACAGTACAAATAACTATTATATCAAATGACACATTGGAAAAATACCTTATGATTATGTTCTATAATATAGCATTGGGGACAAACATTGCAAATGGCAAAACGTGGCTAAAATTTCAAAAATAACATCCAAACTAGATTTTAGTGAAGAAATGTTTTGTCTTAGAATATTTAAAAATTGCACGCCGAGTTCAGTCGAATTAATGCTCTAATTACCAACCACATACTAAAACAAAAGAAACACTCTTTACATCAGAAATCAAAAACCCATGCCTGTACCAGGAAATATGCTCTTTAATATGTTATGGCGATTCTACACTGCTGTCGATAGCTTATGTTGCTGAACAACATACTTTCTGATTTTTAATATACGAAATAAATAAATGGCTTGAACCATATTCGAGAAATTCGAATTTGTAATGTTTCGGGTAGGAAGTGACCCTAAGTGTAAGGTTGTTTTAGTCAAATGCACAAATAAATTGACAAACGGTGACGTGTATAAATAGAATGCAAACACTGATTCAGTTGAATTATAGTATTTTACCGATAGCTATACATTCGTGTAACAGACGAATACAATTTAAAAATGTTTTTTTAATCAATCGCCATGTTCTATCACTGGAAAAATTAATATTTCATTCACCCCTATCTGTTATAAGAAAATGCTTGGTTATTTAAACCTTATCCTAACACAACAATTATTTACTCAAATTACCTAAAATATTATCGGATATATATTCCAGCTACGTAAACTTCGCAGTACAATGTACGAATTTCGTCATGGCCGCGTGTTCGAATCCATTTATAAACTCTCTTTAAAAATACATCTAAGTTATACTGTTTCATTTCATTAAATATTACTTTGAATCTAAAATTTGAATTTTTTAATTCATCTAGGTCATACTGTTTTCATGTCATTTAATATGACTGAATTTGATCAACTTAATTTAGTTTATTTCAATTTATTTTGGGTTTTTGTTTTGTATATTAAGAACCGTCTGTTAAAAGTTGAGAAAGCTGAACAATCTGTTAGGTTACGAACTACTGGGATCATAACTGGAACTGAAATGAACATAATCATCTTATTTGTGATTAGAATAAAACAGTACAAATAACTATTATATCAAATGACACATTGGAAAAATACCTTATGATTATGTTCTATAATATAGCATTGGGGACAAACATTGCAAATGGCAAAACGTGGCTAAAATTTCAAAAATAACATCCAAACTAGATTTTAGTGAAGAAATGTTTTGTCTTAGAATATTTAAAAATTGCACGCCGAGTTCAGTCGAATTAATGCTCTAATTACCAACCACATACTAAAACAAAAGAAACACTCTTTACATCAGAAATCAAAAACCCATGCCTGTACCAGGAAATATGCTCTTTAATATGTTATGGCGATTCTACACTGCTGTCGATAGCTTATGTTGCTGAACAACATACTTTCTGATTTTTAATATACGAAATAAATAAATGGCTTGAACCATATTCGAGAAATTCGAATTTGTAATGTTTCGGGTAGGAAGTGACCCTAAGTGTAAGGTTGTTTTAGTCAAATGCACAAATAAATTGACAAACGGTGACGTGTATAAATAGAATGCAAACACTGATTCAGTTGAATTATAGTATTTTACCGATAGCTATACATTCGTGTAACAGACGAATACAATTTAAAAATGTTTTTTTAATCAATCGCCATGTTCTATCACTGGAAAAATTAATATTTCATTCACCCCTATCTGTTATAAGAAAATGCTTGGTTATTTAAACCTTATCCTAACACAACAATTATTTACTCAAATTACCTAAAATATTATCGGATATATATTCCAGCTACGTAAACTTCGCAGTACAATGTACGAATTTCGTCATGGCCGCGTGTTCGAATCCATTTATAAACTCTCTTTAAAAATACATCTAAGTTATACTGTTTCATTTCATTAAATATTACTTTGAATCTAAAATTTGAATTTTTTAATTCATCTAGGTCATACTGTTTTCATGTCATTTAATATGACTTTGAATTTGATCAACTTAATTTAGTTTATTTCAATTTATTTTGGGTTTTTGTTTTGTAATTATCAAAATTTCAACATTATGCATCCTCAATATCCATTTGAATAATATACGTAAGATAAAATTTAATTGATGTATATAGCTGGTAAATGCGAAGAAACAAATCATTATGTTTTTTCTATTAATAATTATATATAAGAATTATTAACGAATTTTTTATTCATGGGATCCAAGTCCAAAACATGTATTTTCATGTTCGATATTAATGTTATCCGTGACAACGTCTATGACCTCTCGCTTAAACAGAACTTGGGTTATCAAACGTTAGGATATTTGAATTAACAATTGTATGCGAGTGATTAAAATTTTAGCGTTAAGGTTAAAGCTGTTGCTATTTCCAAAACATTTACAAAACTGAATGCTAATAACCTGTAAGTTTCTGTGTATTTCCAAATAAGGCGAAAATTAAATCAGTAAAAGGATATTGTCGAACTAGCCGAATTTCGAAACGTCGCAGTTCCATTTTCGCCTTCGAGTCTCGCCAGTGTTTGTCTGTTGATTATGTTATCATAGGGTACAATGGCCCAGCAAGACTTTAACTACTTTATCAACAACATTTCGACAGTTTTGCCGTGTTTTGTCTTCACATTTGTTATTAAAGACTTCTCATGGAGTTTCACCAATCTTTGTATTTATTCCCTCTTGAATGGTGATCACAGATCGGCTTCGGTGTGTATTGTCACAGGGCAGTGTTCAATCCAGGGGGTTATTGAAGAGCGCGGTAATTAATGTGCTTGTAATTCATTTTAAGGAGGATGGGACACGCCCCAGTATTTGAGCGCCACATGTTATGGTTGAGGGGACAATGCATCCCTCTAGGGGGCGCTCGTCTTCAGGGAGGTTTGAGTGACAAACTATCGAGATGCTAGTCATCACGCTCGCCGGTGTTAAACTAACTTGAGAACTTCAATAGGTCACACAATAACACATGATTTTGATAATATTTTAAACTATTAACGAGATGAAATGACCTATGATTTATTTTTCATGTTTTTATTGCAACGTTTACTGTCGTTTTCAAGTAGCCATTCATGTATTTCTTTTTAATTTAACATTTTTCTCCGTTGACCACTAAGAATATTTGAATAAAATAGATGTTGATGTGATTGAATGATTGATTGATGCGATGTGATTCATTGATGCGATGTGATTGATTGATTGATTGATTGATTGATTGATTGATTGATCGATCGATCGATCGATTGATTGATTGATTGATTGATTGATATTGTCTTGTTTCATTCATTCATTCATTCATATTTTTATTCATTCATTTCATTCATTCATCCTTTCATCAGTTTATATTAAAATTTAATGTGTTCCATTATCACTTGAGAAATCCAATGTCAGAAGCCAAGAAATGTCCTTGAGACATTTTTTAATGTCGAAACAAAAGTCTCAGCTAATGCCGTCTCCAACGGGATGTATAAAATCGCAACCATTCGTAACCATTTTACCGATGTAGTGTTTATTAGATTTTATTATCCGAAACAATGCCTTAATTAGTGTAATATCTCCCAAAGTCTCGTCATCCGACGTTTTAAGTTGCCAATGAAATTTATAAATTGTTTAATTATTCGCACTGGGAATCTGCTGACGACTTTTACTACCAATGTAGCAAACACAGCAAACTGTTTTGTCATTAAAAGCTGTCGTAATTTGATAACATACTCTTCTTTTCGCAACATTTTCTCAGGGGAAATATTCGGGGTAAGCAAACGTAATTCAAACTGAAGGTCGTCGAGAATCTTACTCTTAGCATACTGTTCTCTTCTTGTGGTGAAATTTGATGCATAGAGAATATCTGTATAAATATCTTTGGAAGATTGTACAAACCAACACTTTCCTTTATAAAACCTTTTATGATTTTTGTTTAATGTCAATTAAATCAAATTTTAAAACACATATTTTGGGAATACACATATTTTCAAAGACTTTGGATGGACTTGATGACATTCTTACAAGCAAGAAAGATGCATGTGTTGATTGACAATTTAGAATCACAGAAGACTCGGTTAATTCTTCAGTACTTAATTTCATTACACTATTATCAAAATGTTTCGGGCCCCATTACGGGTAACACCATTTTTTCTGGAAAAACGTATTACAAGTATGTAATAATTATACAGTTATTTGACAATACAATTTGTTACACAGTTATTCAACAATAACATTTCAATTTGTTACACAGTTTTTCTTTAGTATATTTTTAGTTTCAAGGGTCTCGAAACATGAATGTTTATATCTTTGAATACAAAAACATAACTTTAATACTATGATAGAATCTAGTTTTCCCGTCCCCACTCCCCCCATATGGCGGTATATTTCTATTAAAGCACAAACTATACAGTTTTATATAAATTTCTTTGTAAAATACATCATTGTGACAGCTCTAGGTACAATATAATCGAAATAGTAGAATCATTTAATTTAATAAAGTGATTTGTCAATTACTGAAATTTAATATTTAATCAAAATTGTCAGGATAAAGTATTTGTCAGTTATTATATAACCTACTCAGTGAGTTTACTGAGTATAATTTTAAAAGTCTTTATCAAATATTTCATTTTTTCTGTTAATTTTGGATATGTATTGTTTGGCAATTAGTTCTGTTTAAAGTATTGTTTGAACAGTCTCAATGTCAGTAATCCTCTACAATTACACTGTATCCTTAAACTTTGTTTTATAAATAAAGTACTTAATAATAAGAAATATATACCGTATTGTGTTATCTTTACCGTGTGAAAAAATATAATTTTTAACATCAAAGTCGTAGTTTATTTAACATACATTTCTAAGCCAGTTTTTAATTTTGTGAAATAAAATTGTTTACTGTTTGACATGGATATAACAAGTGAATAATTGTTTCTGAAGTTTGTCCACAAAAGGAACAGAGATCACTATCCTCTTTGTTTATCTTCAATAAAAAAATTTTTGCTGTTAAAATATAATTATTAATTTTGATTTGGAAATTTTGAAGTTTAATCTCTTCTATCTTTGCGGTTGCTTTACAGAACAGAGCATATTCATTCGCAGTTATTTCATTAAGAAGATGGTTCCATTTGTACGGAGTGGTTATTAAATCACTTTACAAAGTGTTGAATATACGTTTACACCCATTCTCATCTTTTAATATATTTCTTAATGGCGGGCTTAATAAAACGCTTCTTTTATATAGTTTTAGTTCTGTAGAAGAATTTCTTAAAGTGTGTTTCCAAATATTTGGTATGTTTGACCATAATCTTAAATAATCTAAATACGTTCCTTGAATTCCATACCTTGTTTTAAGTTCTATTAAATTGCCATTATCGCCAAATAAATCAATTATATAAAAGATATTTTTATTATACCAATTTTTGAAGAAAAGGGATTTGTTTTAACAGTTTTGATTAAACCATAGCGGTGACGTCAATATATCCTCTATATTTTTAATTTCATGTTTTTGTACAAAATATCAAAATACTTTATTTCTAAAAACAAATATGAAAACTAGACCGACAATGTACTTAATGAATAAAATATTAATTTAAAAAATAACATATAATCCGTTTCAGATATCAAGCTGTGAAGACCTAAACACGCTAGAAAAAATTGATAAAGACATAAAAATAATTCAGAAATCCACATTCATACATTCCTCTCTTGTCTAGTAGACCCTAAGTACTTCTGAAAATAAAAATAGTGTTAACTCATGTCAACTCACCAAATACAATGACAGCTGGGCTGGCGGATAGGTAGCAACGCTGTCAAATACTAGCCTCGCGTGAATTAAAATAACGAAAAGTCGCAATATTTATATATCATACCGAGAAAAAGTCGTGACCTGACGAGTCTGCTAATTTAAATGTTTATGAAGGAATCCCATTAAACGTCATAGCGGAATTTTAACGTCTCTGCTCTCATATTGACGATAAAAATATTCATGACTGATAAGACAACTTACGGCAGCTATACGCATTGGTGACAACCTGGCGCGTTCACATTAATCCTCAAAAATTCAAAGTTTTTCCGTATTTTCAGAAACAAAAACATACTATTGTATTTATTGTAAATGAATATAAATGCTAGAAGCGAATAATTTCGGTGTAGATTTATGATATAACATCGGACGGAATGAGTTGAATTGTAAAAGCGTTCACCGATTCCATTTGGCACAGCGAATTTTGAAGCACAGAAACAAGCTCATGTAACATTCATTCAAATAAACAACAACCGAATTACTATTTACAATAATGTAAAAAAAATCCAAAAACAGTGATGCAATATGGTGTCTTTCGAATTATCATTCTTAATAAGGAACTAAAACAAGTATTATCACATAATAACTCGTCATCAGAATATAAATGAAACTGAACTGGCTTAGAACCACTGAATCTCACCTCCAATTACACATGTAATAGGATTAAAACAATATATAAGTATTGTTGTGATTAAAAGTGTTCACGTATTTACATGAAAGTTTTTTTTTCATTTTTAGCTCACCTGTCACGTAGTGACAAGGTGAGCTTTTGTGATCGCAATTTGTCCGGCGTCCGTCCGTCCGTCCGTCCGTCCGTCGTCCGTCCGTCCGTAAACTTTTACTTTAAACGACATCTCCTCTTAAACCCCTGTGCCAAAGTTGATGAAACTTGCCACAGATGCTCCTTGCATGAAGCTCTTCCAAATTTGTTCAAAAAAAAGTATTCCATGCAGAACTCTGGTTGCCATGGCAACCTAAAGGAAAAACTTTAAAAATCTTCTTGTCTGAAACCACAAGGCCTAGAGCTTAGATATTTGGCATTTTGCACCCTCTAGCGGAACTCTACAAAGATCGTTCAAATTATTTCCCTGGGGTCAAAATTGGCCCCGCCCGAGGGGTCACTTCATTTTACATAGACTTATACAGGAAAAACTTTAAAAATCTTCTTGTCTGAAACCACAAGGCCTAGAGCTTAGATATTTGGCATTTAGCACCCTCTAGTGGAACTCTACGAAGATTGTTCAAATTATTTCCCTGGGGTCAAAATTGGCCCCGCCCCAGGGGTCACTTCATTTTACATAGACTTATATAGGAAAAACTTTTAAAATCTTCTTGTCTGAAACCACAAGGCCTAGAGCTTAGATATTTGGCATTTAGCACCCTCTAGTGGAACTCTACAAAAATTGTTCAAATTATTTCCCTGGGGTCAAAATTGGCCCCGCCCCAGGGGTCACTTCATTTTACAAAGACTTGTATAAGAAAAACTTTAAAAATCTTCTTGTCTGAAACCACAAGGCCTAGAGCTTAGATATTTGGCATTTAGCACCCTCTAGTGGAACTCTACAAAGATTGTTCAAATTATTTCCCTGGGGTCAAAATTGGCCCCGCCCCAGGGGTCACTTCATTTTACATAGACTTATAAAGGAAATCTTTAAAAATCTTCTTCTCACAAACCACAAGGCCTACAGCTTAGATAATTGGTAAGTAGCATTGTCTAATGGATGTCTCCTAAATTTGTTCACATAATGTCCCCTTGGCCAAAATCCGCCACACCCTAGGGTTCTCTTGGTTTACATATAGTTATATAGGAAAAACATGAAAATCATTTTTCTCCAAAACTAATAGGACTAGATCTTATATATTTGGTGCTGTGTATTGTGTAGAGAACCTTTATCAACTTTGTTTAAAAGTTGGCCCTGGGGTCAAAATTGTCCCCGCCCCGGGGCCCCTTTATATGTGAAAAAAGCAAACTTTAAAAATCTTTCTACTGGAAACCTCAATGCCTAAAGTTTTGATATTTGGTATGTAGCATTGTCTAGTGGATATCTACCAAATCTGTTCAAATTATGTCCCCTGGGCCAAAATTGGCAATGCCCCAGGGTTCTCTAAGTTTACATTGATTTTTTATAGGAAAACATGAAAAATCATTTTTCTCCGAAACTAATAGGACTAGACCTTAGATATTTGGTGTTGAGTATTATGAAGAGACCTTTACCAACATTGTTTAAATGTTGGCCCTGGGGTCAAGTTTGGCCCCGTCTTGGGGGCCCTTAATATGTAGAAAAGGAAAACTTTAAAAATCTTCCTACTGGAAACCTCAATGCCTTAAGTTTTGATATTTGGTATGTAGCATTGTCTAGTGGATATCTACCAAGTTTGTGCAAATTATGTCCCCTGGGCCAAAATTGGCGACGCCCCAGGGTTCTCTTAGTTTGCATTGATTTATATAGGAAAACATGAAAAATCATTTTTCTCCGAAACTAATAGGACTAGGTCTTAGATATTTGGTGCTGAGTATTGTGAAGAGACCCTTTACCCCGCTCCAGGGACCCTTAATATGTAAAAAAGGCAATTTTTAAAAATCTTCCTACTGGAAACCTCATGCCTTAAGCTTAGATATTTGGTATGTAGCATTGTCTAGTGAACATCTACCAAGTTTGTTCAAATTATGTCCCCTGGGCCAAAATTGGCCATTCCCAAGGGTTCTCTTAGTCTACATTGATTTATATAGGAAAACATTAATCATTTTTCTCTGAAACTTATGCGACTATCCTTAGATATTTCGTGTTGAGTATTGTGAAGAGACCCTTTACCAGCATTATTTAAATGTTGGCTCTGGGGTAAAACTGAGAGTACTTTTGTACTCATTTGAGCGATTTAGGGCCACCATGGCCCTCTTGTTTAAAGATTTTCATAAGAAACCTTCGAAAACTATTTAAAGGGAAAAGTACAGCCTTCTCAATTTATACTGTATAATTATACACGCTTTTCATGTGCAACTGTAATTATAACGGTCCATGTAGCTGTCATACACTGGCAAGCTTTTATGAGGCCCATCTGATTGTTAAACCGCATGTATAAACGCAGTAAATTATAGTGTCACCAAAGTGTTAAAAATTATATCACTTACAAATTCAGCAGACAGGCCTCAATTGCAACACTTCAATGAATACAGTATCCCTGACTGTTTGGATTTTTTGAGAATCCTTTTAACAATCTTAACATATGACTCTGCCAATCCGTTTGACTGCGGATAGTGAGGTGATGAGAATATATGTGCAAAATCCCAAGTAGTTACAAAATCTTTGAACTGCTGAGATGTGTAATAACTAGCTCCATCTGAGACTAGCTTCTCAGGGATACCGTGTCTTGCAAACCATTGTTTCATTTGCTTGATGACAACAGAACTGGTTGTATTTGACAATTTAGCATATTCAAAGTAATGACTATAGTAGTCAACTATGAGCAAGTAATCCTGACCTTGTAGTGTGAATACATCTGTGGCAACATTTTGCCAAGGACGGTCTGGCAATTCATGCGGTATCAAAGGTTCTTTGGGATTTGAACTTCGGTGCTCAAGACAAACATCACATTTGGCAACTTTATCTGTTATGTCTGCCGTGATTCTTGGCCAAAACATTGTGTCACGTGCTCTACGTAAACACTTTTCTGTACCAAAATGACCTGAGTGAAGAATTTCTAGCATCTCTGGCCTTAACTTTGCAGGTATGAGTAAACGTTGACCTTTCATGATAATGTCATCATTGACTGTTAACTCATCTCTGAAATTCCAGTAATCGAATAACTGGGAGGGGCAATCTTTTCGATTGTATGGCCATCCTGTAAGAATTACATTTTTCAGAAGCTGTAACTCTTCATCTTGTTGTGTATGAGACCTAATCTCCTGAAATTTTCTGTCACTGTAGGGTAAAGACTTGGTAACAAAATGTACATGAAAATTGGCCTTTTCTGAGAGTTCAGGACATGTGTCTGGCAGAAACTTCCTTGATAGCGCATCTGCTAAAGGAATTTGTGTGCCAGCTTTATGTTCAAGTTGAAAGTCAAAACCTTGAAGCTGAAGCATCATGCGCTGTAACCTGGGTGGTGCAACATGTACAGGCTTTTTCATTATAGAAATGAGAGGCAAATGGTCGGTTTGGACTAAAACCTGCCGACCATACACATATTGTCTGAAACGTGTCATGCCAAAAAGAACTGCAAACAATTCTTTTTCTATTTGGGCCCAATTAACCTCGGATGGAGTAAGTGATTTGCTTGCATATGCAATCGGCTTACCATCTTGCAACAAAGTAGCACCAAGACCATATTTGGAGCTATCACATTGCAAAACAAGAGGCTTCTTTGGATCATAGAAAGTTAATACTGGTGCCTGTGTGAGGATTTTTTTCACCTCCTCGAATGCTTTTTGCTGAGGTTCCTCCCAGTAAAAGAGAACATCCTTCTTAAGAACTTGCCTTAATGGATAAACAATCTCGGAGAGATTTGGGGCGAATTTTGATAGATAGACTATCATGCCTAAAATTGTTTCAAGTTCAGACTTGTCTTTTGGGGAATCCATATCAAGAATCGCTGAAACTTTCTCGGGATCGGGCTTGAGACCTTCGGAAGAGATAATGTGACCAAAATATCGGATTTCCGATACACCTACTTCAAGCTTGTCCTTGTTAAAACGAATGCCTTTTTGTCTGCATCTCTGAAGGACATTTCTTAAATTTTTATCATGCTCTTCTTTGGTGTGACCCCAGATTATAATGTCATCAACTATGACTGCACAACCATCAAGACCTTCCAAACACTCATCCATGCGCTGTTGGAAGTCATCCTGACTGTTGACCAAACCAAAAGGTGTTCGAACATAACGGTATCTACCTTGTGGGGTGTTGAAGGTTGTGAGGTAAGATGATTCTTCATCTAGAACCATAGACCAATAACCTGACTTACAGTCTAGTTTGGTGAAAATCTTTGCATTTGACAACTGAGGCAAAATATCATCCAACGTTCTCATTGGATAATGAGGTCGCGATATCGCCTTATTGAGATCTTTTGGGTCGAGACATGTTCTGACCTTGTCAGAACCTGGCTTGTTAACAACTACCATTGAGTTAACCCATTTTGTCGGTTTGTTAACCTTAACAATGATTCCTGCATTGACCATGTTTTGAAGCTCATTCTTAACTTTGTCTTGAATAGCTACTGGAACACGCCTTGGTGGCTGCACCACTGGTGGATAGGATGGGTCTACCTTAAGAGTGCATTGACCTGGTAGTCTACCTATGCCATGAAATAAGTCACGAAATTCTGACAACACCTGTGTTTTTGACAAGGGTGTAGATGTTTCGTCTAATGCCATGATAATCTTGATAAGATTAAACTCAAGGCATGTCTGTAGTCCAACAATGCAGTATCTATCTGTGCGAACAATGTAAAATTCAACATTTTTTGAAATGGACTTATATCTACACGGTAGAATGATTTTACCAAGTACATCTAACTTGGCGCCATTGTAAGCTGTGAGGTTGCAGTGAGCTTTTACAAGTGGGGCTTTAATGTGAAGGCTTTGCAGGTTTGCTTCTGTAAGAATATTACACGAAGCTCCTGTATCTATCTTGAAGGATATGGGCTGACGCTTGGGACCAACCTGAATATCAGCAAATACCTGATTCGTTAGTGTTATATCCTTAATAGTATCCACTTCAAAATTATCACTGTCACAGTCACTTTTATAATCCTTATCATCCGTTTTCAGATCGTGCACCTTCTTGTTCTTCTGTCTGCAAACTTTCTCATAGTGGTTGAACTTTTTACAAAAGTTACATCGTTTCCCCTTTGCCGGACAGCGATCTTTTTGATGATTTGATTGTCCACAATTTCCACATTTACTGTCCATGGGTGGTTTATCTTCACCTTTTGATGTGAAATCTGGCTTCTTTTTTGCATTGTTGCGCTTTTTCTTGTGTGCATAGGCTTGACCTTGACTGCTCTTCCCGATTGCCGAAACTGAACTATTGTTGTTCATTTGGCGGAGCTGCGATTGAGCATAATCGTGGCTTTGAGCTATTTGGACAGATTTTTCCAAAGTCAAACTATCGCCTTCGTTGATAAGTTTTTCCCTTATCTTCGAGGAAGTTACACCAAAAACAAGTCTGTCCCTTATCATTTCATCAGTGTTGGGAAATTTGCAGTCCTTCGCTGCAATTCTCAATTTTGCGGTGAAGTCCTCTATGGATAAGTCACCTTGTACCATGTTGTTAAACTGGTATCTCTTAAACACAGAGTTCAACTTTGGCTGTACGTATTCCCAGAAACGCTTATATAGAATGTCAAGCTTCTTGTTTTGTTCAGCTGACAAATTCCATGATTTATGAATTTCACGCCCTTTCTGGCCAATCCATAACAGCAGATACATGCATTTTTCTGCTTCTTCTTTTTCCCTCAGCGGACCTGCGAAAATAAGTGCAGTGTGGTCCTGGAATTGAGTCCATGCCTCAGGCAAATTTGATGATGCCCAGTCCATCTTAGGCATTGGCACACCAGTTAACTCCATTTTGATCACTAGTGAATGTAGATTAATGAATCTAATTGAATCATCAAAAACTTCTGACACCATGTGTCAGTTTGGCGTTGTGGTAGGCAAAGAATGACTCCAAGAGTATTCAACAGTATAATAACACTTTATTATAGCATGATGTTAACTGTGCGACTGCAAGAGTAGAACTGACTCTGTGCGGTTTAAGCATGCATGAATATATTGTAAAGATAAATGATATTATAGTCAGCACAGGGGTATAGCATAAATGTATAGCACGATTAAACATAATCATCATATTACAACAACCGTCAACCAAAATTACCGATGTCTTTAAAGACATAGGTGATTATCGTTGACGGTCAATGGAATGATGGGGAATAGGCATGAGGAAAGCAAGATAAGTAACTGTAGAACAGCTATTACTGTTTTCAACGAAGTAATGCAATTAAGGCCCGGTTGCTTAATTTATAAGTTAACATTTGAATGTAAATTAATTAAAAACAATGAGAACCCCTTGTCACATTTATTCAGAAACATAGGCGATTAAAATAAGCGTTATTGTTAGTTTATAATTAGTAAGCATTTATGGTGAAAATACAATTTTACTGCGTTAATACACGTATGCGGTTTATTAATTAGATGGGCCTTATAAAAACATGCTCCCAGCATGACAGCTATATGTTATCAGTTGCACATGGAAAACGGGTAAAATTATACAATATAAATTGAATAGGCTATACCTTTCCCTTTAAACCTTGCAATCGTCGTGCAAACAAAGAGGTAAACAAAGCGACCAACAATAGATCTGATCAACATCAAGCATTGAGCACTGTAGAATATCTTGTTGGAAGCCTTTTTTGAAGTTACCGAAGTTTTACGAATTGAAAAACTGCGCATGTACTCTTGTATTAAATGTTGTCATCGGCGATTACACTTGCAAAACGTTTTCTTTCTGGGTGTTCATTGAAATATTTCACATCGTTACAAGCTCCAGAAAAGCTGCGACATGTAAACGTCTAAAAGTGTTGCACGCGGGGCTTACAATAACAAGAAAAGTATAACACAGATGTGTTATATGTGGACGACATTTAAAAGAAGTTAGATGTTGGGTGTAAGAGTTCATGCAGGTGATGAATTTTTACTACACTCCTCCTTGCACCTTTATCGATAAAAATGAAAAGTATCAACATTTCAAAAACGGCAAAATGCCTTTCAATGAAATTTTGCACACATGAATGTTAATTTTGTTTAGTTTGATAATTTTCTTTTTATTCGATGGTCGAACAAAAAGGAGTGTAGTGGATCGTTAAAAGCACTCAAAATTTCATAAATATTACTGCTTTTTCATTATTGTCATTGTAGATTTTCATAAGTAGATACTCTACTGAGAGCTATGTTAGCAATTCCTCCTTGTAATATCGTTTTCCCGATATTAACAGCAGCTGTTGAAAATGTTAGACCTTGAACTTTGTGGACAGTTACACAAACATTTAATTTTCATAAAGGAGTTACCTGGAAGTTAAAAATTATCATAGCACTAACCACATTACAATGAATTTGCTCTATATAAACTCAACAGTACCTTTCAAAATTGTTCTACCACGTACATGGCAATTTCTTTAGTACTTTCAGGATGAAAATCTATACTAACTTTCTATATTCAGACACAGCATCTTGATCCCGTAAACCAGGGGACTGGCGAAGGAAGGGGGTGGGGTGACTCACACTGCAATACCACCTCAAACCAAATTATTATGAACAACAGAAAAAGACATTAAAAATGGCTATACAATTTTTATTTACTTTATAGACACGAAATCACCTTCTTCTTGTAAAACAGAAACTCACTAGAACCCTGAATTTCAACATCAGAAACATTTGTAAACAAAGAACCATCACATATAGGTCACATACACGCGCCAAAATCAAGTCACAGGATCACCAATATTCGTAAACAAAACACAAACTTCAGTATCTGCCAAGAATAACTATCTGAACAATGTCTCTTACTACATGTACACTCTTTCTATAACTGCTTACAACAATAAACTTTCAATTCGCATATATTTTAATTAAAAGAAAACACCAACTCATCGATCTATTTATAAAATCTCTATATATCTATACTCTATATATAGATCTATTTATATACTCAATTATAAATATCTTCAGCTGATACTTAACGTTCGCTAACGCTTAAAAGAAAACTCAAAACTCATCGATCTCTTTTATAACCTGGCGCACATTCCCGATCAACAGTGATCTAGAAAATGAAACTATCTAGTAGATGTAGATAACAAAAACTTACCGCAAACAATCCTATATGACTATATCCACTCGCACTACCTTATAATGTAAACATGCTTTTCGTGCTGAACGCCATCTTGAAAAACCAGAGGGGTCAGTTCAAAGTTATCACGAGAAATCACAACAATCAATTATCTGACTAAACCGACATGGAATTGCATCTTGGCCATATAAACATTTTGTTTATATATAAACATAAAATTTTTGCATACATAACCTGCGACATAATTTAACAGTCCACATAAACATAAAAAAAACCATAAAAGTCCACATAATCAACCAACATAAAATACGTTGACATCTTCCCTCTTACTAATTTACTAATCGGATTCCCTTGGGTAATACCGTACCGTTGTACATACAACATGGTTCCCGTTCAGTACTCAACGATCTATGTATAAAGCCGGGACACATGGTACTCAACATTCGCTATAAACCTCTATTTAAAGCCGGGGCAATTATTCCTTTGGGCCGGAATAGTTGTACTATAATAAAGATCATCAAGTAATAGTTACATAGCAATAATATATGATGACCCATAATTCATCCAGAAAATATTTTAGTGGTTACGAAACCATTTTTAACAGAAATAGAAAGGATACGGTAAAGAAAGGTGGTTTGCATTTCTTCTTTAACTTGAAGTTTTCGAGTGTAAATCATTGAACAAAGTCGGGAAATTATTATTATTATTTTTATATATTATGTTATAAATTATTTTATAAGGACGTTTCAATATCACAGCTATAAAGCTTTGAGTAGGATGTAGCCCCTTTGGCGTTCTTTGTGATACGAAAGATTTATATTCTCAGATCCCTATCATTAGCAGAAGTCTAAAAATAACGTTTTAATGAGTACATGCTTGTGTATGAATATGTACCCCTGATTGTCTGTTTGCCCATTCAGTCATCTTTCAACCTAAGGGACAAGTATAAACCATTTCCATATTGTGTCGTACTCAAAAGCACACAAACACAAACACAAACAATAATGGCGCCACCAGGTGAAATGGGAAGGTACTCGATTCAATCACTGAAACCAGAACACTTGGATCAAGTTAAGTTTTCATCCCGTTCTTGCTTATTTGACTTCAGAGGTTCTGATCTCGGTAAGGTCATTGAGTCCCTGTCCTTTTGTTTAACAAAGCTTAAAGCTTTCTTATGTTTTATATGTTTGTGTGCTTTCGCATACAACATTGTCGAGCTGATAAGAGGTTGGAGTTATTTCACCAAGATAACTTGTACGTGTTTGTTCACGTGCACCTCTTGGGGCAAGGTTGAGGTGGGTGCACCCTTAAACCTGGTTTAAACCCCCTGTGTTGCCATTTACCGTTCAAGGGCGGTAACACCTCGGGTTCTTACTTTCGTTAATTAATTGTGGCGTCGTTTTTGAAACTGAACATTGCATAACCTTACCTTTTTCTTCTCTCCAAGTTTTGACTGTGCGGGGAGGCTGTGTCTGCTGGATGTGGCCATTACTGATATGCTTATTCCACATGTTAATGCTCATAAAGTGCTTTTTCAATAATAATGCATCATTAAATGAACATAGCATGCATTATATGGGTGTTTAGAACTGGTTTTGTATTATACTAGTGTCCCTCCCCACACAGTCAAGAAAAAAAGAAGAAGAAGAAGAGAGAGAGAGAGAGAGAGAGAGAGAAGGAGAGAGAGAGAGAGAGAGAGAGAGAGAGAGAGAGAGAGAGAGAGAGAGAGAGAGAGAGCGCACTGCATAATCCATATTCATGACGAAATGGTTTAGAAACACGCAAACTTTGGAATTTCCTGCGGACGTTTACTAACCATAAAAACGCATAATAAATTCTTTAAAAAAAACTTCAAAGTCAGTTTTTACGGCGAAAAAATCCTAAAATTCATCTCTTCCTTTAAAAGGATCTGATATGGTTGTGCGTCACTAAAATTGCATGTCTGCTGAAAACATGCGCCACTTACAGGGGGTCCAACGTATTTGGTTATTGCGGAAAAGTAAGTGAGGTACATGTTCAAAATGGCGGAATATTTCGTTATTTTGTGCATTTCTGGAGATATTTTGACCTGGTAAGTAGGTTTATATCACTGTTATCGTAGTATAAATACGCCTACCCGGAGGCCAGACGTGTAAGCTCCATTCGGTTTTTTAACCTATGTTTCTAGAGGCCTTAACAAAAAGGTTATTGAATGTGTAAACTGAAAGATTGTTTGTTTACACAGTGAAAATAGAAAATTGTGTGACTTAAAGCTGTGTTTTAGTCAAAATATACCGTTCTTGGACCTATTTTAGGTAAATTATTTATCGAGTTTTTGCATATTTTTCTTCAGGACGGCTTTTGCACTCAACATGGGTACTTTATGGCCGATTTGTTAATGTTCAAACACCTTTAATGTTTGACGTTGAAGTGATTAGCATTTTAATGTTCGGTGAAGAATCTGAATAACACACTCATATGCGTTAATATAAGTGAAAGTAAGACACCAGCTGATAACAAATGTTAATAATCAAAACAAAAGTCAATTTGTTACACAAATACGAACGTTTCGCGTATTTGTTATGCAAAATTACCTACCACATACACTTGTATATTATTCTTTCTCTTGATATGTGTTCATTACATTTTTACTTTTAAGTAGGTCTATAGTACTATAGTACTAGTAGTTTACCAAAATAATACAGGCGCATCTATAAAAATATAGGCACCTATATATGTAAATAGCCATGGCGTTGTTACATACATCTATGTACCTATTTTAGATCGAGACAATTCACGATGCCAAGATATAAGAAGAAGTCTCATCTGCGTTATGAGAAGAGTGGCACAAAACGGACAATTCGAGACACGTCGAACATCAATTACCCATGGGTACCTGGGTACCTGTAGACGCATTTTACCTCGCAGAATCAACACGAGTAGAATAGTTAATGAAACCTGGAATGACGAGTTCAAATCAATGGGACAGTATGCGAAGCTGACAGTGTTCCACAAACGATGATTGTTTACCTGACTCGTTATGTTGAAATATATTAAGTACTATTTGGATTAAAAGTAACATTGTACAAATTGGCTTTTGTTTTGATTATTTACATATGTTATCAGCTCGTGTCTTACTTACGCTTTTAAACCACCAGTGGCAATTTGTTTTGCCACTGACCGTTCCAAGGCGGTATCCCCAAAGTTAAGTTTTTCGTTAATTGTTCGTGACGTCCTATTTGAATTGGCATACTTATAACAAACATGCTCTCTCTCTCTCTCTCTCTCTCTCTCTCTCTCTCTCTCTCTCTCTCTCTCTCTCTCTCTCTCTCTCTCTCTCTCTCTCTTTTTTGCTGCGTGGGGAGGCTGTGTTTTGTGAGTGTGGCGATTCCTGATATGCATATATTACTTGTTTATATTAACGCATATGTGTCTGTTATTTAGATTCTGCACCGAACAAACAATGCTTACCACTTCCACGGCAAACATTAAAGGTGTTTGAACATAAACAAATCGTAAACAAAACATAAAGTACCCATGCTGAGTGCAAAAGCCATCGTGAAGAAATATATGCAAAAACTCGATAATAATTTACCTAAAACAGGTCAAAGAACGGTATATTTTGACTAAAAACACAGTTTTAGGCCACGCAAGTTTCTATTTTTACTTTTTTAACAATCAACCCCTGACTTAGTGGTCATTTTTGTGGTATTTAATGTATTAAAGATCTTAAGCGTATAAATCTGCTGTAATTAGCCTCATTCCATAAATAGTAATGGTTAGACGGAGTATCGTGGAATCAAAAATGACCTTTGTTCAAACTAATTTGGTTTAAAAATATTTATTCAAACAGTCGCACATTTAATGATAGTATACATTGGGAAAATGTCCAAACTAAATTGATTCAGTATATCAAGTTATTAAATGTGAACTATACATTTATTTTAAAATGGCAGCGTTGTTCAAAAAAAATGTCCCCCATTCATTTAAAACTGAAACTTTGTTTCACCATTTGGAACCGTATTTGCACTAACAAATCCTATCCATGGTCTTTCAGTTTTTCCGAGATGTTGCGATTGTGAATGCTAGCAGCAAAACATTGAAGGTGGGAAAACAAACACGACAATGACTCACGGTCATGATAGGTTCATAAACTGCGTAATATAAAATAGTATTGCAACCATCATCTTTTTGAGTCTGTGTTTATTTAATTTTATCGCATAACTTTTCGCGTAGGAGTGTAATTACAGCCGTTATATATTTTCGATATATACTCGGCAAAATAAGTTCTGCACACTTGGACATTTTATAAAATATCTTTTTAATTTCACCAAACACAACAAAATGATACATACCAAATGAATCAGCAATTCAAAGTAAACAATATAAAAAAGTCAGAAATAAAATCCGATCAATACTTTATAAGCAATTCATTGTTAAAGCCACTGGGAGTTACTTCACAAAAGTTGCAAACATCGCTAGACTTATACTGAGTAAATTCACCATGATGAATCTGGCATTCTTTCAAGCGGTTTCGCACGGAATTTAACAGCCGACGAAATTTCAATTGTGGAATGAGGTTCCATTCGTGAACAAGAGAACCGGGTAGATCAACTACTTGACCAACTTCACATGTTCTGTCTTGTTTAGAAAGATGTCTAGGTGGCCGATGTGGTCCGACATTTGCCATGACTGTCAAATTAACGAAAACCTTCCTTGTTGACCATGAGAAATAAATTAATTTGAAAAACAATTCAGATGTGTTTTTCTTAAATAGGATTAGGAGTCCATTGCATTTAATGGTTGCTTTAATTTACTTTATAAACTAGATGCTTTGATTCATTAATACAGAATAGAAACTTTACGAATCATCACTATACTGTTTTGTCATACCTTTAGGTCAATAAGTGAGATACTTGTCAATTTGATATTTTAAATAATAAAAACGTTAGTTTGAGCGTAAGTCTTGAAATGGTTTGGTATCAAATTTTGATTACCAGCTGTTACTAGCATCACAGTGCATGCTCATTATTGCTTCAAACAGACACTGGTGAAATGTTGAGTGATTTCATAGATTTCACACCTCTACCTTGATACGGCAAATTTTGCAACTTTTTACTGTTGACCCCTATCATACTCAAAATGACATTTCTCGCTTATTTACCAGCCAATTTTAATTTCGTTTTCGTCTTTAACTCCGCAAACGATTAATCTTGATATACATGTAAGAATTTATACCAGTTATTTGCTATATTATAAAATTTACGCAAAACAACACTTGTGTGCAGAACTTTTTTTGTTGGGTATATTACTAGTTACATACATATCAAAACCTTATCAATATTCATCCGAGTTGTCAACAATCATATCAAAGCTTTATTAAAATTACTTATTTTCACCTTCAGCCCACTTCAGGCACATAATCAACTTCCTTAAGGAACTTAAACACCCCTTTAAATGTTTGACATCTTCATTATTCCGTTTGGTAGCGATAATCTGTGTCCTTGATGAAATTTAACAACAGCAACAAATCCATTTTATATTCTGATAAAATCGAAAACAAAATGGCCCAGACGCCGACACCGTTTCGAAAATCATCAGTTTTACCGTACAACATCACAAGAACAAAAGAGAACCACTTAAAACACATTTTCTATTCAATTTATTATTTTAATCCAGCAAAATCCAATGTTGTCATATGCCGTTATGAAAGTTTACACAATGATGTCATGTAGATCGATTATAAATAAAACTTGACTTCGGAAGCCAACTTGTTATGTTATTTGTCTAGACTCTAGCACAGTTAAATTGATATATAGTTCATAATTTATTTTGTATTGGCAACTGGGAAAATGGTAGGATAAAGTATTATGTCAGGACAAGCGTAGGTATCATCCGTAAAACCGAATAACGCAAGTTCCAATTTCGATCTACCAAGCAACAGAAAGGGACAATCAAAACTGGAAATTGTTCGATTTAAGGGTTATGCGAATACATAATTCGTGATCATTCAATACTGAAATTATTAAACTTGTAATCTAAATAGGCAAAAGACCCATTTTTATATCGATTTAGATGACTCTTTGGATAATTTGCGTATAAAAAGACCACTCATGTTGTATCCTCTAGGTTTATGGGGAAATCTTTTCTTTAAAGAACCTAGAAGCTCGCTTTGTTTCTTTTATCCATGTCATCGTGTGCTTGCTGATTTTATGATCTTGGGCACTGGATGAAAATCACGTGGTGCACATGAACGGAATCCTATTCTTCAGAAACCTTAACCTACGTTACGTTTGGATAGAAAGAAAAACACTGCCCAAGACCACAGAACCCAGGATGTACATTATGTGTAGATGGGAGCGAGACATTTCAACTCGTCGACATTTCATCCCCTATGCAATTTGTAAAATCAAGACTTTTCAAGCCCTCTGGCATTTCAACCCACAATAGACTTTTCAACCCCTCTGGCATTTCAAGGGTTGAAATGTCCAATGGGGTAAGGGTTGAAAGACTTCATTTGATGGGTTGAAATGTCGAGGGGTTGAAAAGTCTTCGTTTTTAAGGAAGGGTTGAACTGTCGAGGGGTTGAAATGTCCGACACCCGTGTAGATGAAACTTGGGCAATATCATCAACTCACGATTCTTCGAGGTACGTTATAAGCAGACTCAATATGAATAACATCCTACACTTCAGTTCCCACGCGGAGCATCACGTGCCGAGAGAATAAGTCAATATCCTTCGAAGTGAATGAAGCGCTCGTGATACAAGTTCCACATTTGTTCATGTATTGTGTAATTTATTGTCATAACTATCCAATCTTTACATTTATGTAAAAACATTCAAGTTGATGTTTTCGCCTATAACTGATTACAGATGAGAAGATGATACTTTGTTAATATAGCTGTATAAGCAATAATGATCGAATTGCATATTTGTGCGAGTGTAATACTTTTCCTATGGGTTATTTTAAAGAAGGAACATGACGATATCAAAATTGAAAAAAAACAGTTTGTTGGCGAACGACTGTCTCGTTAAAGTACTTTACAATAAAGAATAAAATAATTAAAAGATGTCATCAATGATATTCCCATAGATTGTTAGTTTGTTTGCTGATATAAACACAAACTCGCCATTTAATTTGTATATGCTTATAGAACAGAATAGAACAGAACATACCATTTATTGTAATCACGTTCACAACAGTGACCAATATGGTTTATGTGACAATCAACATAGAGGGTAGATGGAACACTTACACACAAACACAGTCATACGGAGTGAGGTATTTGTGCTTCGGTACAGATATATGTATGCTTTTAACATGTACCTGGTTTACTTCACGTGTTCCTGCCAGTTTTTTATCACGTCGTTTACATGCTCCGCAGTTCTTCACATGTCGCAACTTTTAAAGAGAGACAGAACGTATTCATTTGAATCCGGATTTGTCACTTAGTTTAATTAACATCAGGCTTTGTTAAAAGTACATCGATTTGTTCAATGAACCGTTTGAAAATTAGTGGGGTAACCTTAACCCTCACCCAAAGAATTGTTTGTTGATGTGGGTTTAAAAAAATGTAAACTTGTCATAATGCTCAAACCATTCAAAATATTTTTGTTGGTTTGAGGTTTGAATTTAGAATTTAGATATAAAAAGGAGAGATATGTCATACAATCCCCCTCCCCCCCCCCCCCCAAACGTTTATTGGGAAGGTTTGGGTGAAGGGCAGGGTTGTGAGATTAGCCAATTTTAGATTTGAATCTGTTTCTATCTTTGTATTGAGAAAATTCACTTCAGGATAAACAACCTTTTCCGGATTATTTTAATTATTATTACAAATGCTGCATAGAAATTGCTAGGTTGTTTTTAGGAAGTCTTAGGAATTTTAATTAAGTTCCGGAAATATTTACTATTGTTAAGTTGTCGCTAATGTGTTATTAGATCTACATAAACTTAACATAACGTTAAGTCCTTGATAGTGAGTAAAGGGACATTTGCTAACCATTACGGTCAGGGATTCCACGTGACATGTTAGGAGTGTGTCCTGTAGTTTCTATACGATATTCTGAAACATGTGATAGATCAAGGGCACGATATACAGACATGATTATATAAGTAAACTGTGAGATACTGTCTCTGCATGTGTGACCTCTTCGTCCGTCAGCCTCCTGAGCAACACAATTACAACTAGGCGAACCTCTTTTTTCATACGACATTGGTATTTTCAGTCTTTCCTTACAGACGGTATGTATCCCAATAATCAGCACTCGGATGACAACGTCAGGCTCGGATGATAAGAGCGGCTCGAATAACGGATGAGAGGGAAAAAAGCGTAAGTATTTCTACTTTTATCTTTTACTAATGCCGATTTAAATCACGTTAGTGATTGCAATTGTTCTAGGCCAACATAAGCTATATACAACTGCAATGGTTTTTGCAGATAGTCCCTATATTGTGGTGAATATCACCGAAGAAGGTGGAAAATTCGACCCATCGCTCAAAATTAAATAAGTTTCCATCTGTATTTAGGTAGTTGAGTGAAGGAAACATAACTATTTGATCCTTTACTGTCCCTCTGTTAATAAACAATCACAACATAGTAACACAGTTAGATAAAAATGAACCTAAACCTTACTTTTTCTGAAGATGTCAAAGCGAGATGGATAATCGCAGGCTTCAGTGAAGATAATAGCTGGCTACATTTAAAATTGTGTGGAAAATCAACAAACTGAGCTTTTCATCATAATGTTTATTAACTTAAAAGTAATGTTTCTTAGTTTTCAAAATCAATTTTTTTATCTTCCAGTACCAGAAGTCATTGTCCGACAACTTATCTATTTTCGGTAAGTAATAATGAAGGCATACAATTTATATTCGCACTGTAGTAATCTTAAGTGATTTAGATGTACAATATATCATTTCACATCATATCATAGTTCAGGTTTTACGCCCTTTTGAGATAACTGGGTATGCTAGTTTTCAGCTTGTAGTTGTTAAAGTTCAAAATCATTCATTGGCTTTATACACACACCCAGTTCTAGACACCGGTGACGCTCCTGGATGTGACCAGTACTGAACACCATAGTGTGATACAAAATTTCCAATTTTTGTCCATAGATATATGGTTTGTATTGATATACGATGCTTAGCAATATGAAACTTACAAATATACCATTCTTTCTTAGAACCAATTCACACTCTTATCAAGTTAAGCGCCACGATGTGTAATAAATTGCATATTTAATTACATTGCAGAAACTACGAGCACTGGTTTCAAATGCTACTGGTGTGGCACAGAGTGGGAATCTTTGACAGAGGTTGTCTCCCACTTGACGCTATTACATGGGCATTCGTGCATCAAATACCAGGAATTTCTACTAGATGAGTCAACTGGTAAAAAAAGATACCGTACTCGAGTCCTACCAAGTGTCATACCAAACGAATCTAGTTTCACTTTGAACCAGGATGCAAGATTTCCTTGAATTTCTTGAAAACCTTAACATTATTTTGACGAATTTGCACTTAACATTGAAGACCAGCATATACTTATTTCAGGTATGAGTTGCTTTGGTATATTGTTCATGAATTTAGAGTTCTCATGCAAATGGTTTTTCTTTTGTTTTAGTATGTGCTTGGTTATTAGAACATGAATAAGACTAAATTGAGCTTGCAAACATTTACTACATCCATAGCTTAATACATTTATTTACTAAAATCTAGGTGGCAATAAGTATTTCCCCCAAAATTCATTTTTGAAATTTTAGTCTGTTTTTGCCATTTGCAATGTTTGCGATACCTTAAAATCAGCAGTTTAGTTTTATCCAATCAAGCGTGTGACGGCAATATTTTGCATAAATTGGTCGCCCACCATTACCTTTTGGGCAGTACATCATTTGTGTTCTTACAGAGCGTTTGAACGCTGTTATTGTGATTTAGGATTTGTGTAAGCGGACGCTAGAGCCGCTTAAAACTTTAGTTAGAATTGGCCAGTCAAAAGTGATTTACCCTTGGAGCTCTACTGGGGTAGTCGATCTGAGCCTACGTTATGCAGACATTTGCCGGTTGGCAACTTTAACTGTAATCTCAACGCGAATAGGGCCTGTCCAGCATAGGCGGAAGGTACCACTTGCGGCAGCGCAGAGAGCAAGAGGGATTTACAGAGAATTAAAACTTCCCGAGGGACAGAAAACAGTATCAGGGAAGTGGTTATTACACCCATATATTTTTGGGGTTGTTAACCCCTGTGCAAGGACAGCAAAGTGCCCCTGCTGTGTCTATACATTAAAACAATATACGGTTTTGTGAAACCTTGAGTTAGTGTCGGATATAGTGAACATTCTGTGGACACTCTCATTTATTGGAACCATCTGTGTGAAAAGACATATTCATTTAATTATTTCTTTTTTTTCTTTTCTTTTCTCATTTATAAATACTTTGTTTTGTCAATAAATTGTAAAAATTTTAGTAGTTTGTGTTCGGCCGGAGTATCCCCCTCGGCCTATCCGTGACAGTGGTGTTAGAAGTGGGATACTCCAAACGAGCGCACACATTTTAAACTGCAACATATTTTCTTTGTGTTTATACTGACCCTGGTTTTTGATCTTTAGTTTTCAGTTTGTGTTTCTTCTTCATTTCCAGATTTTTTCCGCGGTAAAGTGTTTTGGCTGGCCGGTAGAGTCCGTTCCTTTTTTGTTTTCTTTATTGTTATTGCTTGCGCTGTGATGAATCCACCGCGCTCTACGTCTGAGAACAGTCGCCCCTCACTACCAAAGAAGTTTCAGTGTTGAATTTGCACTTTTCGGGTATTTTTCATACCATTGTTTCATTACTAGTTTGGGAACTATTTTGGTTACTGTCGTGAGTCATATTTATGCTTTCAGTTTGATAGCATGAGACACATGTGAGTTGTATACTTGAATGTTAATTGTGTTAAGTTAGACTGCGGTTAACTTATTACATACTGTTTGGGGGTAGTGTTTGTTAATAACATACCTTTATACGGTTATTGATACACATTAATGTGCGTGTGTACCAACTACAGCTTTAATTAAGTAACATTTGCAGTTGCTCGTACCCTATTTTTATTATACCCGATTTGGACTGTCTTATCAAGGTGGTCGATGAGGATACCTGGTACCGCCTGAGACCACTGCCGACTAAGGACTTTTTAATCAACGATCATACATGAATTTTGATCTTGATTAAACAACATACAAACAGTCAAACATGACAAGTGTAGTCGAGTTAACGAAAGTAGGAGAGATGTTAGGATACTCAGGGGAAGAGTTGAAACAGTTTGTTAAGGAAGAGCAGGCTAGAGAACGCGAAGAGAGACATGACAGGTTAGAAAGTGAGAAAGAAAAGTTAGAACTTGAGGCAAGAAAGGAGAAGGAATGGAAAGAAAGATTAGAACTTGCGGCAAGAAAGGAGAAAGAAAGATTTGAAGTTGAGAAAGAAAAATTAGAACTTGAGGCAAAGTTAAACAAAGAAAGGTTAGAAATGGAGGCTTAGGTAGAAAGAGAGAAGTTCCAAATGCAGTTAGAAATGCAGGCTAATTTAGAAAGAGAGAAGCAAGAAATGCTGACCAGGATAGAAAGAGATGTCCAAAGCAGAAATGAGGCGAATTGAGGCAGACTCCGAAGCAGAAATGAGGCGAATTGAGGCAGAGCATAAGTTAAAGCTTGCAAGAGATGAGATAAAGAGAAAGGATGTTAAGGTTAAGATTAAGATGTTCCCCTTTGATGAAAATACTGATCAAATGGGCGCTTATTTAAACTTTTACGAAACCTATGCGTCAGCCCAAAATTGGGATGAAGAACTTTGGTCGTTGAACTTCCCATTTTTGTTGAAAGGTACTGCACGTGAGGTATTTGATCGTCTTCCTTTGGAAGATCGGAAAGATTATGACAAATTGAAAGAAGCTTTGTTGAGACACGTTGAGTTAACTGATGACGGCTATAAGAAGAAGTTTAGATCTGAAAGACCTCAGGAAGGTGAGACATTTGTTATGTTCTTAGCAAGGACGGCTAGATATTTAGACAGTTGGCTAAGACTCAGTAAAGTAGCAAAAACTTATGAAGCACTGTTAGACTTTCTATTACGTGATCAGTTTTTGCGGGTTTGTTCTAAGGAGTTATTTCAGCATCTGGTTAGCAAGAAGTTTACCTCTAGTAAGGACATGGCTGAAGATGCGGACTTGTACGCAAAAGCAAGAGGAGGTCCCAAGAACGTACTTACTCGTAGCAAATCTGAGAAGAGGGAACATTCACAACACAAGAAAGGTGAGAATAAAGGTGATAAAGACAAAACAGCATTTAAGAGTAAGTCAGAGAGGGGAAATGATACGAGGATTATATGTCACGCATGTGGTAAGCCAGGGCATAAGTCATACAAGTGTCGTAACAAGGCCCAACATAGTGCTAGTGCCGGAATCGACAATAGTGATGAAAACTCGGACGGGACACAGACCAGTGATAGGCAGTGTAGGTCAGATAATTATAATTACAGAGCGATTGTAGAAATTGAGTGTCCCTACTATGTAGGAAAAGTGGAGGCACTGTGCGTGGAAAAACCGATTCATGACGTTGTGATTGGGAATGTAGAAGGCGCAGTTAAATCGCTGTTCACTACCTTGGCGCAAGCAGTCCAAACTCGAGCCCAACAAAGGTACACCTTGTACAAGATTAAAGGTCCCTTCTCAGATTTTGGATATTCCGAAGGCAGAGTTTGCTAGTAAACAAACTGAGGATAGTAGCTTAGAGAATTGTCGCAGAAAGGCTAGAGATCAGGAAGTTCAGAGATGTAAAGGTGGTGGACATTAGTGAAGTACATCGAGAAAGATAAACTGATGTACAGAGAATTCACAAATGATGGTGGTGTTAAGTCATGTCAATTAATAGTTCCGAAGTCTCTAAGAGAAACTGTGTTATAGGTTGCGCATGACACTTTGTTTTCAGGTCACTTAGGTGTGAGAAAAACAACAGATAGGATTGTGGCAGAATTTTATTGGCCAGGTGTGTGTGTCGACGTGAGTAGATACTGTAGGTCATGTGACATTTGTCAACGGACAATAGCTTGGGGTAAAGTAAGTAAAGTACCGTTAGGAAAGATGCCCTTAATTGACACTCCGTTTAAAAGAGTCGTTGTAGACAGTGTAGGCCCCATCGAACCAATGACTGACCGGAAGAATCGTTACATTTTAACGATGGTGGATTATGCCACAAGATATCCAGAGGCAGTTGCATTGTCTAGCATAGAAACAGAAAAAGTAGCGGAGGCCTTGGTTGACATGTTCAGCAGGTTGGGTATTCCTGAAAAGATGTTGACAGATTGTGGTACACAATTCACTTCATAGCTCATGTCGGAGGTGAGTAGAGTATTATCCTTGAAACAATTAACTACTACCCCATATTATCCGATATGTAATGGTTTGGTTGAAAAATTCAATGGAAGCCTGAAGCAAATGTTGAAACGCATGTGCCATGAAAGACCCAAAGATTGGGATAAATACTTGAACGCAGGGTTGTTTGCATATAGGGATGTTCCGCAGGAAAGTCTAGGGTTTTCTCCCTTTGAATTGCTCTATGGCAGAACAGTTAGAGGACCGGTGACAATTTTGAAAGATTTATGGTCTGGTAAGACTGATGACGATAAGATTAAGACTACTTATCAGTATTTTTAAGATTTGCAAGAAAGACTAGAAGAAACGTGTCGCTTAGCACAAGAGAACTTAATGAAATCTAGTCGTAGGTACCAGAAGTGCTATGATCGGAAGGCTAGAGCAAGATCGTTTAAGCAAGGAAATAAAGTCCTATTGTTGTTGCCGTCAAAGCACAACAAGTTACTCTTGCACTGGAAAGGACCATTTGTGGAAGAGGAAGTAGTCAACAAGTTAGACTATCGAGTGAATATGAATGGTAAGTTGAAAACATTCCATGCTAATATGCTGAAAGAGTACTGTGAGAAAGAGTACAGAACGCAGGAGTGCTGAGTAAAGTGTGCGCCGCTGTGATAACTGAAACAGAGATTGAGACTAAAGAACAAGAAGTAGCTCAGACCAAAGTAGATGAAGTTGTGTTATATCCCTTACCAATAGGTGAAGAAACTTACCAAAATGTTGATAGAAACCCGGATTTGACTGAAACAGGATATTCACTCAATTTTAAAAGAGTTTTCTGACGTAGTTTCTAAGTTTCACAGGTTCCTGTTTGGAAAGGAATTCGACCTGGAAACTGACCACCAACCTTTGACATATTTGAACAAGGTAAAAATGCAAAATTCAAGATTAATGCGATGGGCTCTTGCACTGAAACCATACAGAATGCGAATTCGTGCCATCAAGGGTAGAGAGAATGTTGGAGCAGACTATTTAAGCAGAGCAGAGTGATAGGTTAGCTTAGGTGGCTGTAAATACTGTGTATAAAGTGTACTTGCTTTCAATACCTGTTTGTGTACCTGCGTTAAGAAAATTTAATATTTTCTTCTTAATGGGGAACATGTGTCATAGGTACTAAACAGTGGGTATCAATTGAGCATATCTTTTGAACCTACCTGTACACAAGGGGTCTAACCTAAAGTAAGAAGATCGATGCTTTAAGACGGCCATTTCATGGAGAGTGGTGTCAATTGGTGATAAAACAGCATTGTTTTGTTTACATCGACCACTAATTCAGTAAAGTAAGTACATTTTCTTGTATTATAGGTATTGTGTATGAGATAACCACCTAGCCGCTTGTTTCAGACATCTGCTTCTGGTCCGTTTTTGTCTGTCCATGCAGTGGTTGAAGCGTGAAAGAAGGGATAGCGGCATAGGGGTCCAAACTCTGCAATGTCTGCAGACTGATTTTGGGAGCTTTAGAGAATTAGATTTCGCCTTGCTGTGTTTGCGGGGTGCGGCATACATTATTTAACACTTTAGAACGTTTTTCTGTTCAAATAGGAGCCTCTGTGTTCATTTTTTTTACATTTAAGACGATTTCATGGAGAACTGTCTCACTTTAGGACAATTTCATGGAGAACCGCCTTACTTTAGGACAATTTCATGGAGACTTACATAAGAAAGCCATTGTTAATGGATTTAACACCAACTCTTGTTTTCATTTTTTAGGTCTAGTTCCAAACATGAGAAAAAGAAAACCCGTGTTGAATCTAAGAAGAAAATGGAAGGAAACCGAAAGAAAAAGAAAATTATCCCATATCTCCTCACCACTGAAGACGACAAAGAAAAAAATACGTCTTACGTCTCCATCACCGCTGAAATTATTATCACCTAGATCAACATCTGTGAAACGAGACATTCTAATACTTTTAAGTGTTCGAATATTAATTTTTGTTAAACGAAATACAAAGAAAAGCGAATAAATGTTAATTATTTCTGGTCAGGACATTTAATTTTCCACTAAATTCGATGTACAATGAACAGAAACACCTGGTGTTATTATAAGAAGTGTCATAGTCAATATACTTCCACCAATTAACAGTGATTGGCAGTTTGAGTGACCATTAATCTCAATTATCAGGGCTTCTTGATAACAATACGGACCGGTGTTTAATAAAGAGTTTTGCCATGAGGTGTGAATTCACAAATGCCGGTGTATGTTTTAATTCAAAACTTTACCATTGGGTAAAGCTAAAAAGGTAAAAAGCCCTATCAAATGATTGTCATAATAAAGATAATTTGCATAATCAGTATCACGCGCATCCAATCCCGATCGGTATTGCAGTCACGTGCAAACTCAAACAAGTGAAATGCTAAATATGCTAACAACACTTGGATTTCATTCTGCTTCCTCCGATAGTTAGAAACTTAAAAGTTTAATGCAGTTATCGTCTCAATTCAACATGCGTAACTGCCGTGACGACAACGGTATCACCATAAAATTACTATGTCCCGTAAATGCACGTACAAAAGACGACGAAAGTACACTGACTTCTTTTATAGTAACTTAATGTTATTTATCAGTAAGCGGACAGCACATGATCATTAAATGTTAGAAATCGAGATTTGATCTTACTTTAGCATGACCTGATGTGAAACGTTATTATAATTGGAAAGTCGTTATTAAGCCGGAAGTGTTGTTTGACAGACACATACGGCATACTCCAGCAAAGAGATCGCAAATACAAATAACTATCGAATATTACAATACTTGTACATCAAAATATTCTAATGACAATTTTGCTATTCGTTGCCATCCCTAAAAAGAATACATCCACATAAAAATAAAAAAGGTGAGGAGAACAAATGCGTGTACTAAAATCATCATAATAAATATGTTTTGCATGTAGTCAATTTAACACAATGTCGAAATACTGGTCGATTGGAAATTATATTAACTTTGAAAGTTTCAGCAAAAAAGCCAATAACACTGGGAACAGTAGGGATTAAGTGCACCTACTAAAAATATCTGATTAAATTGATTTTAATCAGAACTTGATTATATCTGAAGATGGTATTAAAGGCAGGGGATCGTAACCCTGCAGACTAGCAGACACTTTGCTTTTGGCCCAAGCAGATACCTTGTAAAATACCCACCATGTGGGAACAGCCTGATGGTAAAATTACCGCTAAATACACTGGTTAAAAGTTCTAAGTGCACACTTTTCAATTTTTAATATCTTAAAGTAAACTTATTCAAATTGAATGAAAGTTTGACTTAATGTTAATAATGATCAAACAACAATATTTTTTTGAAAACTGTGCATATGTTTTACGTTTTACGTCATCCACGTCGGCATACGCTTTTTATGCATTATCCCCGTGCGGCAAGCGAAATTTATTTTTTTACAATCGTTTTTGTTTTTCACAGGTTCACCGACTCAAGACAAACACGAAAAACACACCAACAAATTGTAACCATGAAACGGTTGACATCAGCAGACAACGACATTGCCGTCAAAATTCTTTTCACAGGCACAACTTCAAATTTGTTGTAAACAAATATTGACGGTTTTCGTAAATGCAAAAGAAATACCTTATTTTTGCATTTTTTATTAATTTAAGAAGAAAATCAAACGATATTATTTTCTAGATTGATTACGTTGCTTACGTAGAACGCTGATGTTACTCAATTACGTCATTAAATATTTACGTAAAACAACGTAAACTCGAAAAAAATAGTGTAACATTTGTTGGATAAGTGTCCAATAAAAAAAATTTAAAACTAAAATTTATAGAAATTCAATAAACTTCAAAATCGAATTATTCGAAAATGACGCTTATTCGGTCAAAAGGCGTATCCGAAAACTGGTCAATTTTATCGAAATGAATACATTTTTTTTTCGTTTGGAAAGGCTGTTACACATCTATAATAGAAAATTGTATCATCCCAAACTGCTAGACAATTCAAAAACTTTTGGCACAAAACATTGTGTGAAAAATGGAATTTTCTCCTTGAAATCCTGTAAAAACGTTATGGATAAAATAAAGTTAAGTGTGTTGGCTCATCGTGCCCAGCAGACCATTACAAAGCTACAGAAAGCTATTTCAGTGCAATGGAATTGCAAACTACAGTATTTCCTTTAAATCTGCCTGAAATTTAAATTATACAGAGATGAGAAAACGATCACAAATGATAGCCGATGTAATGATAATTAACTTGAGAATTGCTTTCTGAGAACAAGTGAGCTAAAATATTATTATTTTTTAATCTGGTTAAGCAGACTTAAAATTTTTGGTGTGCTTTAATAAAATATTGATTCTTCTTCATTGTAATTTACACTATTTTGAAAGATTCAATCAAATTATTGGAAAAATTAACATTTATCAAGTGTGCACTTAGAACTTTTGACTAGTGTAAATAATAAAAATCAAGGACACTTTGGCACTAAATCAAAACCATCACACTTGCCTCGCAGTGCCGAGACATCCGAATGGTTAAACATGGCTTTTATCGCCCGTACTTCCGGCAAGGGGGTGGGGGTGGGAGAGTGGATTCATATGACTTTTCGACTGGTGCATACGTTAAAATGAGATGTCTTAAGGTGAAATTGTGTCGCGTAATCCGTTTTAAGCACTAAAGTATAGTACAGTCATGGATACCTAACAAGCAATGATATACTGGTCTTAATTGTGCTCATTGCATTTAATGGGTGCAGTTCTTGACTTGCCAATATAATCATGTTCAATACATGGTACAATTACAATAAAAATTACAGATATACTTCTGTTCATTATAAACTAATCAGTGTCTAACCTCTCCAAAATTTATAGCTCTCCATGAAATTGTCCTAAAGTGAGACAGTTCTCCATGAAATCGTCTTAAATGTAAAAAAAAATGAACACAGAGGCTCCTATTAGCACAGGAAACGTTCTAAAGTGTTAAATAATGTATGCCGCACCCCGCAAACACAGCAAGGCGAAATCTAATTCTCTAAAGCTCCCAAAATCAGTCTGTAGACATTGCAGAGTTTGGACCCCTATGTCGCTATCCCTTCTTTCACGCTTCAACCACTGCATGGACAGACAAAAACGGACCAAAAGCAGATGTCTGAAACAAGCGGCTAGGTGGTTATCTCATACACAATACCTATAATACAAGAAAATGTACTTACTTTACTGAATTAGTGGTCGATGTAAACAAAACAATGCTGTTTTATCACCAATTGACACCACTCTCCATGAAATGGCCGTCTTAAAGCATCGATCTTCTTACTTTAGGTTAGACCCCTTGTGTACAGTAATATTGTCATCTTTTTGGACTGAGGTTCCTTACGGGATTTTTATATTTATTGATTGTTATGCTATCATCATTCATTCAACACATGATAATGTGCCTCTTAAAATCAGAAGTTTAGTTTTATGTAAATGTTGAGGTTGGTGACCCTTTGACATGTGGCAAATTGTTATGCCACTGATCGTTAATTAACATAGGAAACGTGTGCTCGTCCGCGCATGTGAGAACCTGTAGCGGCAAAATGTGAGTGTGAGGTTGATACATCCTGGAACCTGGCCCCGTGATTATAAAACTTTTTTCATGCTCGACTCAATTTTTACATGAAAATTTGATGGCTTCGTTTCTGTTCATTATATAAAATAAAACATTTGAAACTAAATATATGATAAAATTGCTCTCAACAACAACTGTTGAACAGATAATTATTCCTTATTTATGAAGAATGTTAATGTTTTAGACATTTAAAGTTTGAGCACAGAATTGAGTTGAGCATGAAAAAGTTTTATAATCACTGGGCCTGGTTTGCCAATACCCAGTTCAATGGAACTTTAAAAGCCATCGAAAACGACAAAAAGAAAAAAATTAAAAAAAGTTATTTGTTCTTACTCTCGTTTTGTTCGTAAACAGAATTAATGTGACGTGTAAAAAGTGAAAATTAATTGTGCGAATGACATCTTATCAAAGTTTGCTGCTATAATGCATACTGCGAAAAAATTGAATGCCCATATTAAGATGTATGACGTGTGCTGGTGTTATTCTTTTATATATTTCATCGGTTTCTAAACTGACTCATAAACGGCGCAGGAAACTATTAGTTATACAAGAGCTGTCAGAGGAGACAGCATGCTCGACTATTCGAATCATTTGAAACAAAAGCAATTTAAAGATTAAAACAATAACAACTATGGCCATACATTCATGTTCAATCAGGAAAAATATTAACAAGTGAATGGTTAGGGAGAAATTCATTTAAAAAAAACAGAAATAATTCCTTAATATACCATAACTATTAAACTGAATAGTGGAATAACTATGAAATATTTCTGAATTTGTTAGAAAACTTGTTTTGAAATTGCTTCATTCATAAAGAAGTTATAGCCCGAACAAGTCAATTCAAGTTTAAGTAACTGTGACCTTGACCTTGGACTTAAAGGCATGGGTAATATACGCAACACACCGTCTCGTCATGGTGAACATTTATGCCAAGTTATTTTGAAAACCCTCCATTGAAAACAAAGTTATAGCCCGGAGAAGAAAATTCTATTTTCAGTAACAGTGACCTTGACCTTGGACCCACTAGCATGGACATGATAAGGGACACACCACCTTGTCATGATGAACATTTGTGTCAAGTTATTTTGAAATCACTCTATTCCTAATGAAGTTACAGCCCTGACAAGAGAATTCTATTTTTAGTAACAGTGATCTTGACCTACAGGCATGGGCATGGTACGCGATACACCACCCTGTCATGGTGATTATTTGTGTCAAGTTATTTTGAAATTCCTCCATTTATAATGAAGTTACAGCCAGTACAAGAAAATTCTATTTTTAGTAACAGTGACCTTGACCTTTGACCTTCAGGCTTGGGTATTGTGCAGACACACTGCCTTGTCATAGTGAACATTTGTGTAAAGTTATTTTGAAATCCCTCCATTCATAACAAAGTAACAGCCCAGAAAAGAGTATTCTATTTGTTAGTAACAGTGAACTTGACCTTTGACCTACAGGCATAGGCATGGTATGCAACACACCACCCTGTCATAGTGAACATTTGTATAAAGTTATTTTAAAATCCTTCCATTTATAACGAAGTTACAGCCGGGACAAGAAAATTCTATTTTTAGTAACAATGACCTTGACCTAGAATCTACAGGCATCGGTATTGTGTGGACACACCGCCTTGTCATGGTAAACATTTGTGCCAAGTTATTTTGAAATCCCTCCATTCATAACAAAGTAACAGCTCAGACAAGAAAATTCTATTTTAAGTAACAGTGACCTTGACCTTTGACCTACAGACTTGGGCATGTACATGACACACCATCTTGATATGGTGAACAACTATACCAAGTTATTTAAAAGTCCAATAAGAAACAACAATGTTACAGAGCATACACGATTTTGCAAGAAAAATCTATTTTTAGTAACAGTGACCTTGACCTTGGACCTACAGGCATGGGTATTGTACGCGACACACCGACTTGTCATGGTGAACATTTTTGCCAAGTTATTTTGAAATCCCTCCATTCATAACGAAGTTAACGCCGAAGTGTATATTTTGCTTAACACAAAATGTAAATGAAAAAGGGGCATAATTTGAAAAAATATTGGAAGCAGGGTTATGGGTCTTGTTGGTTATGATGTAGATTTTGATGGTGAAAATATATTTCAAGTTTCAAAGCAATATCTAAAGTAGTATAAAAGTTATGGGCAAATGCATATTTTGCTTAACACAAAACATAAGAAAAAGGGGCATAACTTGAAATATATTGACAGCAGAGTTATGGGTCTTGTTGGTAATGATGTAGAATTTGATGGTGAATACATATTCCAAGTATAAAGTTGATATCTCAAGTAGTTTATAAGTTATGGACCAAAGTGCATATTTTGCTTAACGCAAAATTTAAGTGAAAAAGGGGCATAACTTGAAAAATATTTGTAGCAGAGTTATGGGTGTTGTTCTTAATTATGTAGAATTTGATGGTGAATACATATTCCAAGTTTTAAGTTGATATCATAAGTAGTTTTCAAGTTATGGACCAAAGTGCATTTTTTGTTTAACGCAGTTGTTTAACGGACGCCGACGGGAACGCCGACGCCGACGCCGACACCGGGGCGAGTAGGATAGCTCCCCTATTCTTCGAATAGTAGAGCTAAAAATGTGATAAATCGACCACAAATGAGTAACTTTTTTGTAGAATCGGCAAAATGCAGGGATATTACTATTTGTGTTAAAGTTCTTGTGGCCCCTTACTGTACATTGCATATATGCAAGTCGAAAACGTTACAATAAAAAATCACTCGTGATGATGATGTTGGTGATGTTTCGTTGAAGTTAATGAGGGCAAGCTGCTGCTGCTGCGGACAAAGATGTTTAGAATTAGTTCATTGTATGAAATGTGTGATATATACGTTCAAAAATTGTATCGCCAATTTGCACAAACGTATATGTCACATGAAGACAGGTGTGATTCAGTCGGCCGAATATGTCACAAACGTGTGACATATACGTTTTGTGACATATACGGTCTAACAAAGCACATCGTAAAATCCTCAGTCGTGATAAAGAATGAATTTTGTATAAGAAACGTATTGTCTTGATTTTGTTTATTCTAATAACATAACGTATTAGATGTATATCCATTGCTGAAAGAATAAAATATATTTAGTGAAGATTTTAAATAGCGGACTCATTGTTTATATCGCGTAGCATATTATATACAGCTGCCAGAAGGCAGTTCCACTTATTTTCACTTTCATTTTGGAAGGTTGATGAAGAGTGAAGTGCTGTATTGTTTTGGACAAATAAACGTAACCAATGACGACTACTGGAGTGTGCCTCATTTCAACATCTTTCGACTTAACAGAATAGCAAAGATCTGAACGTCACAGCAATAATCGTTTCAAACAGAGTAAACTAATAGTTTAAAAATCCCACTAGATACCTCTCCACCCTGCTAGATACAAATAGATACCAATCGAAATAGTTTCTTGCATTTTCCCGCTGCATAATAATAGAATACGAGTATTATTTACAACACTTCATTAGTTAATAAATTAGGTCAAATGTGAGCTTAGACAGCTACGATGACAAAAAGGCGTTTTACAGCCGCCACTCAGTACAAAGAACACCATGTGGTATGAAATAGATGAAAAGGGAACTTTGCAGGGTCGGTTTAATTGAGCCTGTTCATGCACATTAATGGAAATGCATGTCCCCATGTTGAGCTCAACTCAATAATTACACCAATAAACAGTACAATTTTGATCCATCCCAAAAGTTGGTATTCATATGGCGGTGAACATGGAACCTTCAATGTGGTATTTTTCATAAAAATACCATTCCCTGTTTATGGCGTATGTTGCGTATGGCCCCCAGATAAAAGAATTTACTAAAAGAATATTATATACCGAGCAAACATACTTATTTTTTTAATCAAAACCTTTGCTCAGTGATGCTATATTTTATCTTTCATTTAGCTTGTGGCATTTGCACATATCTCGACATTTGATAAAGCGAGAAGATGGTTTTTTCACATAGGTAAATGTTATCTCCTCTTTCCTAAATAATGAAAAGATGAAAAATTTTAACATAAAAGTGTTTAACATTATCAAATTTAAACGTTTATGGCATATACAGAAGGAAATACACATTCGCTCAAGTCCAATATTGCAAAGTAATAAGATACAGTTACTAAAATATCCGGTTTTGTTTTGCAAATTAGCTCCCTCTTAATTAAAGAAAGAACAGAATGCAACTCAATTAACCATAAAAATGTAATTGTTTATTTCTTTTATAGTCTTTTTTCAACCGATAGATACTGAACCGACAACCTCCAAGATAAACATTTGATTTTACTGTAAGATAGTATTATGCATAGTTGTCAGTTATTCATTTAGTTGCGACAAAACTACTAGTATATGATATAATTACTACTGAATTATTGTTGGTACGGATTTCGATATGGTTGATAGTTAACGCTGCACCACCTACAAAACAAGACACTTGAAAGCAATGCAAGCTAATCACTATCACTGACGGACTTTCCATGCAACACTCTTTAACCTGCACCACACACCAGAGACCAGAGAATGATGGCTCTAAACAGATCCGATTCAAGGAAACCGAAAACGTCAGAGAACCTAACAGTTGAAACATTTTGTTCAAGCAAGTAGGCTTAATCCATTTAAAACAAAACGCAATTTTACGGTGTTGTTTATTACTGATAAGAAAAGATTTTCAATGTTTGTGTAACGGAAGCTGGTATAAGTTTTTCTGACAAAAAATTTCTTGTTCTTTGAAATGGCACAAACTCATCATCTGCGATTATATTTAGCTCTATTACAGAACAATAATATTTTAATTATAATAATATTATCAACAGTAAAATTTGTCGGCGTTTTCTCCAGTTTGATTGACTGCTGTTAACAAAACACTTCCAGGTGAGACTTACGCATCAACAAGTACTTTTCCTTTTTTAGCGACGAGTAAAAACTTTTCATTGCAAAAATCTTTGGAGAAAAACACAGTTTTTAACCTATCTACAAGTTATTTTTTTTAAATAACGGAAATATTAGAATAGATGAAATGACAACTTTGAAAGGTACCGAACACGACAATTATAAAATATTTTATTAAGCCTGTTAATATGTCGTCATGGAAATACTTTACCACATTATTAGCAAAAACAATTAAATATGCATATTAGCAATGGTCACACACAGCAGAGACACAGCATCCCACACAGCCAAAAAGTAGAGAGGAGGAGAGAGCATGGTTATACAGTGATCAGTTTCAAAACGCCACAAACAATTATGGGCCGGTCACAAATCAGTTGCGTTGCGTATGCGATGGATAAAACCCGGGAAATTTGAACAAAATCTTGAGACAGATATCGTCTCCGATCGCCTCCGATGCAATCGGAGGCGATCGGATGCTAATCCCACGATTTTTCGACAAAACCGGGTCAAAATTCTTGAAAACATCTCAGACAATATGACTGCTCCACTTTTATTAGGAATATTGCTAGGATTGTTCAAGGATTCTATATTTTCTACGACGACCCCCGGCCAAAACTAATCACCGACAGATCGCCGACATTGTGACTTGGCCATTAACGAAAGTGAGAAACCTAGGATTTACTGCCTTGGAACGGTCAGTGGCAAAACAATTTGCAGCTGGTGGTTTAAACCTCGCACTTGCCCCCAACAGATTCTCATATGACAAGTACAAGTTGTCTTGGTGAAAAAACTAGAACCCACCCATCAGCTCAACAGAGTTGCATGCAAAAGCACACAAACATAAAAACATAAGAAGCTTATAGCATTGCAAAGCAAAAGGGCGGCTAATCAATGATCTTACCAAGACCAGAGCCCATGGAATCAAATCAGCAAGAACACGACAGGGATGTAAGAAACAAATCGAGCTTCTAGGATCTGTTACAAGTTTTCCCCATAAACCTTCATAAACTCTTAAGCCCCTGTCACCGTCGAGCAACTAGAGGTAAGCAATCTTTCTCGTACGTCCTTACGTCCTTTGATACGTTCGTAAATTCCTGCAAGTGTTTCATATTTTGCCGTAATATTTTCGTTATCACACAAGTATATCACTATAGTCTATTCCGAACCAAAACAGTGACATTCTATAATCCGGTTTAAGCCGGTGGCCGCACTTGTCCGCATTCCATCATCCACGATGGAAGAAAGCGCCGTTTCAAAATAAAATTAGGGTAAGATATTACTCACTTATTATCGTGAGTAAAACAATTATTCACTAATTCCATTGTAACTACACTAAAACTAAGAAAAACACAAGACTCATATAGGAAATAGGCTTTTAGTATTTGACAGCATTTCAATCGAGCTAAACAAAGAAGGATAATAAACCGTGATCTCCAGAAAATATAAAACAATTCATTATTTGCGTTCGAATTAAACACGTAAAAAATAATGTTTTAACAAAGCACTTGTATAATGTTATGATCGCATGACAAAATATACTTCTCTTCAAAACCGATTCATGTGAGCCTCTGCTAACGACACAAAATAAGCCACTGACCAATGATCTTTTGTCTGAAAACGAGTCTACAAACAACCAAACGGAATATTATACAACCATTATACAGTTAAATAAACCTTTACTAAATGCCTAGATTAAATGCCACAAAGAAAATCATTTCAGTACCAAGCCCAAGTTAACAACTGTTCCAACGCTGCTCTAGTAAGAAACCAAATGTACCAGACACTGATAAGCATTCTCGTCTAACTGACCAAAGTTTTACAATAAACTGATATTTAATAACCCTAACCATTAAACATTTAAAAATTACCCGCTATAATTCCAGGTAATAACTAATCAACAGACGAAGAATAATTATAAATACATTTGCATTTTGTTCGTTGGTTTAAAAGAATGAAAGCTTATGTAAACGTAGAACTATTTAAAAATAATTCCATTTATATTTGTTTTGGTCTCGTTTGTCAGTCAAGTGCTTAATTGGAATTATTCATGAATGCATAAAATTCACCGTCCTAAAAAGCAACATAACCGTGGTGTCGTGTCGATACCGATGCGTCCGTATAAAAACTGGAAAGCCACACAGGAAACTTAGCCATGACCTCGAGGTATGTGTCAACAACTAAATGTAAGCATCGTTTCAATTCTAATCCGTTCTAAAAAGCCAAGCCAGCATGGCCAGCATTATTATAATTTATAGCATTAAATTAAAGAAATCGAGGCACAATGACAATCCTTCCAACCACGTGCTCTTAATGCAACCGAGACACAATGACAATACTGGTCCGACCCTTCCAACCACAAGCTCTTAATGCCACCGAGACAATGACGATACTGGTCTGACCCTTTAAACCACTAGCTCTAAATGCAACCGCGAGACAATGACAGTACTGGTCCGTCCCTTCCAACCACAAGCTCTTAAAGCCACCGAGTCACAATGACAATACTGATCCGTCCCATCCACCCGCAAGCTCTTAATGCAACCGAGACATAATGAAAATACTGGTCTCACCCTTCCAACCACAAGCTCTTTATGCCACCAAGGCTCAATGACAATATTGGTCCGACCCATTCAACACAAGCTCTTTATGCCACCGAGCCACATTGACAATACTTGTCTCACACTTCCAAACTACAAACTCTTAATGCCACCGAGGCACAGTACTGCTCCTTCCCTTCCAACCACCAGCTCTTAACACCACCGAGGCGCAATAACAATATTGGTCTGTCCCTTCCAACCACAAGCTCTCAATGCCACCGAGGCACAAAGACAATACTGGTCTGTTCCTTCCAACCACAACCTCTTAATGCCACCGAGGCAAAGTACCAATACTGGTCCGTCCTTGAAAGCGACGACCCCTTAATGCTAACGAAGTACGATCACACAAGGGGTCCGTCCCCGCAAGCCACGACCACTCAATGCCACCGAGGCATACAGACAACACAGGTCCGTCCTTGTAAGCTACGACCCCTTAATTGTAACAAGGCACGATCACACATGGGGTCCGTCCTTACAAGCTACGACCTAATAATGCCACCGAGGCATACTGACAACACTGGTCCGTCCTTACAAGCCACGACCCCTTAATGCTTACGAGGCCCGATCACACAAGGGGTCCGTTCCCGCAAGCCACGACCACTCAATGCCACCGAGGCATACTGACAACACTGGTCCGTCCTTGTAAGCTACGACCCCTTAATGGTAACAAGGCACGATCACACATGGGGTCCGTCCTTACAAGCCACGACCACTCAATGCCACCGAGGCATACTGACAACACAGGTCCGTCCTTGTAAGCTACGACCCCTTAATGGTAACAAGGCAAGATCACACATGGGGTCCGTCCTTACAAGCCACGACCACTCAATGCCACCGAGGCATACTGACAACACAGGTCCGTCCTTGCAAGCCACGACCACTTAATGCTACCGAGGCACGATCACAAAGTGGTCCGTCCTTGCAAGCCACGACCCCTTAAAGCCCAGGAGGCACGCTGACTACATTTATTACAATCACAAAATCAATAAAATTAATGTTTTTCCTTTAACCGTTCATGCAATTAGCGAAACAATTACATTCCTACAATATGACAACTGCATGCTGCTATCTTTAAATTTATAATTTTAAGACGTTATTATAATAATTAACGGGCAAATACATCGCACTTTCCTTTCCTATGTACTCGAACGGCAATGAAAAAGTTTATAATTTACAGAAAACGACAGACCAAGTAAGGAGCAATTTTAGAAAAACAGAAATATACTAAAGCACAATACATACTTTATAAACATCAAACCTCCGCTTGTTAACCAAATATGCGGCCATCATCAGTCTATCAGGACGATTTAAGTTGCTTCTCAGCCACACTAGGCACAGAGTACAACGTTATTGATCGTTTATCTAAAGCTGAAATAATATTATTGTATAAGTTTATAGAAAAATGAATCACATGCCAACAGAAACAAAAAATGCATATCCCCTGTACACACGATCGTGTGCTACAAGTTGTATATCGTTTACACGAATTACACGATTTTCTTTTAATCTCTAAAATCCGAACTATAACACATTACTATCTATAGAAAAGTTCAAATTACGGCTTTTTTTTAAATATATTCATCGAAAAAAATCAACAACAACATATACGAATGAAAACACGAATGAATTTTCAGCAAAATGAATTAAAATAACAAAATCTTGTCACCAGAAGGCTACAAAGTGTTTATCTGATATGCGTTCAGCCACATTTAACTTTAGACATATAGGTTTATACTTATCATAACCAGCTCCACTTGAGTTCAGTCGTGTTCGCTTTATACGATGGAAACGTTGAAAACACAAACGACCTTCAAAGGCATGTCCAACATTTGTCCTCACAGATAGAATATGACTCTGTCTCCCTCTGACTAACCCCTCCGAGTAGATTTGAGATTGCGCCGCAGGGTCACAAAATACAAATAAATAGAATTAAGAATATATTAATTCGGCATTGTATTACTGCTGTCTTCGACGCGATGAATCTTTCTGTTAGCTATCTAACGAAAAGATTTTAATTTTATTTTGTGATTTTAGTTCATCATCAAAACGTACAGGTGTGTCAGCTATCCTCAGAATTACCGCATTTCATCGCCCAGAACGGTGTCTAAAAATTACAGCATTCCGAAGCACTCAAAATATCGAACTCAACAAAATAACATTTGCAATGATATAAATGCAAACAGTTTGACATTAGATAAAGAGGTCTTCTCAAGTTATATTGTATAATTATACACGCTTTCCACGTGCAACTGTACTTATAACAGTACATCTAGCTATCAAACACAATGCGTGTTTCTGAAAGACTCATCTGCTTGTAAAATCACATACATGTAAAAACGCTTGAAAATTAAATTTTTCATCGCAGCTCTTTACAAATTATCAAGTAACCATAAAGCTGATTCCGACTGCTGTTTCTTAATAAATGTGACAGTGAGCTTTTATTGTTTTAAATTACATTCTCCAAATAATAAAGTGTAACTCGTTAATATAACAGTCAGGCCTCAATTGCAGCACTTGCTTTCCCTAATCCCACACTTCCGTTAACGTTCAACCAAAATAAAACGTTTTCACAATTAAGATAATAATTATTACAAATCAACTGAATAATAAACGTGTATCTAAATCGCTTTACCTTTTGTTAAATTCAGTTCGCAATCAATCCGTATCCTTTTCAAGTCTCAGAATTGCCATAAAAGACCGTTCGGTTGGTTTCATACTTTAATGTTATGCATGTCCATTAACTGTCTTTAAAAATTAGCAATCTAATAATTTTAACCTAATAAGCAACCATAATGTATTCGCTGTCAAATACTAGCCTCGAGTGATTCAAAATGACGAAAAATCAGAATATAAGACACATTTGCACGAAAACTACATGCGAAACGTCAAAAAAACCGGGAAAACCAAAAACCTTGCAAATTCTACATAGACTGGCTACATACTCCATATAGACTGTCTCAAAGCGTAACAATGTCAAAGGTGAATAATTTTATTTAATACATGCATTTATTACCAGTATCGGTTTATTTCGTAATAAAAGTATACAATAATTTTGCAAGAATGTCTTAGTTTGTGGCTTTTTTTTCTGAATTCGGCAAGTTCGACATTGTTCCGGTTTGTCTTGACCACGATTTGTTAGACTGCATGGTCATTTCAGTTTAGTAAACGACAGGAAATGGTATACAGCGAGATAATAACCTATTAGTTAGAATATATCACATGTATCAGTTGCAGTGTATTTTCTCATACGATTCTGAAATGTCTAAGTATTTACAGAATCTAGAGCTTTCGGGCCTGTTATATTGAACGGACGCAAAACCTTGTAATGTGTCATGGAGTGCATCATATTCAAACTGATACGTGAACCCAACCATGAATTTCATGTTGGCAATACGAGTATTGTGTGCCGACAATTTAATATGTGCAATTAAAGCTTGTCTGCTCGAGCAGGTACATGCTCATCGACTTTGGAAACGTCTCTGGTGTCTCAAAAACAACTAAATTATGCTTATCGTGGAATCTATTATTTCGATCAACTGCTTGCGGGGCCAGATTGCCCGTGAAACAGTCCCCTCCTTGACCGGGGAACAGTCCCCTTCTTGACCGGGGAACAGTCCCCTCCTCGGCTCTGTATAAATTTTATCCCATGAGGGGCCTCAAAATTGATGTTTTTATGTTTGGATGGCATGATTACTTTTAATCGGTGTGTTTAGAAAGCTACAGGTTCCTTCAAATTATTTGTTTGTTTGTTGTTGTTTTTTTTCTCATGAAGAAATGAGCTTATATAGTTTTGTAACCATTGAATATGTAAATTATATAAGTATTTTATTCATGCACGGTCATTGGTGAATAACTTGGTACACAGATGATATCTGGTTGTTTTTTTAGTGAAATCGATTTTATGTCGCGGGTGAACCCCAGAAAATGGTACTCGGTGGTACAAAAAATAGTTTCTGGTGTTCAGGAAATAAATAAAATCGATATTTTACTGGACCAAACACAACAAAAAAAGCTTATCTCGTATTTCAGTGGAAAATCATTTTCATTTCACTGAGAAAAATCTTAAATTCACTGAAAAACACACAATTAAAATTGGTGTACAACAACTGAATAACACACATGCGACGGACTGAACTTCAAGTTCAATTTCTGTTTGACATGATATGAGTGTTGTGCCGATTTCTTAACATGCTCGAACCGATAATCTTTTCAGAAGTCGGTTATTGCATCTGTTAAAATATAATGAATGACACTAACAATTCTTTTTACATGCCTATCAGTTTTTTTCTCGATAATATTTACGGCAATATTCGTTTGAAAAGTGTTGATAAAGAACTTTATATACATAAATAATATACAGAATCATATGTTCTAAAGTAAGCAAAACTGTATAATTAATTAATTTCTAAGCAATAATCCACAGGCAAATAAATTTAATTACTTACTTAATTCTTTAAATATTATCTCATAACTCAAGCCGCTTTTTAAATAGAATAAAAAATGTTGTTGCTAAATTGAATAAAAAAATTTACATTAAATTATCAGCATTATATATTATTATAATAATTTACAATTTAATATTTAATTAAAAACACTATTTTTCCCAAAAGTTTTCGCTATGTTGAACGTTTACTAACATAAAACAAGTTTACCTTAAACCGCTCTACTTTACCATTTTCAACCCTCGACCGAAATACGATATGAACGGTAAACTTGGTTTTATACGTGATTTCGGAATCATATACTGTTACTCAATAACACCCAAAAATAGGGGCGGTTAAAGAAATTGATTTTAAAAAACCATATTATGGATGAACCGTTCGAGAACAGCATTTTGATGTTTTCCTTTTTCATGTTATCGGTTAGTTCTGTTGTAAAATCGTTTCAGAACAGTTAATTTCTCAGGTAATTATTTTTAATATGAGAGACCGTGCTCGTAAAAAGATTTCAGCATTTAATATCTTCAATTGTACCATGTTTAGTAAAATTTATATTAAAATCTCCAAAGACATTAGTACTCTCTAACAAGTAAACACGTGTTTGATGGCTGATTAACAACAACAACAACAACAACAACAATAATAATAATAATAATATCTCTATTTAAAGAAGGTTACTTATTAAGAACATTAACATAAACATTAATGTCTTATTTTCAATAATGCCTTCTGTAAAATAAAACAAAATATAAAATATCAACAATCATTAAAAGCGCATGCATACATGAAACATGTGCAAAAATAACATATCACAGTAAGGAATAAAAACAGCAAATAGGAAAAACAAAAAGCAAGCATTTACACACACAAACATGTAAATCACAAGTTACAGACAGACACATTTATAATTTTATATATAAGTAGAATAAGAATATGAGGAATTACCACATATGGGTGTAAATAGTATAAATACATCTTAATATTTCAGCACACAGAGTTAAACCCCGTAAGATGTTGCACGTGGGACATCACCATCTAATAATAAAACATTTAAAAAATCGAAATCAAAATCCTTCCTTTTATTACATAATTTAATGGTTACAAATCATTTTTTAACAAACACATGTGCCGCTTCATGCGACAATAATGTCTTTGAGAAGTTGACGTAATTCTATAATTATTATGACGTCAACAAATAAAGTTGACATTATACAATTATTGCATTTCAGTGAGGTCAATATGGTGATTTATCGACATGATTATGCAATATTGACCGAGGGGGTTTTATCTAATGAAAAACGTCAAACCAATGACATTGTAAAATCATCATTATATTACTTATACACCATACTCTTTCTCATCAATTTATATTTATCTGTAAATCTATAGAATGACTGAAAATGTATAGACAGTCTGTTAGTCTGTTATTTTCCTTTACTGGTGCTAATTTTGATGACCGGCTTTGTAATATTAGTACTTACCAGTAAATACCAACCCGACAAATCCAAGCCTGGAGGCAAGCTAGAATCTGGCAGTTGTAACTGCTGTTAAATTTTCTCTGTACTTTTCCTATGTATTAGTTGATGAAGTTGATAAAACATTACATTTGAATGTTGTTTTATTATATAAAATAACAATTCTTACATATATTAGATTAATATGCTTAAATTTTCTAAATACCCCTTACTCACGTGGTATATAAAAATTTAACGTAATCTTCATTTCAAAAACTCCAAATTTCAACATTTTTGATTAGCTCAAAATACGAAAACAGAAATCGATGCCGCACGGGAGTAGGACTAACGGATGGCCAGGAAGTTAGCAGTGCAGCAGTAACAGCAGTAACACTGCAGTAACACTGCTGGCAGTAACAGCAGTAACACTGCTGTAACACTGCTGGCAGTAACAGCAGTAACACTGCTGTAACACTGCTGGCAGTAACAGCAGTAACACTGCAGTAACACTGCTGGCAGTAACAGCAGTAACACTGCTGTAACACTGCTGGCAGTAACAGCAGTAACACTGCAGTAACACTGCTGGCAGTAACAGCAGTAATACTGCTGGGACTAACAGCAGTAATACAACAGCAGTAATACTGCTGGCAGTAACAGCAGTATTAACACTAACACCAGTAACACTGCCGGCAGTTACATCAGTAACACTTCTTGAGGAACAGCAGTAATACAAGTGATACTGCTGGTAGTAACAACACTGCTGTTGTTACTGATGACATCAACAACTGTTAGCAAAAGCACATGTATCAGAACATATACATTTGAAATTTGAACCAGGAAAATCTTCAACCATGCTAGCATTATCACTGCTGACAGTCATATGCATTTCAAAAGTATCCACATTCAGAAAACACAGCCTCATACAGCTGTAAAGAATACAGGAAATGAGAACGAGTTTATATTATGATTATTTTCAAATCGCGGTTCATTAAAAAAATGATGATAATCCGAGGTTTCACTACCGTAGTAACTGTTTGCGGTAACGTCAGAAACAATATTATAATTGCTGCCAGTAACAGAATCAACAGCGAGTATACTGCTTGTAGTAATAGGGGTTAGAACAGTAATACTTCTGGCAGAAGATTTCGTTATAGCAGTCATAATCCCAACAGTAACAGCAGTAACTTCACTACAATGCCACAAGTATTACTTTATTGTAGTTTCAGCATAAAGATAAAATTTACTGATTATGTATGAGCAATAGCAATGCAGCAGTCAGCAATAAAAGTAGAAGCACTTAAGGCAGCTGCAATATTATTACTGCTAGCAGTAGCATAAATAAGAGCAAAGAAGCTGCTAATAGGAGGATGACACTTATGGGAATTAGTAAAAAAAAAGTACATCTGACTGTTACATCAGTATTGCGGCGTGAAAAGCAAGATAATCTTTCCTTATTGTTATCCTCTGTTTAGAAACAACCACTGACGATTCCACTTAGGGCGCCACTATAATATCTTACTAATGTTAAAAAAAGTGAAATGTGCATATCAGGAATCGAAACATACAGAGGACACAGCCTCCCCACACAGTCAAGAAGAAGAGAAAGAGAGAGAAAGAGATCATGTTTAATAAAATGATCAGTTTCAAAACTGACACCACAAACAATTAAAAAAATTGAGAACCCGAGGGGTTACCGCCTTGGAACGGTCAGTGGCAAAACAATTTGCCACGGGCGGGGGGGGGGGGGGGTTAAACCAGGTTCTAGGGTGCACCAACCTCACACTTGCACCTAAAAAGCGTGTAGCTAAATATACATTCGCGCAGTTTTACTTCTGGATGAGGTTTAAAACGGTAAAATATTTGTTGTTGTTTTTTTTTTGCTAAGAAGAACTTGTAGAATTCCTGATTTATAATCGTAGGATAAACCACGATCACCAGTAGTAAAGGCTTGGGTGATATTGTGTATTTTAGCAGGATTTTGCGGTATGCGGTGATTGTGGGATATAAAACTGAGATATAACATGGATGGAGTTCTCTGTTATAATTTATCTTACAATGTTCACACTTCTGCAGACGTTTTAATGTCTGAATTGTATAATATAGCTTATTTTCTATTCTTTGTACAGGCATAATTGCACACATATACACGAAGATTAAGTAGAAAAATAAAATGGTTTGGGCATAAAGTGCTTACAACATGTGCCCTTCCCTTAATTGTTGAATGATATGAAATGGATGCAATTGATGTTTATGATATGCGATATGATATGTGAAATAATTTATTTGTAATAAATGGACTTTAAATACATTATATGAAAAGAACCAATGACACGGTAACAGCTACTTTACAGATGTACTTAAAGGATAATGCAAGTTCGTAATTATTGATAAACCTTTATCAAGCCTTTTTTTTATTCAACCATCAAGCCTTTTTTTTATTCAACCACGTGTAGACTCACAATACTTATTTAGACCTCTTTTCAACAACTGCAACTTAATTTTGTCATATTTGCTTTGCGGTATTTTATGGTAATTTTGGTGGAATTAGAACACCAGCTTTAATGCATACTACAACGATGTTATTTGCGGTTCCACGCTAATAAAGTTCAATGTTTTTATGAAGTGTAAGTCTCAGTTGTCTCTTTTTTATTGTTGCATTGTACCCACAAAGTTAAATAACACGATCACTAACACCAAATATGTACTGCGTGTGAATTCCGTAGGATTGGTGCAAATCAATAAAGAAACATACCGTTATATAACTCATAGACGTCTAAAATAACTGAACATCTAGTAAATATTAATTTGTAGGTACTATGGAACAATAAAGTACAGAAGAGACAATTAACCTACACTTCCATTAGTCCGAATATATATAATACTAACAGAACTAAGCAATGACCAATCTCCTACGCAGAGTTGTCGTTCCTTACACTCACTTTACATCTCTGCGAAAGGCTCAATGTCAAGATTTTTGACCAAACTAATAAGCTTCGTTGTATACAGTAATAATTATGAATCTGAAAGCTTGTGGTATAGCAAATGACAGAAATCTTCACTATCTTTCATTAAAACCCAAGAAACCCTAGTTATTTTAAATGTAGTTGGTGAACTATTTTGTTGCGCCTTAGAAAACGTAGTTGAACGTAGTCCCAGCCTATAACAGAGGTGAATGTAATGAGCCGATAGTGTAAGAGAGTGAGCAATGACATGTTTATAGTATGCATAAAACCAGAATCTAACCGGACACGGACGTGCACTACATTAAACTAAAGCAATACTATTATAACAACAACGACAGTATAAAATTTACGTCCAAACTGTTCTATAATTCAAAAGATATTACTTGAAATAAAAGAAATTATTAACCCGTTACGTTTGGAGTATATCAAGAGACACAGTGTAACATAATAAATCAATAAACGTGTTTAATAACCAACTGTTTCCTTATTACATTCAGCAGTAAAGCTTGCTGACATACGTACAGAAACCATGGAAATTTACCAAGTCAACATCGTGAATAGATTCAATAGCATATAGGCTGGATCATCTGGGTACCTGTAAATAATGTTTGTTGCCGACGACAACAATGGGAAACAGATTGGCTACTATTAAAGTTTAATAGTGCCTTTCCCACTCTTCATATTGGCCATGCCTCAGTGTGCTTGAAATGTCCAAGGGATGCGTTGAAATGCAACGTAATAATGGTACCCAAATACCACAGTTTAATGAACCTTAATAATTATAGTCCTGCTTTTCCAAGAAATGATCAACAGAACTTTGTAAAAGTTTCTTAACATTTTCCCGATTATACCGTAAATGAGACCTTAAATTCATAATCTCACGTTCAGCAATAAAACTTAATGAAATAGACAAAGGCAGATTTTTCTTATTCTCTACGTTGAAATTGCAAATAAGTCTAATGCCACCTGGGATAAACAGTCGGCGTCAGTAAAACAGCTTCTTTCGCCGACGAACAGTCGGTCAGGACACGTAAGATTTCAGAAGAGAAGTATTTTTACACGGACACTAACGCTGCCAGCTCCGCCCCTGACTCGTTGTGCAAAGAAACTTTCCGACCAAGTTTAGGATATGACAATCCCCTCTCAAACACAAGTGACCGCTTCTCGATCCAAGCGGTGGTCGAATGTCAGTAACTAGCAGTAAAAACATATCAAATTGCTTTAAAATGATGCCATGCTTTTTTTTCTATGAAAATTTCACGTTAAATACACATAGAGCATTAGAACTATGTGATTTAACAAGCGCAGATATTCATTCTTGTCCTTGCTAACATTGTTAATAGGTCCAACGCCATCTTGACTTAACAGTCGGTGACGTTGAAACAGTTTCCGTTGCCGACGGCAAGCCTTTCAGGCAATGCCACCCTTCAACAGAGTCGTATTTTTACACCTACACTAACGTTGCCAGCTCCGCACCTGACTCGTTGTGCAAAAAAACGTTCCGACTAATTTTAGTATATGACTATCCCCTTTCAACCACAAGTTACCGCTTCTCGATCCAAGCTGTCGTCGAATGGCAGTAAGCAGCAGTAAAAACATATGAAATTGCTTTGATGCCATGCTTTTTTTTCTATGAAAATTTCACGTTATATACACATTAGGCATTAGAACTTTGTGATTTAACAAGTGCAGATATTCATTATTTTCCTTGCTAATATTGTTAATAGGTCCAACGCCATCTGGATTTAACAGTCGGCAAAGGTGAAGAAGCTTCCGTTGCCGACGGCAAGCCTTTCAGGCAATGCCACCCTTCAACAGAGTCGTATTTTTACACCGACACTAACGCTGCCAGCTCCGCACCTGACACCTTGGGCAAAAAAACATTCCTACTAATTTTAGGATATGACTATCCCCTCTCAACCACAAGTTACCGCTTCTCGATCCCAGCTGTCGTCGAATGGCAGTAACCAGCAGTAAAAACATATCAAATTGCTTTGATGCCATGCTTTTTTCCTATGAAAATTTCACGTTATATACACATTCAGCATTAGAACTTTGTAATTAAATAAGCGCAGATATTCATTCTTTTCCTAGCTAACATTGTAAATAGGTCCAATGCCATTTGGGTTTAATAGTCGGTGAAGTTGAAACAGTTTCCGTTGCCGACGGCAAGCCTTTCAGGCAATGCCACCTTTCAACAGAGTCGTTTTTTACACCTACACTAACGTTGCCAGCTCCGCACCTGACTCGTTGTGCAAAAAAACATTCCGACTAATTTTAGGATATGACTATCCCCTCTCAACCACAAGTTACCGCTTGTCGATCCAAGCTGTGGTCGAATGGCAGTAACCAGCAGTAAAAACATATAAAATTGCTTTGGTGCCATCCTTTTTTTCCATGAAAATTTCGCGTTATATACATATTCAGCATTAGAACTTTGTGATTAAACAAGCGCAGATATTCATTTTTTTCCTTGCTAACATTGTTAATAGGTCCAACGCCATATGGGTTTAATAGTCGGTGAAGTTGAAACAGTTTCCGTTGCCAACGGCAAGCCTTTCAGGCAATGCCACCCTTCAACACAGTCTTTTTTTTACACCGACACCAACGCCGCAAAGCTCCGCCCCTGTGTCCTTGTGCAAAAAAACAGTCCGAGCAATTTTAGGATATGACTATCCCCTCTCAACCACAAGTTACCGCTTCTCGATCCAAGCAGTGGTCGAATGGCAGTAACCAGCAGTAAAAACATATCAAATTGCTTTGACGCCATGCTTTTTTTCTATGAAAATTTCACGTTATATACACATTAGGCATTAGAACTTTGTGATTTAACAAGTGCAGATATTCATTATTTTCCTTGCTAATATTGTTAATAGGTCCAACACCATTTGGGTTTAACAGTCGGCGAAGGTGAAGAAGCTCCCGTTGCCGACGGCAAGCCTTTCAGGCAACGCCACCCTTCAACATAGTCGTATTTTAACAACGACACTAACGCTGCCAGCTCCGCACCTGACTCGTTCTGCACAAAAACATTAAGACTAATTTTAATATATGACTATCCCCTCTCAACCACAAGTTACCGCTTCTCGATCCCAGCTGTCGTCGAATGGCAGTAACCAGCAGTAAAAACATATCAAGTTGCTTTGATGCCATGCTTTTTTTTCTATGAAAATTTCACGTTATATACATATTCAGCATTAGAACTTTGTAATTAAATAAGCGCAGATATTCATTCTTTTCCTAGCTAACATTGTTAATCAGTCCAATGCCATTTGGCTTTAACAGTCGGTGAAGTTGAAACAGTTTCTGTTGCCGACGGCAAGCCTTTCAGGCAATGCCACCCTTCAACAAAGTCGTATTTTTACACCTAATCCAACGTTGCCAGCTCCGCTCCTGACTCGTTGTGCAAAAAAACATTCCGACTAAGTTTAGGATATGACTATCCCCTCTCAACCACAAGTTACCGCTTGTAGATCCAAGCTGTGGTCGAATGGCAGTAATCAGCAGTAAAAACATATAAAATTGCTTTGGTGCCATCCTTTTTTTCCATGAAAATTTCGCGTTATATACACATTCAGCATTAGAACTTTGTGATTAAACAAGCGCAGATATTCACTGTTTTCCTTGCTAACATTGTTAATAGGTCCAACGCCATCTGGGTTTAATGGTCGGTGAAGTTGAAACAGTTTCCGTTGCCGACGGTAAGCCTTTCAGACAATGCCACCCTTCAACACAGTTTTTTTTTACACCGACACTAACGCCGCCAGCTCCGCCCCTGTGTCTTTGTGCAAAAAAAAAACAGTCCGAGCAATTTTAGGACATGACTATCCCCTCTCAACCACAAGTTACCGCTTCTCGATCCAAGCTGTGGTCGAATGGCAGTAACCAGCAGTAAAAACATATTAAATTGCTTTGACGCCATGCTTGTTTTCTATGAAAATTTCACGTTAAATACACAATAGGCATTAGAACTTTGTGATTTAACAAGTGCAGATATTCATTATTTTCCTTGGTAATATTGTTAATAGGTCCAATGCCATTTGGGTTTAACAGTCGGCGAAGGTGAAGAAGCTTCCGTTGCCGACGGCAAGCCTTTCAGGCAATGCCACCCTTCAACAGAGTCGTATTTGTACACCGACACTAACGCTGCCAGCTCTGCACCTGACTCGTTGTGCAAAAAAACATTATGACTAATTTTAGTATATGACTATCCCCTCTCAACCACAAGTTACCGCTTCTCGATCCAAGCTGTCGTCGAATGGCAGTAACCAGCAGTAAAAACATATGAAATTGCTTTGATGCCATGCTTTCTTTTCTATGAAAATTTCGCGTTATATACACATTCAGCATTAGAACTTTGTGATTTAACAAGTGCAGATATTCATCAATTTCCTAGGTATCGTTGTTAATAGGTCCAACGCCATCTGGGTTTAACAGTCGGTGAAGTTGAAACAGCTTCCGTTGCCGACGGCGAACCTTTCAGGCAAGGTCACCATTCAACCAAGTTTTTTTTACACCGACACTAATGTCGCCAGCTCCGCCCCTGTGTCTTTGTGCAAAAAAAACAGTCCAAGCAATTTTAGGATATGACTGTCCCTTCTCAACAACAAGTTACCGCTTCTCGATCCAAGCTGTGGTCGAATGGCAGTAACCAGCAGTAAAAACATATGAAATTCCTTTGATGCCATGCTTTTTTTCCATGAAAATTTCACGTTATATACACATTAGGCATTAGAAGTTTTTGATTTAACAAGTGCAGATATTCATCATTTTCCTTGCTAATATTGTTAATACGTCCAACGCCATCTGGGTTTAACAGTCGGCGAAGGTGAAGAAGCTTCCGTTGCCGACGGCAAGCCTTTCAGGCAATGCCACCCTTCAACAGAGTCGTATTTTTACACCGACACTAACGCTGCTAGCACCGCACCTGACACCTTGGGCAAAAAAACATTCCGACTAATTTTAGGATATGACTATCCCCTCTGAACCACAAGTTACCGCTTCTCGATCCAAGCTGTGGTCGAATGGCAGTAACCAGCAGTAAAAACATATAAAATTGCTTTTATGCCATGCTTTTTTTTCTATGAAAATTTAACGTTATATACACATTAGGCATTAGAATTTTGTGATTTAACAAGTGCAGATATTCATTATTTTCCTTGCTTATATTGTTAATATGTCCAACGCCATTTGGGTTTAACAGTCGGCGAAGGTGAAGAAGCTTCCGTTGCCGACGGCAAGCCTTTCAGGCAATGCCACCCTTCAACATAGTCGTATTTTTACACCGACACTAACGCTGCCAGCTCCGCACCTTACTCGTTCTGCACAAAAACATTCCGACTAATTTTTGTATATGACTATCCCCTCTCAACCACAAGTTACCGCTTCTCGATCCCAGCTGTCGTCGAATGGCAGTAACCAGCAGTAAAAACATATGAAATTGCTTTGATGCCATGCTTTTATATATGAAATTTCGCGTTATATACACATTCAGCATTAGAACTTTGTGATTTAACAAGCGCAGATATTCTTTCTTTTCCTAGCTTACATTGTTAATAAGTCCAACGCCTTCTGTGTTTAACAGCCGGTGAATTTGAAACAGTTTCCGTTGCCGACGGCAAGTCTTTCAGGCAATGCCAGCCTTCACCAGAGTCGTATTTTTACACGGGAACAAACGCTGCGAGATCTGCCCCTGACTCCTTGTGCAACAAAACCTTCCGACTAATTTTAGGATATGACTATCCCTCTCAACCACAAGTTACCGCTTCTCGATCCAAGCTGTGGTCGAATGGCAGTAACCAGCAGTATAAACATATAGAATTGCTTTGGTGCCATGCTTTTTTCTATGAAAATTTCGCGTTATATACACACTAGGCATTAGAAATTTCTGATTTAACAAGTGCAGATATTCATTATTTACCTTGCTAACATTGTTATTCAGTCCAACGCCATCTGGATTTAACAGTCGGTGAAGTTGAAACAGTTTCCGTTGCGAGGGCAAGCCTTTCAGGCAATACCACCCTTCAACAGAGTCGTATTTTTACACCGACACTAACGCTGCCAGCTACGCACCTGACTCGTTGTTCAAAAAAACATTCCGACTAAGTTTAGTAGATGACTATCCCCTCTCAACCACAAGTTACCGCTTCTCGATCCAAGCTGTCGTCGAATGGCAGTAACTAGCAGTAAAAACATATCAAATTGCTTTCATGCCATGCTTTTTTTTCTATGAAAATTTCACGTTATATACACATTAGCCATTAGAACTTTGTGATTTAACAAGTGCAGATATTCATGATTTTCCTTGGTAATATTGTAAATAGGTCCAACACCATTTGGGTTTAACAAGCGACGAAGGTGAAAAAGCTTCCGTTGCCGACGGCAAGCCTTTCAGGCAATGCCACCCTTCAACAGAGTCGTATTTGTAAACCGACATGAACGCCGCCAGCTCCGCCCCTGTGTCTCATTATTTTCCTTGCTAATATTGTTAATAGGTCCAATGCCATTTGGGTTTAACAGTCGGCGAAGGTGAAGAAGCTTAGGTTGCCGACGGCAAGCCTTTCAGGCAATGCTACCCTTCAACAGAGTCGTATTTTTATAACGACACTAACGCTGCCAGACCCGCACCTGAAACGTTGTGCACAAAAACATTCCGACTAATTTTATATATTATGACCACATGGAATAATGTTTATTAAGATTTGCAAGATGTTTCGGTGATATTTGATACATGTAAAGCTCGTTTCATTCGTTCCATCTTCCACTTAATGACGACGTTCTTGCTCCAAAAGGTATAACAGGTTATGAAATAGCAATGATTAGTGCGTACGAAAAGTGCACTGAAATATTTTTTTTATATAACCTTCTGGTCAAAAACATGACGCATGAAACGTTGTCATAATAGTAGTTACGCTGTGTTCTTCAATCTACGCAGATACATGTAGATGAAATAATAGAACAGCGAACACCGGATGTCGGCGATAAAACTTGTAAAAAGTTATCCTTAATGTGTGGTACCGACAACATGTTAAAAGATATTCATGTTATGCAAAGATCACATTCTTTGAAATCTTTAACATTGCTATAAGCTCTAGAAAAGCAAACAAGCTGTGAGATGTTGCAAAAGGAACCTTGTAAAAATGGTTACCATTTAAAAACGTGTAAAGTTTTTTTCACAGCGAGTCAGGGGCGTCGCAGGCAGCGTTAGTGTTCGTGTAAAAATGCAATCTTTCGAACGATTGCATTGCTTTTAATGTTTCCCGTCGGCAACGAAACATTTTTCACCTTCGCCAGCTGTTTAGCGCAGATATCATTGGACCTATTCGCAATGTTAGCAAGGAAAATAAATACATATATGTATCTCCTCTTGTTACAAAAAGTTTTGCTGCTGAATGTATAAAGCTTGAAATTTATAGAAAAACATGACATTAAAGCAATTTGATATGTTTTTACTGCCGGTTACTGCCATTCGACGACTGCTTGGATCTCTGTCAATCCAGACTGGACATGTCCGAGGGTTCCAATACCCATTCGGCCCAAACCCGGAACTGACGAACTACACGGAAGTGACACCCCTTCCGCACTAGAAGCCAACAGCAGCATCCCCACATTGGCAAGAACAACAGCCTGGTACAGAAAGAAAGTATACCACAGAAAGGAGGCTGGAGAATGTCCGTCAATACACAAGGACAGCCAAGCCAACATACAGCTGACAGGTGCGGAGAATTGAGGACCGATGATAAACACCACCAGTACTACGGTCATTGCTACTGTGCCACTACCATGACTGAGTCATTGAAGGAGTGGAAGTCCACAAGGGAGAAGAGCAGGATGGAGAAGAAGAGAAAGCTACAAGAAGAACAAGATCAGTTATTGGTAGGTATGTGTATGTAATAAGTGATAAGTAAGTAAGTAAGTGAATTTGTTAGCAGCAGCTACAGTAGCAACAGCAAATCATCATCACCAGTGGACAGTAATGCTTAATTTTGGACATTTGGTATCATTTATCATTCTAAATCATCACCTTCAATATCATCAACATCCTGCTCTTCTTCTTATGCTGCCAACTTGTATTTGTATTAAAGTTGAAGGTCCAAAGCCCTTAAAAAAGCAGATGGGAAAAAGAGCCTGTTGTTATTTGATGTATTTTTTTTATTGTATCTGTATTATTTATATACTGTATTGCATATGTGTATTACAGTCTCATAGGCCACTTTCAAACGATCGCCCTTGTAGTTCAGTGGTAGAATACTTTCCATTTACATGGAGAGAGGCCTGGGTTCGATTCCCAGCAGGGGCTGAACTGAAGATGGCACTTTTAAGACTGACTTTATTGTATTTTTCAATTGCACTTTTCCTATATACAGACTATATACATTGTATGGTAAGTGCCATTTAATAATGAAATTTATACAGAAAAACTGGAAAATCAAGACTGCAATCGATAGAACGTTAATTTTCACATAATTCTTCGAACTTTCATAAAAATCGGCCCAGTGCGAGAGTGGCAATTGCAATTATGGTCAGGTATGAGTCATAAACAGACCGTTTTTGGAACGGCTTTTATCGCTATATTACTCCATTTGTAATCCAATTACCGGTCTTAAACGTCGTTGTCGTCTCACATAGACCGCCTTATAGGGCGATTAAGTGCGGTTCAACGGCGGCAATACCGCCGGTCCGCTCTTTCGCCCGTTTTGGCATTGGACCAATTAACAATGTTAGCAAGGAAAAGAATGAATATCTGCGCTTGTTTAATCACAAAGTTTGAATGCTGAATGTGTATATATACAGTGAAATTTTCATAGAAAAAAAAGTTTGGGATCAAAGCAATTTGATATGTTTTTTCTGCTGGTTACTGCCATTCCGACCACAGCTTGGATCGAGAAGCTGTAATTTGTGGTTGAGAGGGGATAGTCATATCGTAAGTTTGGTCGGAAAGTTTTTTTTTTGCACAACGAGTCAGGGGCGGCGCTGGCAGCGTTAGTGTCGGTGTAAAAAAACGACTCTTTTGAAGGAAGGCATTTCCTGAAAAGCTTGCCGACGGCAACGGAAACTGTTTTACCTTCACCGACTGATAAACCCAGATGACCTATTAACAATGTTAGCAAGGACAAGAATGAATATCTGCGCTTGTTTAATCACAAAGTTCTAATGCTGGATGTGTATATATAACGTGAAATTTTCATAGAAAAAAAAGCATGGCATCAAAGTAATTTCATATGTTTTTACTGCTGGTTGCTGCCGTTCGATGACAGCTTGGATCGAGAAGCGGTAACTTGTGATTGAGAGGGGATAGTCATATCCTAAAATTAGACATACTTTTTTTTGCACAACGACTCAGGGGCGGCGCTGGCAGCGTTAGTGTCCGTGTTAAAAAACGACTCTTTTGAAAGGTGGCATTGCCTGAAAGGCTTGCCGTCGGCAACGGAAACTGTTTCACATTCACCGACTGATAAACCCAGATGGCTTTGAACCTATTAACAATGTTAGCAAGGAAAATAATGAATATCTGCACGTGTTTAATCACAAAGTTCTTATGCTGAATGTGTATTTAACGTGAAATTTTCATAGAAAAAAAGCATGGCATCAAAGCAATTTCATATGTTTTTACTGCTGGTTACTGCCATTCGACGACAGCTAAGATCGAGAAGCGGTAACTTGTGGTTGAGAGGGGATAGTCATATCCTAAAATTGGTCGTAATATTTTTTTGCACAGCGAGTCAGGTGCGGAGCTGGCAACGTTAGTTCCCGTGTCAAAATACTACTCTTTTGAAGGGTGGCATTGTCTGAAAGGCTTGCCGTCGGCAACGGGGGATTTTCACCTTTGCCGACTGTTAAACCTAGATGACATTGGACCTATTGACAATGTTAGCAAGGACAAGAATGAATATCTGGGCTTGTAAAATCGCAAAGTTCTAATGCTCTATGTGTATATAACGTGAAATTTTCAAAGAAAACAAAAAGCATTGCATCAAAGCAATTTCATATGTTTTTACTGCTGGTTACTGCCATTCGACGACAGCTTGGATCGAGAAGCGGTAACTTGTGATTGAGAGGGGATAGTCACATTCTAAAATTGGTGTGACTGTTTTTTGCACAACGACTCAGGGGCGTAGCTGGCAGCGTTAGTGTCGGTGTAAAAAAATACTCTTTTGAAGGGTGGCATTGCCTGAAAGGTTTGCCGTCGGCAACGAAAACTTCTTCACCTTCGCCAACTGTTAAACCCAGATTGCATTGGACCTATTAACAATGTTAGCAAGCAAAAGAATGAATATCTGCTCTTGTTTAATCACAAAGTTCTAATGCTGAATGTGTATATATACCGTGAAATTTTCATAGAAAAAAAGCATGGCATCAAAGCAATTTGATATGTTTATACTGCTGGTTGCTGCCGTTTGATGACAGCTTGGATCGAGAAGCGGTAACTTGTGGTTGAGAGGGGATAGTCATATCCTAAAATTGGACATAATGTTTTTTTGCACAACGACTCAGGGGCGGCGCTGCAGCGTTAGTGTCCGTGTCAAAAAACGACTCTTTTGAAGGGTGTCATTGCCTGAAAGGCCTACCGTCGGCAACGGAAACTGTTTCACCTTCACCGACTGATAAACCCAGATGGCTTTGAACCTATTAACAATGTTAGCAAGGAAAAGAATGAATATCTGCGCTTGTTTAATCACAAAGTTCGAATGCTGAATGTGTATTTAACGTGAAATTTCATAGAAAAAAGCATGGCATCAAAGCAATTTAATATGTTTTTACTGCTGGTTACTGACATTCTACGAAAGTTTGGATCGAGAAGCGGTAACTTGTGGTTGAGAGGGGATAGTCATATCCTAAAATTGGTCGTAATATTTGTTTGCACAGCGAGTCAGGTGCGGAGCTGGCAGCGTTAGTGTACGTGTCAAAATACTACTCTTCTCAAGGGTGGCATTGTCTGAAAGGCTTTCCGTCGGCAACGGAAGCTTTTTCACCTTCGCCGACAGTTAAACCCAGATGGCATTGGACATATTAACAATGTTAGCAAGGACAAGAATGAATATCTGCGCTTGTTAAATCACAAAGTTATAGTGCTGAATGTGTATATAACGTGAAATTTTCATAGAAAAAAAGCATGGCATCAAAGCAATTTCATATGTTTTTACTGCTGGTTACTGCCATTCGACGACAGCTTGGGTCGAGAAGCGGTAACTTGTGATTGAGAGGGGATAGTGATATACTAAAATTGGTGTGACTGTTTTTTTTTTTGCACAACGACTCAGGGGCGTAGCTGGCAGCGTTAGTGTCCGTGTAAAAGAAAGACTCTATTGAATGGTGGCATTGCCTGAAAGGCTTGCCGTCGGCAACGGAAGCTTCTTCGCCTTCGCCGACTGAAGTGAATTTAATCATAATATAAACTCAAGTTCTCATTTCCTGTCTTCTTTACAGCTGTATGAGGCTGTGTTTTCTGAATGTGGATACTTTTGAAATGCATATGACTGTCAGCAGTGATAATGCTAGCATGGTTGAAGACTTTCCTGGTTCAAATTTCAAATGTATATGTTCTGATACATGTGCTTTTGCTAACAGTTGTTGGTGCCATCAGTAACAGCAGCACTGCTGTTACTACCAACAGTAACACTTGTATTACTGCTGTTCCTCAAGCAGTGTTACTGATGTAACTGCCGGCAGTGTAACTGGTGTTAGTCCCAGCAGTATTACTGCTGTTACTGCCAGCAGTGTTCCAGCAGTATTACTGCTGTTACTGCCAGCAGTGTTACAGCAGTGTTACTGCTGTAACACTGCCAGCAGTGTTACAGCAGTGTCACTGCTGTTACTGCTGTTACTGCCAGCAGTGTTACAGCAGTGTTACTGCTGTTACTGCCAGCAGTGTTACAGCAGTGTTACTGCTGTTACTGCCAGCAGTGTTACAGCAGTGTTACTGCTGTTACTGCCAGCAGTGTTACTGCAGTGTTACTGCTGTTACTGCTGCACTGCTAACTTCCTGGCCATGACTAACGGTGAAAATGAAAGAAAATAACATTTGTTGTTCCATTAATGACAGTCAATTTAAAAAAAAATGACAGACGCACCATGCTTTCATTGCTGATTTCTCTTTCTATTTTTAACAGAACCTTGATAAGGAGGTCGATAACATTGTTCAACTCATTCAATTTATGAAGTTTCAAGTCTAACTTTCTGTTACGCTCGGCAAATTTTCAGACCACGAATTGATTTGGAATCTGAACATCACCTCCTGAAGTTTTCTTTATTTAGAAATAAACAGATTAAATCGTCTTTCCAAATAACAGAAAACTTTTAAAACAAGGTTATCGTAACCACAAATCAAGGAAACCCTTTTGCACGTTTTATCGCCGATACCCATATTTAATTTTTAAAAAATAATACAGATGCAGTTTTAAATCACTACAAACAACAAGGTATTTTTGAGCCAGTATTTTATGGAGATTTGATTAATAAACTAAAGAAAATAAAATGCAGTGCTAATTTCTACACATTATTCGTAAAAGCCATCGGTAAATTCAAATGGAAGACTTACCAACAAGATATTCTACAGCTCTATCCATGCCTGGTGATTAACCCATCTACAGTTGTTCGTTATGCTTACCTCTTTGGTTGCACGACGGTGGCAGTGTTTAAGGGTTTATGGTGGTTTATAGGAAAATCTATTAAACGAATCTAGAAGCTCGATCTGCTTCTTTTATCCGTCATCGTGTCCTTGCTGATCTGACGTTAGAGGCTCTGGTCTTGGAAAAGCTCATTATGCACCGCCCTTTTGCTTGACAATGTTGTTGACCAAGGATAAAGGAGTCCCCGTATAAAAACAACTTAAATCACAATAACCTTTCTAATGTTGTATAATTATTATGGGTGTGCTTTTTGCATGCAACATTGCCGAGTTTATTAGTGTGTTGCAGTTATTTCACCAAGAAAAATTGTACTTGTTTGTTCATATGAGAACCTGTTAGGGAAAGTGTTGGGTTTGTGAACCCTTTAACCTGGATTAAACCCCTAGTGGCTAATTGTTTTGCCAATGACCGTTCTAATGTGGTTACCTCTCAGATTCTCATTTAAATTAATGTTTATGGTGTCCATTTTGAAAGTGATCATTTTATTACTCACTTTCTTTTTTCCTCTACGTATTGGCTGTGTGGGGATGTGGCAACTCCTGATGTACATGTTTCACTTTTCTTATTAAAATAAATGAAGCTAACCGCTAAAGATTCGATTTATCAAAAAATGCATTAAGCTTCTTCAATACACTGTAGAATTGCAAATTACTTTAGGCATCTTAAAATATCAAGCGGACTAACTATCTACTTGAGTTATTTTGCAATACTGAGCAAACTTCTCATCAAAATTTCAGTAAATGACGTGACTGAGAATAAATCAATAAATCAAGTCTGAAAACAGGAAAAAAACGCGAGACTGTATAAACGGAAGAAGATAATAAAATATATTTAAATTTATTGCGATTTATTATTTATTCGAGTATGTCTACTGGTATTTAAAGCGATACAGAATGACGACATATGGAGAGTGTGAAATACCCCGAACCACATCTACAGTGTTTACCCCAAACCGCTTGAAATCATCGACTATATTTAAATTTTTAAGTGTTATAATCAGAGTAAAGACAATAAAATGCATGGCTGGTTGCTGAAGTGTAAATACCCAAAAATAATTATGTTTTTATTTTTATTTAATATTATTAAATTATTGTTCAGGTATTTCAAGTAATTCAGAGGCAGCAAGTTTATTTAATACTGATTGAATTAAATATTTTTAAACTAGAGCTTGCGGGGCCTTATTTCATATTAACTTATTTATCACAGTCAACCTTATATTGGAGATCATTTGGGGTCGTTTGTTAAAATCAATACCTATGATGCAACTATTGAACAACTTTTGTTTGCTTTTTATTGAACATAAATGTGTAATTTTTACAACAAAATATTTTAAAATATAAAAATGTTTTGAATGTAAATAAAAATATTTATATATAATGAGTATTAGTATATTTTTCTTGAAAACCCTAACATTATTTCGACGAATTGGCACTTTCCTTTGTTTTAGTATGTGCTTGGAAATTAGAACATGAATTAGACTAAACTGAGCTTGCTAACTTTGATACATCCTCACTAAAATCTAGGAGGCAATGGGTATTTCCCATTAATTCATTTTTAAAATTTTAGCAAGTTTTCGCCATTTGCAATGTGAGTGACCCCTTAATTGTTTTAATAACAAATTATGACTCAAGTCGCTGTTTTCAAAAAAAGAGAAAAATATCTTGTTGCTAAATTGAATTAGAAAAGTTTACATTATAAGTATCAGCATTAGATATTTTTATGTTAAGTTACTATTTATTTATTACTTTTATACAATGATTTTCAAACGTCTTCGCTAATTTAAAGTATACCAACAAGTTTACCTAAAACGCTCTACTTTACCATTGTCAACCCTCGACCGAAATACGATCTGTACGGTAAACCTGGATACTAGTACGCAACCTGGCCCAGGAAAATTTCACTTTCGTTGCACCCCAGGGGCGGGGGGGGGGGGCAAAGGTTGTGTGGTACCGTTGTAAAGCTTAGGATGTCTACAATCAGAATTTACTTGTTAGACCTTCATAAAGTGGTGCATAAAGAAGTCTAACAAGGATAACGGACACTACCCATTTTACATGAGCCAAAAATTTTATAATTGTTCTGTAGGCATTGCTTCAACCCAAGACCAGTTATCTTTTAAAAGACTATTTTCTTCAGTACAGTGTTACTTATTATGAATAAAACTAGCGTTAGGTAATGTGCTTTTATCAAAATTGGGTGCGATTTTGCCCTTTTCTGAGTAATTTACGTAACCATTTAAAATACAATACGTTACATTAAATGCAATGATACGACTTTGATTTTTCTAAATAGTTTATTTCAAAATACCACATTATCATATATTTTGTATGGTTAAATGTTATTTCTGAGCTAGCTAACACATGTTTTACATAGTTATGCAGTTACATATTACTAATATTTTCAAACATTAAAACAGTACAATTTCAACCACATTCCAGTATAGAGCCCCTCCCCCCCCCCCCCCCCCCCCCCTGGGGAATTTTGAAGGCTATGTTTTTCTGAAAGCCTATACCATTCTACGCATTTTGCAATTTGTTTGCTTTCTGGCGAGTGGGGCGTTTTACCATAACGCCGATTTGAATATGTGACCTTTGAGAAAATTTTACGCTATGGAGAAATAATTGGCAATTATAAAAATTCTGAAATAAACCTATTTTTTCTACACCAAAAAGATGGGTTTTTTTTAATTTTTAATGTAATAATAAATATCTGCAACCTTAGGTATAGGTCTATAAATAGTCATTAAGATATGTTACTTAACATCAAAACCTAGTTTAAAAAGTTGTATGAAACATTTCTTCCTTGCATTTGCAAGTAAGTTTTGTTTTATTTGTTTAATTTATTAATATAAATAAGTTCCTAAGGAGTTATATAAATAAGAATGCAGAATTTAAATGTAATAAATTCACATTGAGACACACTTCTTGTTTAATGTATGTAAATAAATACATATATTTGGAAATTCCAAAAACCAAAATCTCTGAAAAAAAATGCAAAAAAAACCATCTCAAAGATAGCAAAGAAATTATCTATAAATAAAATAAATTTTAAAGAAATAAACTCTGAAAGACATATTGTTTGATTAAAAGGTAAACTTTGTTAAACATAATGTTAATAATATCCATAACTTTAGTAATATGTGACTTTAGTATTATGTTATATCATATACTTATGCCTATGGTTAATAAATTTGAATTTTTTGTGTAATTGTTTTTGTTTAAATACACCTCTTCATGAGTTTTAATTATCAGTTAGCATTATATCATAATAAAAATAAATACCATATCATAAATCACCATTTTAAATATGTTCCCAAAAAGAACGTATTAACCAATTTCAGTTACTGCACAATAGCGATATAAATTACATACCTTATATAAAATGCGACAATCATGTATTTTAAGAACCAAAACACATCAGCCTGCACTTAGTTAGTAACTGAGACATTTTAAGATGAATTTCTGTTTTACATTACAATTATATCCATAAGAAATAGCGATACTAGTGATAAATTTAATCAATTGTTCTTAAAGAAAGGGACTTAGAAATTTTGAAATTCAAGTTAGTAATAAAAATGAAATAATTAATTATTTGCGTTTGATAAGCTATAAGTGTGTTATCAAGAATATTATGAGTAATAATTATTTTTTATTCATGATATCATTTGATTTTTTTTTATTATTTATTTTTTTCAAAGACAAGCAATACACGTCTCCATTAAAATTACCTGTAACTGATGCGTAGCCACTGCTATAAACATAAGTAAGATGAGGTATGCGTGATTTCGAAATCGTATACTTTTACTCAACAACATAAAAAACAGGGCGGCTAAGAAATTGACTTGAAATAAAAACATATTACGGATGAACCATCTGTAGAACAGCATTTTACTGTCTTATCCGTTTACTTGTTATTGGTTATGCTATACAAATAGAACAACTAAGTTCTAGTAGTCTCTGACAAGTGATTCAATGTTTGATAGTTGACAAAGCGAGAAAGATGTTGCACGTAGGACATCACAATCTACAAATAAAAACATTACATATTAAAAATCCTCCCTTATATAACATAATCTAACAGTAAAAAAAAATAATGTTCAACAGACCGACTCGTATTTGTGCCGCGGCATGAGTAGTTGACGTGATTCTATAAAATGACGTAAAAAATCAAGACTACATTGATTTATGCAAGTTTGGCAATATTTAATATATATATATATATATATATATATATATATATATATATATATATATATATATATATATATATATATATATATATCTTAGTCACTTCATATTTTTTGAACTTGAATTTATATATATATATATATATATATGTACATACATATACAACATAGTCAAAACTTGTAACAAACTTATACAATGTTTTTCTCAGTGAGTTGTATAATTTTCTTGCTGAAAAAAGCAATCCACTGTTATTAATCTTTAGATTATTTTTTATCTTTTTCTTAGTTAGTAGCGATACGACACATACTATTCCTAGAGAACGACTAGGAAGCAAGCGAAATCAATTTTTACATGAGAAACACAACTCACGCTCTTTTTTGTCGAAAATACTAAACTATAATGATACACATGAAATTAGTTTTCATGAATAAAAAATTGAAATAAATGTCACTCGTGATCTCAAAAATTACTTATTTTCACTCCTTGTAAAGACAAAAGGCACAGAGGAAAGCAATTATTTATAAAATGACCATTGTCAACCACCGTTTTCCAAGTCATGCCAATGTCACTGTAATATCATCATTACAGCAAACATTTCCTTTTTACTTATACACCATACACTTTTTATCAATTTATTATTATCTGTACATTAACAGAATGATTTTAAATGTATAGACAGTCTAGAAGCCTGTGATTTCCGTTTACTGGTGCTAATTTTGATGACTGGTTTTGCAATATAAGTAATTACCAGTAAATATCAACCCGACAAATTCTCCCCTGGAGGGATGCTTGATGCCTGTGGTTGTAACGGGTGTTATAATTTCTCTCTATATTTCCTAAGTATCAATTGATGCAGTTGATAAAACATTACATTGGAATGTTGTTTTATAAAATAACATAAAAGTTCATACATATTATTAATATACTTAAATTTTCTAAATAAGAAGTAAGTAAGTGTCAATGGATGAACATATCAGAGGTCCAGTTCGCAAATTTAATCAACCTCAAAGTTAAGTTTTCTTCAAAATCAGCGGTACGATAAATCTGTCTCGATAAGGTCAATGTGTAACCGCCCTTTTGCTTAACAATCCTATTAGCTTCTGTTTTATCTATTATATGTTTATGTGCTTTTGCATGCAGCATTGCCGAGTGGATGGGTGGGTTGAAGTTATTTTACCAAAACAACTTGTACTTGTTTGTTTATATGAGAACCTATTGGGTCAATTGTGAGATTGGTGCACCCTACAACCTGGTTTAAACCCCATGTGGCAAACTATTTTGCCACTGACCGTTCCAAGGCGGTTACCACCATGGTTCTCTTTGTCGACAATTGTTTATGATGTCTAATTTGGAACTGATTCTTTTATGACCTCATACTCTCTGTTCCTCTCTAATGTTTCACTGCATGTGAAGGCTGTTTTTGCTGGTCATGGTAATTCCTGCTATGCATATTTTATTTTTTTTATTTTTAGATGTTCCCGTCAAAATATGTAGCGCTTAATGCCCCATTCACACGCTAGCTTTCAACTTGGCTTCCCGAGTCATTTATACTCAAAGAAATTAAAAACGCAACTTCTTTAAACACGAAATATATTTCGTATTTAAAGAAGTTGCATTTCTAATTTCCTTGAGTTTATGTGATGGTTTTATGAATGGCCGTGGTTGGTTGTTTTTAGACGCGAACAAGATCGACAAATGCTGAACTGTTTCAATGTACTAATAGAATAATATATGTCAACATTATTTATGATGCTGATGTTGATCGGCAATATCGGTTTTAACTTGAAATTCTCATATCTGTACGATTCAGTGTGTTACCAAACACCTAAAAACCATTTGGCCAAAATTGTTCTCAGATGCGAAACAGTATCAAGGTCAAACCATTTTCTGTCAACGTTTCAAATATTCAGAATGCTGTTTACTAGCTATTTCTCTTCAACGGGTAGAAAATCTTACATTAGATTTTAGTGCATTAAGAGCATTTAAAATCAGTTCTAGACTTATTTCGAATCATATCGGGTTAACGGATTCAGAAACTTCATAAGCCTTACACACTTGGTATAAATAATAACATTATTCATGTAATCTATTTCATATGGAAGCATATTTGCGCCACAACTTAACCATATAAAATAACGTGAAAAAAATGGAGGATTTCGTAAAAAAAGTTGTTGTTTTTTTTTCGCGAAAACAGATAAATTACACACGAAAGAAATTAACACGAATTAATTCCTGATGATGCTCTAAATTTCCTCAACATAAAGATATAGTATCCAAGAAAATAATGGATTTTTTTTTCTCGAAAACAGATAACTTTTTTTCGCGAAAACATCCATTATTTTCACGTTATTTTATGTGGTTATGTTGTGGCAAAAATATACTTCCATAATATTTAGATAACTGGCATCTTTCGTGAAAAAATTGTTACGCTTCCATGAAAAGTTATCTGTTTTTCGTTTCACGAAATCTGATTTCGTGAAATCTTCCATTATTTTCATGCAAAAATATCTTTCGTGAAATTTTTAAGGTTTCGTGAAAAGTTATGTGTTTTCGTGAAATCCTCCATTATTTACATGAAAACTTTATCTTTATGTTGTGGCAGTTTAGAGCACTAACAGAAATAAATTCGTGTTAACATAACTTTTTTGTCGTGAAAATAATGGATGTTTTCGCGAAAAAAAACACTTTTTTTTGCGAAATCCTCCATTATTTTCACGTTATTTTATGTGGTTAAGTTGTGGCAAAAATATGCTTCCATAATTTCAAGATAATAGCTTGAATTTTTAACATATTAAGTTGAATTTTTAAGTACTAATTTGAATTTTCAACTTAATAACTTGAATCTCCCACAAAATTACTTGAATTTTTAACATACATGTATTAGGTTGAGTTGAATTTTCAACTTCATAACTTAAATCTATAACATAATAACTTGAATTTTCAACTTATTAACTCGACTTTTCAACATAATAACTTAAGTTTTCATAATAATAACTGGAATTTCGAACTTAAAAACTTGAATACATGTATTCAACATAATAACTTGAATTTTTTACTTGAAAATTTAAGTTAGTTTCTTGAAACTTCAAGTGAGTATCTTGTAAATTCAACTTACCATGTTGAAAATTTTACAAAATTTATTGGAAATTTAAGTTAATAAGATGAAAATGCCAAGTTATTAAGTTGAAAATACAAGTTAATAAGTTGAAAATTTCAAGTTAGCATCTTGAAAATTCAACTTAGTAAAATAATGGGCTGCTGTACATTCATGACTTTCGAATTAGTTGAAAACAATCTTGCAGACGCACTATGCTTTCACGGTTGACTTCCCTTTCTATTGTAAACACAACCTGGATAAGGAAGTCGATAACATTGTTATAAGAACTCATCCAATTTATGAAGTCGCAAGTTTTACTCTTTGTTACGCTCAGCATGTTCTCAGACCACACATTGACTTGGAATCTGAACATCAAAGACATTTTCTGAAATTTTCCTTATTAAGAAATTAAATAGATTTCATTAACTTTCCACAAAAAAATTAAACAAGGTTATAGGTATTACAAATCAAGGAAAACCTTTTGCAAGTTTTTTCGCCGATAAGCAGATTTAATTTAAAAATACAAGTGCAGTTCAAAATCACTATTGCAATAAGGTATTTCACAGTCACGTTTTATGGATATTTAGTTTATAAAAGGAAATGTTACTTTATCCAGGTTTTTTGTAAAAACCATCTGTAATTCAAAAAGAAAGGTTACAAACATGATATTCTACAGCGCTCTGCATGCCTATTGTTTCTAAATTACATATTTCGTTAGGATTTTTTTATGTTGCCATTAGATTTTATTTCACTATCCACATGATCGTTCTAATGCATCTAAATTCATAATTCATTTACTTGTTTTAGCGCAATCTAAAATGTTGATGCTTGTTATCTGTAATGAATTAACACTCCGCTTTTGAAATTAGTGACATGCCTACACATTCTCAGTTTCCAATAATGGAAAAATTCTTCTAAATATTCTATAATGTCATTGCAATTTATTATCACTTGCTTTTGGTGCTGCCGTATTTTTCCGTTCAAATGTGACAGTTTGATGAACTAAGCAGAATAGAATTGAACGGTATTTTTTCCATTTAAATGTACACTCTGCCATCAAGACCCCCTCCCACAACAATAACACATGGGCTGAAGGTTAAAAAACTGCGATTGGAAACCAGTCTCAAATCTCAAGGATCTGATTGGCTGAAATGGCAATGGTCGGTCAGCGTCATTGAACAGTATGTTCGCTTCTTGTCTATCGGATCGGAATTTTAAGCCTTTTATCGGGTGTTTTAAAAATACAATTGCCGAAACTTCTATTTTTGTCATCAATTTAGTTTACAGGTACAATATATGCTAGTTTCTTTTCTTCTCTCTGTCAAGCGAGGGTTTGCAAAAAAACTATTTTGTCTTTTGATCAATTATTCAATGTCTTTTTAATCCGTAATCATTGTTTTCTTAAATCAACCCAATATCATTTACGTACACCGCATGCTCAAAATTAGAACAGTCTTTAATTGAAAGGGAGATAATTAGAAAATTTGATACTTTTAAAACACATTAATGAATACAAAATGCCGCGGATTAATAACATTTTATGATTTTCTTAGCAGCGGGAGTTTCTAATAAAACAGAATAAGCAATTCAGAGTTGTTTTCCAGTTGCTTGAACTTATATGGAATGCATTTTGAACAAAATCAAGGATACCTCACACCAAACTGTTCCCAGGTCAACTATTGAAAGTTTCAAACTTAAGTCGATGACTGTTATAAAAGCAAGGATAACTCGCGTCAAGCTGTACCCAAGTCAACTATTTAAACATAAGTCGATTACTGTTGTTGACAACTGATCACAGATAAAAAGTTAAATATATGTCTTTCTAATAAAAAAATAGAATTCAGACACACAAAGTGACCAATTAAAAATTTGGGTGATTGTATATTCTTCCATCACACTTTATTTGGTAAAATCGTAAAAAAATCTATAATAAAAGCAGAAACTTCTGGGCCCATGATAATAAAAATGGGATTGGAGCCCAGTCTTAAATCTCAAGCATCCGACTGGCTGAAACGGCGACCTTTCGTCCGGCCCCGGCCCCTTTATCTCCGGGCTAAACGCGTGACAATGCTGATGATACAATCGGCGAACTTAGGCTATCTTTGCATTGCTACGATACGCCTCCGGTTCACATCATACGGTTAACTTGTATCTTGTCTTGAATAAGTTCCCGAATAAATATATAGGACGTTAATATTGTGCTAATTTTCTCTATCACTTTGAAATTCTTAGAAAACCTAAATATAATTTGATGAATGCTTATGCATGTATATGTTCGTACACGAGACAACTTCTCAACAAATTTGAATTTGGTCCCACAATGATGGTTACTGTTTTGAAAATTTTAATTTTTCACTGGAGAACTGAATAAATAGATTTTTAAATTACATTCTACGACGTTACAAACATGTATATGACAAAAAAACGTAAACGCTTGGACATTATTATACCGTTTCCCTCATAGTATCCTTATTCATTGTGGCGAATTATTATACCGTTTCCTTCATAGTATCATTTATTCATACTGGCAAAAATAAAAGATCTTGATGAGTCTGCATATACATATTGTCTACGGCACTATGATTGTAATGTTTTTTTCATCCTCAACTTGATGAGCATGAAAATTTTAGGACTTCATTTCCTTTTATTCTTAAATAAACCATTGCCCGAGCATGGAAATCAGTCTCAAATCTCAAGCATCTGATTGGCTGAAATGGCGACCAGTTTTGGGACTGATTTCCAATCTTAGCTAAATAACCTTCAGTCCATATAACGTAAATGATTCGTTAATATGTGTAGAACGGACGGGTATTTCCTATTAATGAAGGTCATTAGTGTTCTAGACATTTAAAATGTGAGTACAGAATCGAGTTGAGCATGAAATAAAGTTCATAATCAGTGGGTCGGATCTGGATTTACACTGTTTGCAACTGTGATATAAGCAGTATACATGGAGTAATATGTTTAGCAAAATAAATAACTTTGAGGAAGTAATGCGTCTGGTGCTACCAGCGTCAGATTTTTCTTTAAGTTTACTGGGCAGTCAAAAGTATCTAGAGAGTCAATGCAACAACGAAATTTCATCTTAAATCTGGAAATGCGTACATTTTTTAATTAAGAATAAAGAAATTATTTAAATAAATCAATAAGCAAGTTACTTGGTGATGATAGTAATGAATATCTTAAAGAAATTTTCAAATATCAAAAACAATAATACGAACATACGGAGCCCCTAAGGTGACATTAAGCATACTTTTTTTTTCTTTTTCCATATTTTAAGGATATTTTTTCGTTTAAACAAATTATTAATTCGTTTAAATGAATTAATATTTCGTTTAAACGAATTTATATTATTTCGTTTAAACCTTAGGGGAGGGGCTCCGTACGAACATTTGTACACAGAAACCAATATTTTTGATATTTCTTTAGAAAATATTATTGGTGTGAACCCTAAAAAATAACAGTGTCAAATCAATAGTCTAGAAGGCGAAATTTCTATAGATGAACAAGCTATCAAATATGAAAAATGACAAAAGCCTGTGACTAGATGGCTATTAAACAGAATTTTTTAAAAGTATTTCTGAAAAGATTTATCAAAACTTGTTAAAATTTGCATACAGACACATTAATTTGTCGGTCACACAGGTGCAAGCGGTTAATACATGTCTACCTAAACCTGCTTAGGATATGTTTTTGTTTTTTTTTAAATGGGAGACCAATCTCACTCTTAAACGAAGTATATAAACTCGCTTCATGTGTTCTCTTTTTCGTTAATTGTTTGTGGCGTCCTATTTGAATTGACATACTTATATCAAACATGCTCTCTCTCTCTCTCTCTCTCTCTCTCTCTCTCTCTCTCTCTCTCTCTCTCTCTCTCTTCCTCCCTTCTTTTTCGCTGCGTGGGGAAGCTGTGTTTTGTGGCGATTCCTGATATGTATATTTTACTTTTAATAGCAAATCGACTGAAAAAAAATAATTTAAAAAATTATTCAAAATGATCCGAAAGGTTTCATTGCCGGTAGATTTATTGGCGAGAACTTACGTCTTGTACACGATATACTGTTTGAATCTAAACTCCAACATAAAAAGGGCTATTATTATCAATTGATTTTAAACAGGCATTTGATTCTATTTCATGGAAATTTATTCACAATGTTCTTAAATTTTATAAGTTCGGTAATTCCTTTAAACCTTGGAAACCAGGAATGTGAATTTTATTTTTTCAATTAAAAGACGTTTACAAAATAAGAGGTTCATTTTTAGATTATCAGAGACTTATAATTTTCATTCCAAATAAATGGTAAACTATCATTCATAACAGTAATCGCAAACTTTAAAATAATCAAAGGAAATATGCATTAAAATATAAACTTGAGATAAACATAACATATTTAAAAAAGAAAAATGGGTACCTTCCTTCGGTCTTTTTACACTCGATGATTTTAAAACAATACTGAAAGATTTTCAATTTAAAGTAAACAATAAGATTCTTGTTACAAAGTCATTCCTTTTTAAAATAAATAAAGTCCCGAGCAGTATGTGCTCATATTCTAACCAAAAAGAGGAAACAATTAATCACTTATTTTGCGAATGTGAAAATATCAAATCATTTATTACAAATACCAAACAAAGGATAAATAATTAACTGAATATTAATTTAAATATCGATGAAAATGTGTTTCTACTAAGTTCAAGCAATGAAAGCGACACTGTAAAGCTCTTTACAATTTTGTTAAAATTACATATACAAATCGAAATTACAAGAAAATTATCGCTCCTTTTTTAACAACTTACATTTCACATTTTAAAGGTTATTTAAAACAATTACTTATTTGCCGAAAATATATTCCCACATTAAATAAAAGAAACGAACCTCTACTTGCCACCATTTCTAACGCATAAGAATTTTGAATAATTTACGCTTGAATAGTTCACTTACAACAAAAAATGCAAATGTATAAAATAGTATATAAAGAATTGTAATATGTTAAGAAAGTAATAGAACTATGATGCCGATGGGATGCAAAAAATCTCCCAACTTGTGCCTTGTGCTTTTTTAAATATTTATAATGTTTCAGTTCTCGTATAACCAAATTTGGATTATTTATTGTTTCTATTGTGGCGACCTTAGTTAATAAGTCTCCAATGTGGTAGCGTTTATATTCTTCAGACGGCAGGCCGCGACATAATTTTAGAGCATCTAATTGAGCTCAGTATAGGGATAAGTAAAAACAGATGCATTTTCAAGTTTCAAACGAAATTCAGTTTAATACTGTATTCAGTTATCAGTTCAATTAGATCTATAAGACAGCGATTCTAAATCAGCAATAATATTCAGTTGTCAATACAATTAGATGTACAAGAATTCAATTCTACACCAGCAATAGAATTCAGTTGTCAATACAATCAGATCTATAAGCATTCAACTCTAGATAATAATAATAATAATAATAATAATAATAATAATAATAATAATAGTATTCAATTACTGCATTCAGATTCTAAATCATTTATGCACCTTTATCTAGATCTATGTTGATATCCAATATCAAAAACCAAGATCAATGATAAATACGATGTTGATTAAGGGAGCCGAAAATCCCTTATGGCCTCTTATATTGCTATTTCTGATCTCCTTTGACTAAGAAAAACTGGGGTATTTATAGTGGGAAAAAATTCTGCCAACAACGGCGGAAAACAGCAGAATTCGGCGTAAATTACCTATGACGTCATTCACGTTGTCAGAAAACTGCAGAAGTTAAGAAGCGGATTTCCGACGGTCCGGCAGAAAACCTAGCATAATTTATTAATAATGAATGGATTGACGGGATATTTGACTAGGAATCAAATAATTTAACATATTTACAACAATTACCTCTGGTATGACATCTTTTTGTTCTTCTGATAATTAGCCTAGTAAAAATGCTTTAAACTAGGATCTGTCAAAAGTTTACAACATGCGTTTGTTTACAAACAAAAGAACGCCCCCTCATAAATTTGACAAAATTCACAATTATTGATGACGTAATACGCGACAGTCAGCAGCTAAATCTATGGCGGACATTTTGGCTAAAAGTGATTAAAAATGTTTACAACAATTATCAAATTACGTGTACTCTATCGATCAAATAGGATTATCTTGGATATAAACGTCAAGGTTTGCAACCGATTTAAATATATTTACGAACTATCTAAGAAATTTAAGATGTCTTATTCCGTAATTGACCAGAATGTTTACTTGTTTACCGAAACAAACTTAAAACTCAAAACAAAAAAAACGTAAATGTCGGACACACATGGAGCATGTGTTACACGAATATATATGCAAGGAGCGTGTGCTACACTGTTATCTAATTTGGAATACTTAGTATTTCTAAAATCTATAAACTGACTTGGAATATTTGTTTGAAAGATATTGTTATCCTGAAATGATATTAATATGTTGCAGTAAATGGGGTTACCCTGCAAAAGGGTCCTGAAAAAATTGCGTCTATTGCAGTTTGAAACAGAAATACCAGTCTTAATCATGATCACTACTTTTTCCGGGAAAAGAGAAATGGAATTTCAAATAAAAGTTGTCTGAAGCATGCATTTATTCTACTGGTATAAAGGGGTCAAAAACAGTATGATTGTTCTGAAATTTTGCCCCAACGTTTAATGTTTGCGAAAGCAGAAGGTTGTTACAGGCAACATAACTTCAGGAACATAATTTGAGGTTACAGAACTCCTTCAGAGGCAAAGTTGATCGTTCATCTGGAGAAAATACATTTGATAGAGTTTTGTTCAAAAACAAAGCTGCCAATATAAAAAGAAAAAATAAATTAAATGGATCGTTGGTCGTCTTACATCATTGTGTCAGTGACATTTAGAAATCACTTCATAATAGTAAAATTCTTTGAAAATTTTCCGGAATTTTACTGTTAAAGTAAATTTCTGTGTGCGTGGGATTACTGTTTTAGCGGCTGACTGATACTACTAATAAATTACTCGAATGATGTAGTGTTGTCTGTTACACTTGAGCTGAAGGTTATAAAGCTGATATTGGAAACCAGTCTCAAATCTTAAGGATCAGCCAATCAGATGCTTGAGATTTGAGACTGGTTTCCATGCCCAGTTTTAAAACATTGCGCACTGTTTTACGACAAATAAATTTAGCAATGTACCTTTTAAGAATATTTCTAAGTGTGCAAACTCTAATTGCATTCAGGTGGAAGTGAGAAACGACATCTCAGCAATGAAGAATGGGTTCGGTGGGCATATCGTGCAAAGGGTAACTGTGTTGGGGCTTTACCTCAGGCTTTACCCTCGGGGTTTCCTTTCTGAACCATGCCAATAGTTTAGTTGCTACCATATTCATTTCCGTCTTTTAAGTTAATTGTTTCCATTAACAGAGCTATGTTCGGTGAATTAACTTCTCACTCATACGATAAGTTGTTGCAACTGTAACATCCTATAGTGCTGCATGTATTAATCTGAAGCACCTGCTACTGTCCAAATTTAAATTGGAATCATCGACTATGGTTTACAAAACTGCTAAGTGTTGTGGACTTTTCCCTATTTGAGCTAGTATTGAATTATTGATTTAAGGTGCATTGATTCTAAACCAACGCATGAAATTTATAAAAATGTGAATCTTTAGTGCTTTCAGCCGAAATGTATCAAACGGTTTCTGATGAAAGCTGTTTAACTAGCTGGAACTTCAGAATATGTAAAGACCATTCATGTCTGCCACTTTAAATATAAACATGTAGTGGCATTATAAATATACCACAAAATGATGATTTTTGTCACAAAGACAGATTCTCTGATCTTTACAAAGCTCAATCACCATCTATTAATTTTTAGAATAATGGAATTTGAAATATTGATAATCAGCGAATCATTAAAACACATTAAACTAAAAAAACATTTTGCGAAGTGCATGTAATGTTCGAAAGTATTTTTTAACTGATTCTTGGTGTCACTTCTAAATACGACTCTAGTAAAAATTCATGTTTACATAAATTTACGTTGCCAACATAAGATATACCGCTATGTTCAGTTATGAATAAAATTAGGTGTATTGCTTGGTCAATAATTGACCACTGCACGTGTAAATAAGACCGCGGCTAAAGTAATTTCTATTGTCTCGAATTAAAGCAGCTTTCACACAATATAACTGGTTTTATAGTTTAACTATCCAAGTTCTAACCAACGCAATGTGAACATTCAAAGGTCATAATTCAAATGTGTTCAACAGTAGATACTAAGTAAACAAATTTTCTGCGCGCCGGTGAAACAGTTCAGATCGAAAAGTAAATTCGAGACATTTTGAATGGCAACCAGCGACATCATCAATTTTATTCACAAGTATAATTATTAGAAATGAAGAAACATGACATTAACACTGAACAAAATAGTAAAACATGTTTAGAAATCATAATAAATACAATTAACTACATTTCCCGTTAAATGTCAATCAGAGAATGTATTAAAGACATTTAGACCTATTTCGAGTATGTTACTCCTTCCTAAAAGGAATTCGAAAAGGAATAATTAAGTGAATTCTTTATTCCTCCTATGCATGTTTTATAGTACCCTTTTTAAAAACATGTATTCGAAACTATTTAACCGGGTGAATGAGATGAAAACGACATTTTTATTTCGAAATGACTCGATCTTAATATAGACGGACTTCTTCGTTTCAGAAAAGTTTGAAACAAGATTAATATGGTGAATTGACTCAATTCACTTTCAAATACAAAATTCGCATACTGGCATGACTGCCGACACAGACATGGCTGCTGCATGCAACACATCGTCATGATCGGAAGATCTTTTGTGGCAAGTTTCATTACAATCCCAAGCATTAATAGTATATTAATAGTATCCCCTTCTCCAGGATTGATGGACACAGGCATTCGTTCTTTCCACGTGCAGCAAAGATCTGGAACAGTCTACCACCAGACATTGCTCAGGCGGACAGCCTGGCCTTATTCAAGGCCAAGCTGTACAGCCACTGCTTCTAACCAGAGTGCTACAAATGATCATCATCCACTATCATCACCTCATTCATCACCCCCATCAGATCATTTGTTCCTCGTCATTCAATGAACATCCATCATTCATCTTTTATTGTAGCACCCTGGGCAAAGCAACTTGCCTGCAAACCACACCAGACTTCTGTAATTTAATATCTATGGCATTTTTATAACTGTGCAGGTACAGAAACCAACCCAAACACCTATGAAAATTACCTCCCCAAAACATTATAATTTAATATTACTCCTAAAGTTTCTGACAGCGCACTCCACATAATACTCTGTATAGAGGGTTTGGAGTATATGGCAGATACAGATACAGATTAAAATGTCATACTTAAGGCCGGAAACGCATGGTATGGACAAAAATCTATTTAAGTAGATCTAACACTGACTATGACTTTCAAGTCACTGACATATCTTTGCGCGTCATCGTGATTATTTGTTGCATGTTTGGAGTTCCATTGTGAATGTCATTTCCATGGGGCGGAGAAAAAATTACTTTAAGTAAATGCGAGCTCGACCTTTAAGACACATGCATTACTCTGCGACACATTGTGAAACAACTGAAAAATGACATTCGTCCGAACAACATAATTTTGATCTAACCATCTAACCAGGGTATCCTTACAAAAAATGGATATCCTTAAACAACTGATCAAAACTGAGACTGAAATTTAATTGGCTGAAATTGGGCTAAGTCTCCAATTTGAACAATCACAAGCTTGGGATTCAGCCTGTTGTCTAGGAACTGCTGTTTTCTGTGTGTGGGGTGGGGTGGGGGGATGCTGCAGTGCAGAACAACTGGATTTTAAGGAGTTCCATTTTGATGTAGGAAAAAGACTAGAAACTGTTAAATAAGGATCCTTCAGATACATCTGTGTTTGTCTTGTTTTTATGCCAAACATTACGTAGTATTTAAAGAAGTGCACACCTCTTTAAATACTACGTAATGTTTGGCATAAAAACAAGACAAACACAGTTGTATTATTTTTTCTGTCACGTTGCACGGAAATGTGTAACCACACGGTGTAGGGGGTGGGGGTGAGAAAATTTGATCTGAAGTTTATCTGAAGGATCCTTATTTAACAGTTTCTAGTATTTTTCCTACATCAAAATGGAACTCCTTAAAATAGCATCCCCCCTCACACACACACACAGAAAACAGCAGTTCCTAGACAACAGGCTGAATCCCAAGCTTGTGATTGGTCAAATTGGAGACTTAGCCCAATTTCAGCCAATTAAATTTCAGTCTCAGTTTTGATCAGTTGTTTTAGGATATCCATTTTTTGTAAGGATACCCTGGTTAGATCGAAATTAACACCAACATTAACAAACTGTCAAAAATCCTATCCTTCGTGTAAATTATCCACCGTTACGTTAATGTAGTTGCCGAGGGTAAGATTGTTTACGACCTAATAAAATCTTTTAAATAAAGCTCAGGGCAAGCTCCTTTGGATCAGATGAAAAGTTTGAATTATTTTAACGTTAGGACTTGGTCCCAAGATTTTAAAATTGAGATTGGAGACCAGTCTCAAATTTTAAGCATCTGATTGGCTGAAATGTCCCCATTTCAGCCAATCATATGCTTGAGATTTGAGACTGGTCTACAACCTTGGTTAAATGATCTTATGCCCAGGGTCTACATTGACAGCTAATCAGAAAATACGTTGCTGCGAATAATTTATATGAAATAAACAAGAGCTGTCACATGAAACTGACATATGCCGCCGAAATGCAGCTTTGAAATCGAATTGGTATACATATGTAGTAAAAATATGCCTGTGGAAGAAATGAAGCATACTGCATGCATATAATGTGAAAGATGGAAAGGATCATTAATTTTGTTAAAAGACTGTAGTTCTGAAGTTTCAATGAAATCCCCCAAGTGGTTTTGGAGATTAGACATGGACAAGATTTTAATATAGAAGTTAAATAGTAAAGACTAAGAGCCCATAACCCTTGCAACAAGTGGGTCCATAGGACCCTGGGCCGCTCACCTGTCAACAACTGCTCAATCGTTGCAAGAGTCGTGTGCGAGTTTGGTAAAATCAAGTCACAAAATAAAGCTGCTATTGTGGAGAAAAGGTCAAAATAGCTTACTTTGGCTCTTTCAAGGGCCATAACTCAGGAACCCATTATGGAATCTAGCTGGTTCAAAAAGAACCTAGATCTTATAATAACTCAAGTATTGTACAAGTCTAATTAAACTCAAATAAAAAATAAGCTGATATTGTGCAGACAAGGTCTAAATAGTTAAGTCTGCACTTTCAGGGGCCAAACCTCTAGAACCCATAATTCAATATTGCAATTTCAAGAAAGGAACTTAGATCTTATGGTAATGAAAGTGAAGATCAGCCCAAAATAAAGACCACTAGTGTGCACACAAGCTTTTATTATAACTTGACATAGTGATCTAGTTTTTAAGGTCACATGACACAGTTTCGAACTTGACCTAGATATCATTGAGATAAACATTCTGAACAAGCTTGAAAAAGAGGACCAAAATTAAGACCGCTAGAGTGCTGACAAGCTTTTTCTTTAATTTGGCATAGTGACCTAGTTTTCAAGGTGATATGACCCAGTTTTGAACTTGAAATAGATATCTTTAAGATAAACATTCTAACCAAGCTTTGAAGAAGATCAGCCCATAACTAAGACCACTATAGTGCGAAAAAGCTTTTGCTATACTTTGACCTAGTGATCTAGATTTCAAGGTCACATGACCAAGTTTAGGACTTGACCTAGATACCATTGAGATAAACATTCTGACCAAGTTTGAAGAAGATCCCACCAAAATTAAGACAGGTAGAGTGCGGACAAGCTTTTTCCTTTTTTTTTGTTCTAGTGACCTAGTTTTAAAGGTCACATGACCCACTTTCAAACTTGACCTAGATATCATTGAGATAAACATTTTATCCAAGTTTGAAGAAGATCCGATCAAAATTAAGACCACTAGAAAGTGGACAAGCTTTTTCTGTAATTTGAACTATTTACCTAGAATTCAAGGTCACATGACCCAGTTTAGCACTTGCCCTAGATATCATTGAGATTAACATTCTAACCAATATTAAAGAGGATGCCACCAAAATTAAGACCAATAGAGTGCAAGTAAGCTTTTACTTTAATTTAACCTATAGACCTATTTTCTAGGTCACGTGACCTAGTTACAAACATCACCTAGATATCATTAAGGTTAACATTCTGACTAAGTTTGAAGAAGATCGGACCAAAATTAAGACCGCTAGAGTGAAAATCAGGATTTTCTTTAATTTGACCTTGTGACCTAGTTTTCAATGTCACTTGACCCAGATACGAACATGACCTAGATATCATTGAGATAAACATTCTGACCAAGAGTGAAGAAGATCAGACCAAAATGAAGACTGTTACAGTGAGGACAAGCTTTCTCTATAATTTGACCTAGTGACCTAGTTTTCAAGGTCACATGACCCATTATCGAACTTGAATTAGATATCATTGAGATAAACATTATGACCAAATTTGACAAGATTGGACCAAAATTAAGACCGCTAGACAAGTGTTTTCTATAATTTGACATAGTAACCTAGACTTCAAGGTCACATGACCCAGTTTAGAACTTGACCTAGATATCAATGAGATTAACAGTCTGACCAAGTTTAAAGAAGATCCTACTAAAATTAAGACAGGTAAAGTGCGTACAAGCTTTTTCTTTTATTTGACCCAGTGACCTAGTTTGAAGGGTCATATGACCCAGTTACAAACGTGACCTAGATAACATTGAGATAAACATTCTAACCAAGTTTACAGAAGGTTGCACCAAAATTTAGACCGCTAGAGTGCGGACAAGCTTTTTCTATAATTTGACTTTGTGACCTAGTTTCCAAGGTCACATGGCCCAGTTACGAACTGTCCTAAATATAATTGAGATAAACATTCTGACAAGTTTGAAGAAGATCTGATGAAAATTAAGACCGCTAGAGTGTGGACAACAATTGTTAACGGACGCCGGACGCACGGACGCGGGACGAAAAGCGATCACAAAAGCTCACCCTGTCACTATGTGACAAAAAGGATAAAAAAAGCATGGACAAGATTTTAATATAGAAGTTAGGGTTAGGGTTTAGGGTTAGGGTTAGTTAAACGCCTTCGGGTTAGGGTTAAAGACCTTAGGGTTAGGGTTAGTTAAACAAGGCTTGGTGACAAACTATCCCGTGAAGTTTCAAAGAAATCCCCCAAGCGGTTTTAAAGATAAAGCATTGACAAGATTTTAATATAAAAGTTAGGGTTAGGGTTAGTTAAAGATCTTAGGGTTAGGGTTAAAGACCTTAGGGTTAGGTTTAGTGTTTATGGTTAGGTGAAAAAGCCCATAACTCGGCCAAAAATAATTCGAGCAGAAATTCCTATCGATATGCACAACTAGGCTTGGTGACAAACACTCCTGTTAAGATTCAATGAAATCCCTCAAGCGGTTTCGGAGAAGAAGAGAGGACAAGATTTTGCTAAAAAGGGCCATAACTCAGCCAAAAACAATCCGAGCAGAAATTCCTGATGATATGCACAACTAGGCTTGGTGACAAACACTCCTGTGAAGTTTCAATGAAATCCCTCAAGTGGTTTCGGAGAAGAAGGTAGGACAAGATTCATTTCGGACGGACGGTCCGATTACTATATGCCTCCCTTCGGGGGCATAAAAATATTTTAAGTACTATTTGCTTATTGTTTCATCTGTCTATCATCTGTACACATTTTTTTCTTATTGTGTGACTCAAAAATGTTAATAGTGCATACGTACTTATTTAAAATGTCATACATAATCATTACATTCATTTTTTTCTTATTAATGTTTATATCAACTGAAGAGACTTATAGGCCCGGCGTGGCCGGGTGCGTAACAGCATAGCCGCATAAATAAATTTATTATCTTTATGTGGTGACTTTCAACGCAAACTTTCCCCGCATAAAACAATTAAAACACATACTAGTAAAAGTGGTTACTATTGGACTTAGTTGTTGGTGTCGAGACGTTTAGAGAGGAACAAAGGCACAGCTAAGCCCAATATAAGAAATTTCTGCTTAATGCGTTGAGCGTCGCTGCATAAACGCGGTCGCCCTGATTATGCGTTGAAAATCACCGCATCAACGAAAACAAAATTGTTTATGCGGCGAATCTCTTTTGCGGCGTTAGACGGGTGTGGTAATTATGTGTTATTATAGTTTATAAATATTACATACAATCAATAAAATTAAATTTACTTACTTACTTACTCGCTTACTAACTTACTTATATGAACACATGTGTGAACTATGAAAATTTTCAAAACATTTGTCAATCTACTATAAATTCAGCCGGATATTAACATTGAAATCATCAAATAAATACTCAACACAATTTCTAAAGCTTGTATATGTAGTTGGTGAGTAAGAACTTGGTGTTGCACTCAAGTATTAATGTCTACCAAAATACGAATTAAGGGCTTGCCACACTCCTCCCAATTCTATTTATCGATAAAATAAAAATCATCAAATCTCTGTAATGGCAAAATGCCGTTCAATGAAACTTTGCACAAATGAATGTTACTAATGTAACTTTATTTTGCATACAGAACGACACGTTAGAAAAGTAAAGAAACAAAGCTAGACCTAAAAATTCCTTGAATTCTATTTGCATAAATTCACAAAAACTAAGGGATGCAGAACATAATTTTAAATTCCCTCGTGAGCGCAATGATACTGACAAGAAAATGTTGTGTACTTTGTAAAAAACTTTCAACTATTAAAAGCGAAATCAGTGATTGTCATCAGTTTACGCGACTAGGAAATTGAAGGTCAAACACACTTTTACTAATATCTCGTAAAGTTTACATTTGTAAATCACGAGGGCACAATAAATTGTTGTCAGTATCATATTACTCATGTGGGCATTTAAAATGATGTTTTGTGTTCTTTAGTTTTTGTGAATTTATGTAAATAGAAGTTGAGGGAATTTTTTGATCTCGCTATTGTTCTTTACTTTTCTAACGTGTCTTACCATCTGTAAAATAAAGATACATTAATAGCATACATTTGTGCAAAGTTTCAATTAACAGCAGTTTGCCGTTATTGAGATTTTGATAATTTTCTTTTTATCGATTAATAGAATTGGGAGGAGTGTGGCAGGCCCTTAATGACTGACGGACGAACTTGGTCTAGGTCCATGTTGACGCTAATAGAACAATTTTATGAGCCAGATGTTTGCAAATAAGCGCAAAAAACTGCTATGTTCATTTCGGCATCGTTTGTAATATTAAATGTTAATCATAAGCCAGTTCTGTTTCTTAAACAGTTTAATTTCATTCTCCACATTCTTGATCTGTATATTGTGGGACAAATCAGAATCTTGTCAAACTTGGTAACTATTTTCAGCTGTCTTCGGTCCATACAACTATAGCAGAGTATTTTGGAATAATTATTTTATAAACACGATGGAAACAGAAATAAATATCGCCATTCACTGTATGTATCTATAGGAAATATTTCATATGACCGCAACATAACCAGCTAAATATTGTTAACAAAATTGTTAATTTTGTATATTATTCTTAAGTAAAAAAACAACAGTTGTTTTACTTAAGCATTTTTTACTTAAGCAGTAATTTTACTTAGTTTATCCTCTTTCCACCAAGTATACACTAGTTAAATGTAATCTCCCTTGAGTGGTTTCTTTTCATCTATTTCTATATCATAGTAGCGTTGTTTATGCCGTACTGTTAACTAGTGTAAATAATGAGTTGCGCTCAACCCGGAGCTAGCTAGGCGGCGTGGTCAGTAACATGAATTTCCATTACTGCCCTTGAACTGGCTCAATCAAACCGAACCTGCAATATTTTCATATTTGTCGTGTTGGCTCTCTTTCCAAGATGCCATTTTCATGTATTTCAAGATAAACAAGAGGGCCATGATGGCCCTATATCGCTCACCTGAGTACAAAAGTACTCTCAGCTTGTGGTTTCAGACAAGAAGATTTTTAAAGTTTTTCCTATATAAGTCTATGTAAACTGAAGTGACCCCTGGGGCGGGGCCAATTTTGACCCCAGGGAAATAATTTGAACAATCTTTGTAGAGTTCCACTAGAGGGTGCTAAATGCCAAATATCTAAGCTCTAGGCTTTGTGGTTTCAGACAAGAAGATTTATTAAGTTTTTCCTATATAAGTCTATGCAAAATGAAGTGACCCCTGGGGCTGGGCCATTTTGACCCCAGGGAAATAATTTGAACAAACTTTGTAGAGTTCCACTAGAGGGTGCTAAATGCCAAATATCTAAGCTCTAGGCCGTGTGGTTTCAGACAAGAAGATTTTTAAAGTTTTTCCTATATAAGTCTATGCAAAATGAAGTGACCCCTGGGGCCGGGCCAATTTTGACCCCCAGGGAAATAATTTGAACAAAATTTGTAGAGTTCCACTAGAGGATGCTAAATGCCAAATATCTAAGCTCTAGGCCTTGCGGTTTCAGACTAGAAGATTTTTAAAATTTTTCCTATATAAGTCTATGCAAAATGAAGTGACCCCTGGGGTGGGGCCATTTTTGACCCCAGGGAAATATTTTGAACAAACTTTGTAGAGATCCACTAGAGGGTGCTAAATGCCAAATATCTAAGCTCTAGGCCTTGTGCTTTCAGACAAGAAGATTTTTAAAGTTTTTCCTATATAAGTCTATGTAAAATGAAGTGACCCCTGGGGCGGGGCCAATTTTGACCCCAGGGCTATAATTTGAACAATCTTGGTAGAGAACCACTAGGTGATGCTACACAACAAATATCAAAGTTCTAGGCCTTGCGGTTTCAGAGAAGAAGATTTTTAAAAATTTCATGTTCAAAATCTATTTTTATCCTCTGTGACCTAGATAGGCAATGGACCGGAACCATTTGAACAATTTTGGTAAAGCTTCATGCAAGTAACATTCCTGCCAAGTTTCAGCAAGATTGGCCCAGGAGTTCAGGAGAAGAAGTCGTTTGAAGAAAAAGTTGACGACGCACGGACGGACGCACGCACGGACGACGGACATCAGGCGATCACAAAAGCTCACCATGAGCACTTCGTGCTCAGGTGAACTAAAAAAACAGCGTGTATCCCGGACTTTTAGAGAATAAATAATTTTCCGAAATGTACTTGTATGACCAACTCCTTCCGAATACATGAAGCTATATCATCCAAGCTGAAAAAACATCAGAGTTTCCTCGTTTGTTTGTATAACTTGGTGCCTAGATTAAGTCTTAGATATCATGTGGAGAGGTCGTGGGTTACGTTCTGTTGTTAGTGTTTTCAAGAAATTCAAGGAAATCTTACTTGCTGGTTCAAAGTGAAAGTGAATCTACTTTCACTTTGAACCAGGAAATAAGATTTTCTTGAATTTCTTGAAAACCCTAACAAATTTTTGACGAATTGGCACTAAACATTGTAGACCAGCATATACTTATTTCAGGTAAGAGTTGCTTTGTTATATTGTTCATGAATTTCAGAGTTCTCATGCAAATAGTTTTTCTTTTGTTTTAGTATGTGCTTGGTAATTAGAACATGAATTAGACTTAACTGAGCTTGCAAACATTTACTACATCCATAGCTAAATACATTTATTTACTAAAATCTAGGTGGCAATAAGTATTTCCCCCAAAATTCATTTTTAGAAATTTTAGCCTGTTTTCGCCATTTGCAATGTTTGCGATACCTTAACCACAAATTGCACATCAAGTGAATTTTAGTTATAGGTTCAAATAGACATATTGTTAAGCCTTTCTTGTTATTAAAAATGATGTCACCCAGGCCTTTTTGCATACGTTTGCGATTGATATGATGCATAAAGGCAATATACTGTGTTTGGACCATATAGAAGAGTTCCTTTTTGTGGGAGTCATACCAGAAACTGTTAAATAAAATTGTATTTCAGAGCAATATCAACGTATTGTTAGTATTAAAGTGCGTATTCCTCTGAAAATACTACCTAACGCGTACTAATGTTTGCAACAAAAACAAGACAAAAAAAACATTTGTTGCCTAATTTGTCAGTGTTTCTATCACTGTGCAAAACTGTTACTATATATATGCAAGCAGCCAACAGTTTTGCGAAGATGTCTCTTCAGCTGGAATCTGCTAAATATTTACTTATTTTAACACGTGTTAATTTGGTTTCATATTCGATGATTGTTATATGTCAAAATTTAGCAAAGTAACGATTTTAAGTCAATATGAGTAAACCAACTAAAACGTAAATAGAACAAAACTTAATTGTTGAATTGCATAGATTTTTCAACGAACTCAAGCATTTCTACACATTATCACGTCTCCGCTGACATATTATATCAAATTAATGTATATTTTCTTTTTTGAAGTAACCCTGTATACCGCATTGTTCAAAGGTTCCATGTTCACCGCCATATGCATACCATCGTTTGCGATGGATCGAAATTGTACTGTTGATAGAGTAAATATTGATTAGCGCTCAACCAGAGGCTAGTCGGCGTTGGAAGAAATATGCATTTCCATTACTGCCAATGAACGGGCTCAATCAAACCGAGCCTGCAATATTTTCATATTTGTCGTGTTCGGTGGCTTTCAAAGTTCCCTTTTTTCATCTATGTAAATATAAACAGTTCGTTTCGCGAACGACAATATTGATCAAAAGATTGAGCTGAACTGCAAAATAATGTCCTTGAATTTAATTGGACAATTTGTCGTCGAAGAAAGCGATTGGGAACTTTGTGGTAGCCGGAAAACGTCTCCCCTTACTTTCAATCAATACTGTTTTTCATCTCTTATGCCTTTTAAATCTCTTTTTACAACCCTTGCCATTCACTCAAACGTTCCCATTTGTATGTATACCAAATTGAACTTTGTAGGTTCATCGGCGTTGAAAGAGAATTTTATTCTGTTCAATAGGATAAAACAAACAGAAAACAGATAATTCGACAGACATCAATGTTATTTCGAAAAACGTTCAGTTACGGCTCTTTTGATGTCATATCCAAGAACTGCCTTCGTGGTCATCTTGGAAGACCTGTGTCTGTGAAAAAAAGACATTTTTACGAGATATTCAGTTCCATATGAACAATTTTCAGTAAAATACTCGTGAAAAAAAACGGCGCATTCTACCATAAATTGAGTTGGTGTTGTGGATTATCTTTAACGAGAACTGGTCTTTATACTGTTCCATTTATATGAACCATTCCATTCATTATGCGAATTGAAAATAATTTTAATTCGTTTTAAGATTGATATTTGAAATAATATGAATTGATTCATCAATTTGCAAATATCTGGGTAGTTTGGAGTAATTTGTCAACAACCGCTGACATGTTCTTGTAGTGCCCTAGTGATGTCAATCGCTTCAACCAAATCATTATAATAACAGTATTTATCTCTTTACTCCATATATGCCTTTATCCGTGCCGTCCGTTCAGGTTCTGCAATGCTTGTTTTTATTTATTTTATAGTTTATATAAGACCAAAACGTGAACAGTGCAGATCCTGATCAGAAAGCAGGACTGTGCCAGCTGATCTGTATCTACACTTGTCGGATACGTGTTAAAATACGTAGTTATGGAGTAAAGGGTCAATGTCAAATGATGGGAGATAACCCTGGATCAGTCTTTGGGCGTCCATTGCTCACCTTTTTTGCCGTGCAAATAACAAACAACAGCTTCTGTTTTATTATTTATGCATATCCATAATTGTCAAAATTTGCATGTACACAAAAAATAACTGACTGATAAAAAACAAAGGAGAGATATACTGGAGTAACATGTTGATTTGTACAATAAACCGACAGAAAACAGCAGAAAATACCCTCTTACATCGACTGCTGAATTTTCTACTTAAGATTTTATTCCCCAAAACAAAAAACAAACAAAACAACTGAACTTTTTCTTTCCTGAACTGTAAGACACAAAACCAAATTAAACATTATAAATACATGTACTTCTCTTAACCCTTTACTCTATACACATGTATACAGGTTTAAACACCTGTGCGAACTGTGTAGATGGCACATCCACTTAATCTTATAAGAATCTACATTGTTTGCTGCTTGGTCAGAAATAACCTAATGAACCAAAAAGTGAACAGTTTAGATCCTGATCAGATGGCACTGATGTGTCAGCTGATATGGATCTACACTGATCGCCCAAGGATAACAACCATATCCCATGTGATGAAGGGTTAAGCAGTGAGTACTGAAACCATTCTGATTACCAGATTTTAACCATTTTGTTTCAATGCTACATTAATCTTAAATTGAAAATTCATACAATAATTTCAGAAATTCGTACAAAAATAACTTGCTGGTATACAGTTAATTCTGCTGACATTATTAAAATCAATCCTTAGTAACAAGTGTGGAGAACAGCATGGAGGATACCTCAACCAAACAGTAACGCCAGTAAAGTTGGGACTGACAATTTCAGCTACTTTTTACCTAACAACCATTTACTTCATATACAGGTATATGTGTTTGTGCCTTCTGATCATGTTCTATACTGTTTGCTTCTTTTTTATCAGAAATAACCAAACAAATCAAAAAGCAAGAGTGTAGATCCTGATCGGCCGGCATGTATGAGCTGTCATGACTGTTTGAACATGGATAACAGCCATACCCTATGGAGTAAATGGTTCAAAGATTTACTGACAATAACAACTTTCTGGCAAAACAATGCCAATTATATCATTGCAATCACCGAGGCAATTGTAACATGGCTAACTCTGATTACATCTTTCTTGTAATTACAGGAATATCACTTCTATACCTAATAATGACATTTAACCATTTTGATGTTTTCAGATGTGTAATAACAAAATGAAACTGCCTCAAACTGACAACTACAGAATTGGCTGATAAATGGCATTATTGAGACCACAGTGGTGTCTATATTTTGAAGTGGAAGAATTTTCATGTGTGATTATAAATGTTCTCAGTTGCTTTATTCTTAAAAGACACGCTATTACATGGTTAATTTTGCTGTGGTATGAACATACTCATTTTCCCCGTGCAAAAAATGTGAAAATTAAACCAGCGCAAAATAAAATGACACCACAATATTTTAAAAAATTTTCAGATTGAAGATGACAGCTTGGAGGCTACACCAATGTAAACTACAGCACAGAGCTCACTACAGCTCAAAGTAGAAGTTGCAGCACTGACAATATCAACATATGAGGCCACTGAAAACTGTTTAACCCTTTCCTCCATAAACACACCTTAATTGCATGGGCAAACAGTTTGGATCCAGGTCAGCCGGCACATCCATGCTGTCTGATCAGGATCTAAACTGTTCACTTTTTGATTTGTTAAGTTATTTCTGACCAAAATGTGACCAGTGCAGATCCTGATCAGACGGCACGGATGTGCCAGCTCATCTGGATCTACACTGGTCGCACTTGCGTAAAAATGTGTATCTATGGATTAAAGGATTAAAAAAACAAAGAGGCAACATTCATTTCTAACTAAGCATAGAGGTTGATTCCTGCAGCAAACAAGGCATTCAAATAAATTAGACTTTAAAATAGTGTAAACGAAATTACAAATTATTGTCAAAAATCTTTACTAGGGATATTCTGAAATAAAACAGCAACATAGGAGGCTTACAATAAATCAACAGTTGCAAACCTAGAGAAGTCAGGTGATAGCATAGGGATGCCACGCAGCCCACATTCTTAAAGGTGGATAACCAAATCGGTACAAATAACATAAATAAAATATCAAAAAGGTTATAACTGATGTCTCATTGCAGAAAAACTAGGCAGTAGAATCAGTCGAGAACAATATAACTTTATGTCTACCATTCCTAATTTTACAAAGTATTCAATTTTTCTTCATTGTCGGGTCATATTTAATAATTTGTTTTTCATTTTCAATAAAGTTTAACATGTTTACTGTACCATTAAATGGTGTCTGGTAACTATAATATACCATGGCTCAATTAAGTTTTAATTTTATAATTTCCAATTTTACTGTAAATACTGGAAATAAAACAATTAATTAAATTAAATTCTTAACATATATAATAAACACAGGACCAAAATCTATTTGATCACTGTAACATTCAACCATTCACTCTAGAAAATCACATGGGCAACCAGTGAAGATCCAGATCATCTGGCATATAATGTTCCATCAGGATCTATACTGTTTGCTTTTAGATTCATAAGGTTATTTTTGACCATGGTGCAAACAGTGCAGATCTGGATCAGATCACATAAATGATCTGGATCTATACTGGTCACACATGCATATATTTGATGTCAAGGGTTAATTACTGTCCCAACAGAATGCGGTGAAAGATACAGATGTAAACTGCTTGTTGCAGTAAAATTGCACAAAGAAACAAAAATGGTGTGAACATTCCATATTTGTAAGCAAAAGGCTGTTATACAGCAGACTTGCTCAATGGTAACATTTTGAATCCCTGTAATAAAGTGGCTTGAGGTTTTTACAAATTAGGTGATCTGTTAAATCCACCATGAAATCTGCATGATCAATATTATTTGGGTTTTTTTTAACACAAAATAACACAATCAAACTTTTAATCAAAATGCTGAGTTCTTAAAACATTCCAAAGTTCAAAGCCGGGCCTAATGAATGAACTCTTTACTCCATATATACAGGTTTTATCACATGTGCAAACAGTGTAGATCTAGATTACTCGTCATATTCTTGCCGTATGATCAGGATTTACACTGCTCTCTTCTTGGTCAGATATGAAATAGTTTATCAAAACACATGAACCAGTGAAGATCCTCATCAGACAACACAGATGCGCAGACTGATCTGGACCTATACTGTTATTGCCAATGCCATATAAGTAAAATCTATGCAGCAAATGGTTAAAACAACAGTAAATCAAAGTTCAAATGTATTAATTATTTCAGTCACATCTGCCCTTAACACTAATTCAGTTAGCAAAAGCAAGAGGTATTTGTTGACAGCTTGACTCTGTTCAGTGCTGAAATACTCTTGCATAGATAACCAGGTAAAGTTTAACCCTTTCCTCCATTATATACACCTTTATGGCATGGGAGAACGGCGTAGATCCAGATCAGCCAGAACATCTGTGCCATCTGATTAGGATCTGCACTGTTTGCTTTTGATTTATTAGGTTGTTTAAGATCAAAGTAGATTGCAGATTGCACAGATATGATGACTGATCTGGTTCTACATTGGTCACATGTAATAAAATGTGTATATATGAAGTAAATGGTTAACCAGGCAACAATAAATCAAGTGATGTGAAGGTAAGAGTCTATATCCAATGCAGACACGAGGTACCACGTGCCCAAGTTATTCCTGGAGATTACATTTTTACTCTCAAACCTCCAGCACATTCAAGGGTTATATATACTGATGAATATAATTATGTAACACTAGGGCCAAAAATTATGAAACTAAATACGGAGGCAAGTCTCAAATCTCAAGCATCTGATTGGCTGAAATGGCAGATGCTTGAGATTCGAGACTGGTCTCCTATCTTAGTTTTATGTATGCTAAAATTCTGAGTGTGCCTTTTATAGACAAGTGGTCTTTAGAGCTGAACATCATTATGTGACAGTCGGTTATCTAACTGGCTGTGCTAGCCTTGTTTCATGTGACTGCTTTATGACTAAATAAATGATTACTTTAAGCATAGAAATGCAAGGACTGGGATGTCAATTGTGTTTTCACTTATAGGCCACAATATATTTGTAGAAGTGTGCTTTTAGCAGGTAACACAAAATGTCTTCAAGGGGTCATTAAATCCAAGTGATTCAGAAAATGATGACATACTGAAATTATTTCACTAATGTGACTGTGTACCTTTAAGCTCCAAACATATACTGATCATAACCAATTTATACAACAAGTAATAACTTGCGATGTTAAGAACAAAGCTGCAATACAAGGAAGGAAAATATAGTAAACTGTTTATATATACAATTATTATAAAGTTATGATGTTAATTTTAAAGTTGAATTTGTAAATAGACTTTACTCCATATATGTATGCCTTTTATCACTTTTAAACAGTGTAGATCCAGATCAGCTGGTATATCCATGCTGTCTGATCAGGATCTGCACTGGTTGCTTTCTTATTTATTGTTATTTCTGCCAAAAATTGAAAAGAGTAGATCCTTATCAGACGGCATGCATATTGTTTTTGCTGAAGCTGTGTCTTGGTGCACCCTCAACCTCTCTACCTGCAGAGCTAAAAAGAAGTGACTTCGAAAAGCAACAACTTTTAGCTGATTAGCTGTAAAAAACATTCAATTTATAAGTACACTTAAGTTAACATTTAACCCGCAGCATTAACCCTTTCTTCCATACATGCACCTTTATGGTATTAGATGTGATCGGGATCAACTGTTCACTTTTCATTTTTTTTATATATTATTTGTGCAGTGCAGATCCTGATCAGATGGTAAAGGGTTAAAGGGCTAAGCATAGCTTATGCCACAACTGCCCAGATCATCCTGTGTATTGGTGCTGTCTTACCACCATCTACTCTATTCACTTTTCTGTTAATAAAGTAATCCCTATGAACAATAAATATGTGCCCTTAATTCAAATATAGGCTGATCTAGCATTTAAATTCAGAGCATTAAGGGTTCACTAGAGTCCAAAATTGTAAATGGACACTGAACATCATTCTTTAAAATTTAGCATGTAAAATAATGGCACTCATTTTGACCAAAAATATCACATAAGAACAACTTATAAATAAATGAGGAACCTTGGTTTATGGATGGGGAGTCTAAATCTGGATCTAGATTTGCAGGTTCAAAAGTAAGGTAATCCTCTTCAAATTCTCAATCCACATAAATCAAGAATCGGTTTCAATCCAAAAGCATCCATTGAACATGATTACACAAGTGACCAAGGTTATAAAACTTAGATTGGAAACCAGTCTCAAATCTCAAGCATCTGACCAGTTGTCATTTCAGCCAATCGGATGCTTGAGATTTGAGACTGGTTTCCATGCTCAGTTTTATAAACTTCAATAATCAGAAACAATAATCTGGAATCATGTCTGCATTAATTCTTACTTTATAGATACACCTTTATTGCACAGGCGAACAGTGTAGATCCAGATCAGCTGGAACTTTTGTGCCATCTAATCAGGATCTACACTGTTTGCTTTTAGATCCATCAGGCTATTTCTGAACAAAATGGATCCAATGCAGATCCAAAGCAGATGGCACAATTTCACCAGCTGATCTGGATCTACACTAGTTGCACACATGTTAAAACATGTATATATGGAGTAAAGGATTAAATTTGACTCACAAACAATTGTACAGTATTCAATAATTTGATTTGTGATGTCAATGCACATGTTTTTTTCATCAGAATCTTTGTCAGCTGGTTAAACAAACTGGTGGTTAAAATTAGAAAAGCAATTTTCCCAGTTGTATGAAATATTTTGAATAGCTTTTAATGTTATTATTAGAAACTTCTTGTTCTGGAGTACAAAATGCATAAAAATAAAAGTGAAGAAAAGTGATGTTATTTCTAAGAACTAATTATTCTAAATTTAACCCTAGGTAAGTTAAACCGGCCGATAGTTTCAAACGACAGGCCCCAGTTGCTGAGAAAAAAGTGTGATAGCATTAGTTCTGACATCAACATCTCTGTTGCACAGCCATTATATAAAAATTCTTCACTGTATTTTTTTTGCAATTAATGAGAAAATGTAAGAAATTAATTACTATTTTGCTGTGTTCATTGGGCAATGAAAACATTGAGTTGTTTAAAGCCAGTATGATTAGAGTTTAAAACTGATCAATTTTATCACCTTCCTCCATATATACATGTTTGAACACATGTGTGATTAGTGTAGATCCAGACAACCGGCACTTTCATGCCATCTGATCTGGATCTGCACTAGTCACTGGTCTTGGTTAGAAACACTCTAATAAATCAAAAAGATCATAAATCAAAAGAGATCCTGATCAGATGGTACAGATCTGCCAGCTGATCTGGTTGTACACTGTTTTCCCATGCCATTAAGGTGTATATATGGAGGAAAGGGTTAAAACTAATTATTTTTGTCTTATCATGTCAGGATGTCGCATAAAATTGTTAGCCCAAAATATAAAATTGCAGCCATACAAAAAGATTGAACCTCTGAACAGAATGAGTAAAGCTAAATCAAGAACCCCAAAATCATAAATGACACTGGAGACCAGTCACCAGTCAAGAGAATTTCATTGGCTAATTTGTGCTCAGTTTACAATCTGACCAATCACAAGCAAGAGTTTAAATTCTGGTCTCCACTATTTGTTTTATGATCCATGGCACTGTTTTGCTCTCAGCTTGGGGGCTCACACTACAGTTTCACAAATCTTCTGTCAACAAATAACTGATTTAAACAAGATCCCATTTCATGTAGGAGGAAAACTGAAAGCTGTTAAAGTTAATTCTATTAAGAGCAATAGCATAATAGTTAACATCATTAACATCTTACTGAAATAGTTTTGTCATGTGCTCTGTAGAGTAACACTCCTTTAAATATTTGGTTATTTTTGGCATGAAGACAAGACAAAAATAGCCCTATTGTAACCAATCCACTGCTGTATTTGTCACTCTGTGCAGAACTGTTATCTGATCAGTTAGATAAATACTATTGTTTGTATCAAAAACAGCCAAGATTTTTGCACATATGTAGTTGCAAGCATCCTTTTTCAGCAGTTTACAACTACCCATCAAACTGTAGAGGTCACTCAAATCGTCTTTTAAGCAGTCAAATCAAGAAACAACAGATATAAACATTACAATATGCTATCCGTCTTCCTTTGGAGGTGTGAACCAACCTGAAATAAAAAATATATTAACACTTGACCCATTTTATATATACAAAAACCATCAAATAGATGTACAAGATGTATTTCAATGACATTGCCTTATTTGCCCTAGATGTTTGTCAATGTTTTAATTACAATTATGGATTTCTTTAGTTTAAAATATAGTTTGGTTTTCCACAGAAAAAATATGTCACCTGCTTGAAAGAGGATGGAATGGGGACTATTGTTTTATGATATACTAGAATTGTGTCCATATACCATGTATGTCTCCACTTGTGACCTTGACCTTGAGCCATACAGTTGAAACACAATTATGCTCTGCATATTATCTCAATGAAGTGAGCATATGATCAAAGTTTCATGAAATTCCTTCAAGGGGTTTAAATATTATGGAGAGGACAGGTAATACTTGGCTCTATCCTTGGACCCCAACTTGTGATCTTGGCCTTGAACCAGCTCATTTGAAACATTCTGCACATCTTCATGTGGCTAACATTTGATCCAAGTTTTACAAAATTCTTTACACAAGTTTATATGTTGTGAAGCCGAGATGCAATAAATGACTCGAACCTTTGACCACCACTTGTGACCTTGACATTGAGCCAGCATGGTTGAAACAAGGGTTCTGTAAATCATCTCTATGAGGTATATTTTCAACCAAAAGTTCATGAAATTCTTTTATAAGTGATTTAGAAGTTATGGAGCGGACACAAAACTTTAAACACCACTGGTGACCTTGACCTTCAGCGGGACATGGGTTCTTGCACATTGTCTTGATGGGGTGAACATTTGACCAAAGTCATGAAAATACTTCCAGAGGTTAAGGTAGATGGACACGTTGGTGACGTTAGAAGGGCGAAAATGGACTATCTCTTAGATTTCAATGAAATTTATACCAAAGATAGTTCAAATCATTCACTTTTTGGAAATTATATTTTTGATTCCGGTTTATGGCGTCATCCTCTGATGATAACAAGCGCCACCTGGGGGTCACTAATATTTATGTGATTTTTGCCGTTAACATGTAAAAAATCCAAAAACAATGTTTCTTGTTGTTTTATATACACAATTATAATAAAATATAAATCTAACAGAATGTTTATAATAAAAATGGATAATATTGCTTTGTTTTCGTTTAATTTAATGTAAATGACATTGAGTATGTTGCTTTTTGCACGATAAAAAAACGACGATTCCAGCGATTTGACGCACTATAACTTTTTAAATGGACGGTGACATATTGATTTTTTGGAATGTATGGAATGCTGAAATTTTTCTGAAGAAAATAAGTAAAAAACAAGAGCTGTCAGAGGAGACAGCATGCTCGACTATTCGAATCATTTGAAACAAATGCAATTTGAAGATTAAAACAATAACAATGATGGCCATACATTCATGTGCAATCAGGAAAAATATTAACAAGTGAATGGTATGGGAGAAATTCATTTCAAATAACAGAAATAATTCCTTAATGTACCATAAATATTAAACCTGAATAGGGGAATAACTATGAAATATTTCTGAATTTGTTAGAAAACTTGTTAGTAATTTTTTATTAGAGACATTTACTTTTAGTCAAATATCAATCACTTCAGTTCAGTAATGTTACAGAAAAAGAACTGAAATGAAAATATAATGGAAGTTTGAAGTTGATACCTTAAGTATTTGCAAAGTTATCGATGAAGTGCACTTAAGTGAAAATATAAGTGAAACTAGAAATATGTCCATAGGACACGGATGCCCCCGCTATGCATCGTTTTCAGACACTCAAGTGCAATGATGGGAATAATAGCATTTCAAAGACAGTGATGTTCGAGTAATTATAAGAATATGGATAAACTTGAAGATCAAGTAAATTATTTGTATTTGTAGCACTGTTGTCTTCTTGTTACAGAAATGTCTGTGAAGAAGTTGGTGGTAATGCAATGCAATGTCATAGTGAACATTTGTGCCAAGTTATTTTGAAATCCCTTCATTCATAAAGAAGTTATAGCCCGAACAAGTAAATTAAAGTTTTAGTAACTGTGACCTTGACCTTGGACTTACAGGCATGGGTAATGTAGGCAACACACCGCCTTGTCATGGTGAACATTTGTGCCAAGTTATTTTGAAAACCCTCCACTCAAAACAAAGTTATAGCACGGACAAGAAAATTCTATTTTTAGTAACAGTGACCTTGACCTCGGACCAACAGGCATGGACATGGTACACAACTCACCACCTTGTCATGGTGAACATTTCTGCCTAGTTATTTTGAAATTACTCTATTCCTAACGTAGTTACAACCCTGACAAGAAAATTCTATTTTAGTAAAATGACCTTGACCTTGGACCTACAGGCATGGGCATGGTACGGGACACACCACCTTGTCATGATGAACATTTGTGTCAAGTTATTTTGAAATCACTCTATTCCTAACGAAGTTACAGTTCGGACAAGTGAATTCTATTTTTAGTAACAGTGACCTTGACCTACAGGCTTGGACATGGTACGCGATACACCGCCCTGTCATGGTGAACATTTGTGTCAAGTTATGAAATCCCTCCATTTATAATGAAGTTTCAGCCCGGACAAGAAAATTCTATTTTTAGTAACAGTGACCTTGACCTTGGACCTTCAGGGTTGGGTATTGTGTGGACACACTGCCTTGTCATAGTGAACATTTGTGCAAAGTTATTTTGAAATCCCTCCATTCATAACAAAGTAACAGCCCGGACAAGAAAATTCTATTTTTAGTAACAGTGACCTTGACCTTTGACCTACAGGCTTGGGCATGTACGTGACACACCGTCTTGATATGGTGAACAATTATACCAAGTTATTTAAAAATCCAATAAGAAATAACAAAGTTATAGAGCGGACACGATTTTGCATGAAAATTCTATTTTTAGTAACAGTGACCTTGACCTTGGACCTACAGGCATGGGTATTGTACGCGACACACTGCCTTGTCATGGTGAACATTTGTGCCAAGTCATTTTGAAATCCCTCCATTCATAACGAAGTTAAGGGCGAAGTGTATATTTTGCTTAACACAAAATGTAAGTGAAAAAGGGGCATAATTTGAAAAATATTGGAAGCAGGGTTATGGGTCTTGTTGGTTGTGATGTAGATTTTGATGGTGAAAATATATTTCAAGTTTCAAGGCAATATCTCAAGTAGTTTTAAAGTTATGGGCAAAATGCTTATTTTGCTTAACACAAAATATAAGAAAAAAGGGGCATAACTTGAAATATATTGACAGCAGAGTTATGGGTCTTGTTGGTAATGATGTAGAATTTGATGGTGAATATATATTCCAAGTTTCAAGTTGATATCTCAAGTAGTTTATAACTTATGGACCAAAGTGCATATTTTCCTTAACGCAAAATTTAAGTGAAAAAGGGGCATAACTTGAAAAATATTTGTAGCAGAGTTATGGGTGTTGTTGGTAATGATGTAGAATTTGATGGTGAATATATATTCCAAGTTTCAAGTTGATATCATAAGTAGTTTTCAAGTAATGGACCAAAGTGCATTTTTTGTTTAACGGACGCCGACGCCGACACCGACGCCGACACCGGGGCGAGTAGGATAGCTCCCCTATTCTTCGAATAGTCGAGCTAATAAAAAGGGGTCATCCCGGCAGATTTTTTGCAATTTCCGATTGAAATAAAGAAGCTGACGTAAATTTTTTCAGTAACGTTGCTTGAGAATTTTGACTCAGACATCAACGTGAAATGCGAAAAACATCATACATCATGGCACGTTGTGATACTTTTGTTTTGTTAAAGTAGCAGTGTACAAAGAAATCAAACACTTTTATAAACCTATATTTTATTACATAAGAATGCTTTCACTTGACCGGGGAAACAATTATGCGGCACAAAAAAAATAATCTCAGCATAATTTTTATAATGAAAATTGGCGATCCTGCAAAACGAAAGTACAATTCATTTTACCTTAATTAAGTACAGTCGTTACCCAACCGTTTTTCATAAAATATTGACCATTATTCCACAATACATTGCAAAGTTATAGTATGTGCCAATGAAACGTTAAAACTTGAATTTAACTAACAGATGAAGAAAAAGAATCTCATTGTGAAAAGAACAACCAGTGAACACTTTTGATAAGCATTGATACAGTGCACTTGGACCCAAATTCAAACAAGCAGCTAATCAGATATTTAAACAAATTGCTGTAGTTTATTTAAACGAACAAAACTATATAAAAACAGTAGGATCTTGAGCTATTAGAATGTTTCTGGCATGGCGATCTATCAAAAATATCGGCCATTTCAATTGCCGTCGGTTAACATTAATAATATACATATAATACAGAGATAATGGAAAAATCGGAAAACTGGGCCCAGCGCATCGTTACAACACTGAGAATGAAGACCAGTCTCATATCTCATAAAGCTGACTATTTGAAACTGAACACAGTACAATGAACTTGACACTCTCAGATTTAAAACGTGTTCACTTTACCACGCAATATCAGGATGTCTCCATAAGAACAATAAGCGTGTTTCGGCTGTAGTGTCATGGAAAAAGATTGCTGGGAACAGGGTTCAGTGATGGTTTTGGGCCGACATTTCGGTGCATTGGCAGACACGGCTGCTCTTCATACGCATGACGGTTTATCGACTATAGCCGTCCTGACAGTGGTGCTTTACATTTGCCATAATGGTGAAATTTGCTAGCATAACAAAGCAATGATACCATAGAATATCCTGCAAATCAGACATCATCTTAACCCCTAATTGCATACATGTGAGCCATTATCATTACCATAATCGAAATGTTACAATGCTTAATCGATTTTAAAAATAAGTGAGACATTGGAATGAAGCCTATTTAAAAAGATTATTTGTTATCTCCCTTTTTGTTCTATTGTTACAACGCTTGTACACTTGTGGATTCAGACGGGGATGCAAATTCCAAAATAGCTCTATATAATCTAATCTCAATATTAAAGAAAAATTATGAAAATTATAATAAAGCATTTACTATTTAAGTATTTTAAAAGCTAGATGCTCTCTGGGAATGACCGAAAAAATCTGTTAACTCATTTAAGGTTTTAGAACTGTAATATTTCCGCCAAACATCGACTTATGCCGTCACTAATTCGTGTTTTCCCAACGCCGATTTGTATGTTTCCGGTTGATACTATTTTTCGTAAAAGGAGTCTACTCTTTAGGTGTTTCTCGCGATTATGAAGTCATTAATAACTAAATCAAATAATAAAATAATGCGGATATAAAACTGATGTAAAGTAAATAAATATTTTTATAACAAATACTCAAAATGAGACTGTAGACGAACAACACTCAGCAATGAATACAGCTTATATGAAATTGACAAGCGTTAGATCAATCCTCTGTGGCGCAATGGTAACGATCAGGACTCTTGATTTTGACGGACCCGGATCAATCCTCGGGAGAGGAACTTTTTTTCCTTTTTCTTTTTTTTTTTATTATTGAGAGGTAATTTTTGGAGAAAATAGTATAATCAATAGGTTTAAAATTCGAAAATAATTGTTATTATTCTTCATCTTCATTTAGTAGCCATGAAAACTGAAATATTGTAATGATATTATTACCAAATACTGACTCTTTTATTTTAGAATCACAAATGAAACTAAAATGATTGTGGAATCTGTACTTTCATTTAGGAAAATGTTGCTATTTTATTATTTCTATATTTGAACAGTAATTTTGTGATACTTGTCTTATAAAAGTAATTTTATGTGTTTGCACAATGATTTTTTCCTTTAAAAGAATGCTTTGGTTGCTATGGTTATGGTTGCCAAAATTACTTTTTTGAGGTTAAATTTTAACCAGCATAGCTGATTGCTTACGTATTTCTTGTTTTTCAAAAAATTTGAGGGGGTATAAAAAAAATGACGATTCTTAAACCAAGCCCTTTGTTTTTTGTGGTTTTTAACCGTTTGGTCTGGGCCTTAGGTACCTATTTTGTAGGCCAATAAAATGAAAACAAGACGGTGAAGTGCTTTGCTTTTTTTATTACTTGATTCTATACACATTGCAGATAATTTTTATGTATAACATAATTATTTTACTGCATTATTCATGCACAAAAATCACAGATAAAAACTTGCTTAATTTTTGCAGCTTGGAAAAATGTGCATTTCCGATGCTGGGGTGCACTTAAAGAAATTCAATTTATAAAGTGTTAGAAATAAATTCTAAACATAATGTTCGTTTTTCTTGTTCAAGTATGATGTCCTTTAACAATTAGCCTGTATTTTACAAAATTTTACAAGGTTTGAAAGAAATAGAGATTAATTTAGCTTCTGATATGTTTGATTTTACAGCCCATTTTTCGAAACAGAGGGACCCCTTCTAAAATACTATATTTCCCGAGTTGCGCACTGTAAATGTTTTTTAAAACTCTTCTTTAGATGTCTTAATGGATGTACTTGGAAATGAAAACAACAAAATCCCAATCTGCAAAAGTGCATATTACAGTTCTAAAACCTTAAAAGATGTAATTTTTAAGATGAGTACATTTTACTGTTTTATTGTTAAATTTCGTTTCATTGAAATATCAGATCCTGGATTTGCCACTGGATCTACGATTTTTATCAATTATAACAAAATGAAACGAAGATTATGTGAAAGATATTAGCACAAATTGCTACCTCATTTTGTTTATTGCACCTACACTTTCGAAGTTTATGTCAAAATTCACAAGCTACGTTGTCGCAAAATCTAACGCCCAATTCTTTTTTAAAACAAAAACTGCAAAAAATCTGCTGGGATGACCCCTTTTTATTTTTTACTTATTTTCTCCAGAAAAATTTCAGCATTCCATACATTCCAAAAAATTAATATGTCACCGTCCATTTTATAAAGTTATAGTGCGTCAAATCGGTGGAATCGTCGTTATTTTAACGTGCAAAAACCAACGAACTCAATGTCGCTTAGATTAAATTAAATGAATACAAAGCAAGATATTCCATTTTTATTATAAACATTCTCTTAAATTTATATTTTATTGTAATTATGTATATAAAACAACAAGAAAAATTGTTTTTGTATTTGTTTACTAGCCGTTTATGGCGAAAATCACATGAAAATTAGTGACCGCCAGGTGGCGCTTGTTATTCTCTGAAGACGCCAAAAACCGACAACAAAAATATAATTTCTAAAAAGTGAATGATTTGAACTATCTTTGGTATAAATTTCATTGAAATCTAAGAGATAGTCCATTTTCGCCCTTCTAACATCACGAACGTGTCCATCTACCTTAAATATTAATGGGAAGGACATGAAATACATGGTTTGAACCGTTAACCACCACTGGTGACCTTTACCTTGAGCTGGCCAGGTTGGATCATGGTTCTGCATCGTCTTGATGGGTGAACATTTGACTAAAATTTCATGAAACTCCTTCCAGGGATTGAGAAGTTATAGACTAGACCTGAAATCTGCACACATGCATGCACAAACAGACGGAGAGGATGGAAAAACGAAAACCATTCCTACATCCCCCTTCCGCTTCAGGGAAGGGGAGACATAATAAATTATATAATTTGACTTCATAAAATGAAGACAGGTAATGGAAATTCTGCATACCGTTTTTTTCATGGATCTGTACAAGAGATTTGAAAGACTGTTGAGCTCGGACTAAGCTGTACTGACTCTGAAATTCAAGAAGAAAACAATATGTTATAACTGATACTATCTATATCTGGTATACTCACATACCACTTACTATTTCTGGAGTACTCATGTACCAGTGTTAATATATCTGGTGTACTATAAACCACTAAACTATCAACCACTCAGCATAGATTATGTGACCATGATTTGTAAACTGAGTATAACTTGATCAGGATTGAAAAATTAGTGGCAAGCATCTGACTACTGTTCTACCATACGCCCAGCACACACATCATTATTACATTACTTTACCTGTAGGTCATACTGTGATAAATACTCAATATTTTCACACTCCTGTATCCCTTGCATAAGCTCATTTCTCATTCATGATACCATAAACTGCATGAAGAACTTGGTAAATAAAACAGTACAAGCATATTAGATGCTGTATCAAGAAAAATCCAGTAATAAATAAATAAACCAAGAGCTGCCTGTGCTAAATCTTCAAATATATCAATCAGCGTTATTCAAATATGTAGATATATAACTGAGGTAATGTGATATAACCCTACACATCTAAACCACAATAAACTGCATATGGCTATTTAATATTTCTTAATCATCACATGCTCTCATAACCTTGTGTCAAACAACAAGTGCTTTTTTCAGTTACTAGTCTTCCATTAACATGAGCAATGGATAAAGTAAAACTTGAACTCCGCGAGTCCGATGTGTCGCCTGACTAAATTTGTGTTAGTCAACAGAAAAAAATGTTAATTATTTTTTTGTTGTGCAGTTATAAGCAATTTATTTGCACAAAATTCACATGTAAAATAACCTTTTAATTGTCTCATTGCAAGAAACATGCACAACAAGTTATGCGCTTGGCAAGAAATGCACTAAAAATCAATCAAAGGGCAATAATTCAAAAATATTTAGTAGAGTTACAGTTCTTGTGTATTGCACTTCGAGTCATTGCAAGAAACATGCATACCAAGTTTGGAGTCATTTGAACCTATGGTGACAAAGTTACGCTACAGACAAGAAATGCTCTTTAAAAATCAATGAAGGGGAATAACAAAAAAATGGAAGAAGGTAGCGTTACAGTTCTTGTGCACTGCACTTCAAGTCATTGCCAGAAACATGCATACCAAGTTTGGAGTCATTTGAACCTATGGTGACAAAGTTACGCTCCGGACAAGAAATGCTCTATAAAAATCAATCAAAGGGGAATAATTCAAAAACGGAACAAGGTAGAGTTAAGGTTCTTGTGCACTGCACTATGAGTCATTGCCAGAAACATGCATACCAAGTTTAGAGTCATTTGGACCTACAGTGACAAAGTTAGGCTCCGGACAAGGAAATCCGGATGTGGCAGATACCGCCGACGAAAGTAATCCATATATGTCGCCTAGTCAGGCGACACAAAAATAATATTTCTAGGCTTTTCAACATTTTACCCACTAAACTGATGTAATGGATATGTATTACATAATCCATGTAAGATAACTTAGCAATGTTGCTACTGGATGCTTACTTTTTTCTCACTATTAAATTCTTTCACTTGTTCACAAACATATCCAACAACTTTTCTATGAACTTTAATGTCAGTGATAAAAAACCAACACAAAAACAGACACAGTCATGATTTTCTCAAGGAGCCTTAATTTTAGCCAATATAAGGACCAACAACCAATATAAGGACAAACAACCAATATAAGGACAAACAACCAATATAAGGACAAACAACTTTTTTAAGACTTCACAACAGCATTGCTAAATGATGTGCACTTCTCCCCATGCAGCTTTATTTGGTCCAAGTTTAATTTCAATCTGTATTTTTGTATTTTTGAACAGTACTAGTATAATGTATCTGGCACTCACTATCATGTAACACAAAATGTGGGTACAACTCAGGGAGGGAAAGCAATAAGGTTCTATCTGCTACTGTATTTAAATTCACTTAGAATATTTTTCTTTCACCCCTTAAAGTACACAGACAAATCACACCCTGAAAGTTGCAAATATATCATACTTGATGACCTATCCCAGACCACCATGCCAAGATTTAAATCAGTGAGATCACAATGGCAGAATTAACAACTGTTTGAGCCCCAATTATCTTTGTCTATCTGACTTTGTTTTCTGACACAATGACATAATCAGTTTGGAGACCAATCAAAACAATGCAGGTGCACAACTTGATGGAATCAGAGGAGGAAGGATCAAATAGGAGGAACAATTTCACTGCCAGCATAGTTGATGACACCTAAGCTCAAGATCATAAAACTAAATCATTAGACCTGTCTCAAATCTCAAGCATCTGATTGGCTGAAATGGCGACCAGTTGCCATTTCAGCCAATCAGATGCTTGAGATTTGAGACTGGTTTCCAAACTCAGTTTTATAACCTTCAGCCCTGGAGGAAGAAGTCTTAACCTTTATTATGATATGGCAGTTATCAATGGGTAATCATTGTAAATCATGATCTGCCAGCACTTCCATGCTGTCTGATCGGATCTATAATGGTTGGGTTTTGATTTGTTAGATTATTTCTGACCAAGAATCAAAGAGTGTAGATCTGGATCTAATGGCACAGATGTGCTGGACGATCTTGTATTACACTGTTCACACATGTGATATATATGGAGTAAAGGGCTGAGAGTATTGTTCATATAAAAGACTCAATATTGGGAAGAATGCCAAACAACAATCTGATCAGTGCCCAAGATCTTAAAACTAAATCTGGAGATCAGTCTCAAATCTCAAGCATCTGATAGGCTATAATGGCGACCAGTCACCATTTCAGCCAATCAGATCCTTGAGATTTGAGACTGATCTCAAAACTTAGTTTTATGATCTTGGGCTCAGGGGCTAAACTTGTTAAAATCCCGACTACATGTAACATATAACAGCTTTTATCTAAACTGTGATTTAAAATTCTTACCAATGTTCATCATTTTAAATCAATAACACAGGGAGTTGTCACATTCCCTTAAATGTTGATCACAATATAAAATATTTCCATTTCAAAATTATCAATGCTACACAAAATTTATATTTTTTTTGTCAGTGTTTTGCCTGGAAGACCTTAAGAACAAGGAGCAAGAAAAATGTTTCCATTATTTATCATATTCATTATTGAAGATATAAAATGGGTCAAAGTGCTTCGACATTCAAAAATTTAGCCCTCTACTCCATATATGGTCCTTTTAACTTGGTGCGGTCAGTGTAGATCCAGATCAGCTGGCACATCCATGCCATTTGATCAGGATCTACAGTGGTCACCTCTTGGTCTGAAATAACCCCAGGAACCCACGAGAATTTTTAGTACAAGCTATGTTTCTTTAGTGTTCTAACTGTACTGGAAATAATGATACATAAATAACATTAGTTTGCACATTTTGATGAACTGCATTATTCCATACGAGAGATTTTGATAATTTTCATTTTATGTATAACCATGCATTGACAACTGTAGATAGCCCTTAAAACTTACACCATAATTCTGGTAGTTTTGTGTATTTCTGGTCAGACCATATGGGACAATAGGACAACTTTTGTAACTTTCCATGGCACTCCCTTTTAAAAGTTCAAGTCTTTGAAGTGTTGATCCAGGAAAATTTCATTATCGAACCTATCACATAATCGCCAAACCTGGCAGCTTTGTACCAAACAATGGAGAGGTGTTGGCTTATCTAACATTTTCAACAAGGAAATTAGAATATTCCGCAGCCAGCTATTTCACAATACTAACACCTTTTTCACATTCTGTTTGTTTGTATAAATCACATTTAAAACACAGTATCTTCCATGTATTTGACACATACAACAATACAAATAATAAACTGTGATAACTAACTGCCATAGGATGGTCATCTGTTAACTAACTACATGTACTGTTTACACACTTTGTTTGTTTGTACACAGAGTAAAGCATGTACCTGACACAGTAACCAATACAAAGCCCTAACTGTGATAACTAACAGGACCATAGGACGGTCATCCACCAGGTTACTGCATGTAATGTCAACATCAATCTATGGTCACAGCCGTCTTCGCTCATTTCCATAGTTGACATTATAACACTTTGTTTGTGGTAAGTCGATACAGGGTATGTTGCCAGTCTATGTAGGGTTTGCCAGGTTTATGGTTTTCCCCATGTTATTTTGACGTTTCACAAAGAGCTTTCACATTAAGGTGAATTATAATTGCCAATTTTAGTTATTTTGAATCACTCAGTCTAGTATTTAACAGAGACTAGATAACATGTGCTTTCTGGCCGAGTGCCCAAGACCATAAAACTAAATCAGGAGACCATTCTCAAATCTCAAGCATCTGATTGGCTGAACTGGTAACTGGTCGCCATTTCGGCCAATCAGATGCTTGAGATTTGATACTGATCTCCAATCTCAGATTTTCGGGTCCAGCTGTTTTATGTTATTGACATATTTGATGTCAGTTAAACATTATTTTCTTTTCATTTCTATGGTTTTCTAAATGTGTTGAATTTAGATTTGATCTTGTTCTACACAGTATGTTTTAGGTGTGATGTACATTCACACTACAGATGTGATAGTAAAGGTATATTCAATAGGGATGCCTTTTATTTAGAATTAGCTTGCACTGTACTGGTTGTCCACTGGAAATCACCTGTTGAACATGTGGCTGGTCCAATATCTGATTATACTGGACAGAGTGTGGCACACATTCAAATTGTCAGCTAATTTTTACCTGTCTTAAGCAGCCACCTGTCTTTAACAGCCACTTTTTGACACTCCCTTGGGTAGCTGCTTTAGACAGGTTTGACTGTATATAGTTATTTGGTTTCTTGACAGGAGTATGTGAGGATATATATTGCCAGTCTGAGTGTCTCATTACCTGAGTAGCAGGTGAGTGGCTAAATATCCACACATATCCTTTCAAGACACCAAATAATTGTTTTATTATACTGCAAAGCAAAACATAAAGCTGAATAAATCAAGACATTTTCTAAACTATATGCATTTTCCCAGAAATTCAAAATGAAATGGTGAACAACAACAAAATATGAGAGGCCAGATGGTGAAATGAAGGCATTAACATTCCAAATTTAAGGTCGATCCATAAATACAGACTTAATATATGGCAAAATATCCCATCAGCTTAAAGAAACTTTCTTTGCACACGGTGATGAATCGGGACGGTGCCTCGTTGTGCGAATTGCGTTTTGTATTGCCTTGTTGTCCCTTACAACAGCTCCTAGACGTTACTATCTCACGATGTGATCAATTTCGGGACAAAAAATTCCCTTTTATACAATGTAAGTTGAAAAAAATCTCAATGTCACGGAACTTCAACCATGTTACTTGTTGCTGCACATGCCATTTCATGTCAATAAATTTTGTGGTAGTTTTGTAAAGTAGAAAAAAGATAGTCACTACTTTACAAAATGCACTGGGTCTCGCCTTAATTGTCGTTTTTTACTGATAATGTTATAGCTTTTATGATTTGGAGTTGTTAGAATATAATTTGAGTCAGTACTCTGTCTGCAAGTTAGTGAAAATTAGTGGTTGGTGCATTAAACACTGGTTTATTCATTCAGAAAGATCAACGCTTGTTATTTCTCAGAAACGGCGCCTGTTGATGTAGAAGCTGTACAATTGATTTTCAGACAACGGTTGCCTATGTGCCTAAACTACAAACTTTTGAGCACCTTTTTTCTTCGATATATTGTTACCTGGTTCGATAACGCCAAAAATAATCATTCTAATTTAAAATATGTAAATGGAAGAAATGTTCAGCACCTGGGGTACGCATATTTCATTATAAGCATAAATTCGGTTATTTTTAAAGTGTCACGAGTCTGATATGGCTTTGAAATAATATCTCGGCTTTGAACCTCGAAATTTCATTTTAATTAGAAACAAAAAATGAACATTTGACAATATAAGCATCTTAATCTGCCTAAGATTTTTACACTTATTCTGTATATATATGTATGACACCAGCAGGTTACATGGCAGAAGCCTGTGGCAATGTTGTCGTTGTTTTGTTTTTTTGAAATAAACTCGTCCATTTCCCATCCAGCAGAGGACGGGTACAAGTGATAAAATCTAAGACCTGTCTAATGTTTTACTTGGTTTGAGCGCACATACTGCAGATTGGCGTTGTGAAATTTATTATTGGATTTGTGGTTGTTAAATTTTATTTGTAACATAATTATGAAAGAAGACAAAATAAGAAATTTAATCATCCGAATTGCGAGAAAATGTGTTTTATATGTGATAGATGTGACATAATTTAAAGAATTCTAAACTTTTTGGAGACCTCTGGAGGCGGGGTTAGAGTTCAGTATTCCACCAACGACAGCGTTAAGCTGTTTATTTGGTCTACTTTTAGTAATCCGAAAATCAAGGCATTATCATTATTATCCAGCTTTCCGAATGAAAAGCGTAGCCGATGGGGGCGTTCGCTGTTCTCCAATAAAAATAACAACAAAAACTCGATTTTCTCCCTTTACAAAAGCTGGGTTAAATATTTTAACCCAGCAAAAAGATTTCATCTTTAATATTGTACACCTGAAATGCTTTACTCCAATCGCCGGTTACCAGTTTGCCTCGTTCTGACTTGATACGCACTTCATTGTTGTTTTTTTTAAAAAGATATGCACTTCAGAGATTTGCTATTTAAAGGGGCCTTATCTAAAGAAGCACGTGACACCTGTTTTTTGTAGTTCAAACGTTTTCTGTTCCTTTAGTTTAAACTAACTAGTGTGAATCTTGCGACCGAGAAGACTGTTTCTTTGTAAAATGATGCGCTCGAAGGAGATGCAGAAGGAAAATTCAGTATGGCCTCAGAATCCAAAAATAGCGGAATACAAATATCATAGTCTCTGCATTTTAACAACAATACTGTAAACGGTTTTGGCACAATAAGGAACCGGTGCCATGTATCAACAGGGACCGTTCCTTCATAAAACATTTTTAAACACTTTTAAATTGCTATACCACATTAATTTGGTGTTTTAGGTGTCGATGTCAAGACTGTTTTACACTAGTGAACCATCGGAAATGAAATGGACGAGCCCAAATGTTTAAAATCATTAAAACCTCCGTGTAAATTACTCACATCAAAATTTAATACAAGTGGGTATTAAACACATCGACAAAAACAAGCTTTTGTGAAACAATCCATATTCTGCTGCTTTCTTTAGTACTTGAAACCGGTAAAAAAAACGATAACATGTTCCGTCACATTTTTCTTTTAAATCAAAGAAACGTTGGTAACAAGAAATTAATGATTTTGCAATAAATGTTAGATACAATTTTGATAAAAAGCTTACGAGGCGCCATTGTACGGGACATCAAGGCAACACGAAACGCAATTCACACAACATGGCACCGTCCTGATTTGTCACCGTGTTGCAGTACAATGAAAACCAAGCCAGTCAGAAACATGAACATAAGCTTCCTCTACTTCAACAGCGAAAGCCTATGTTTCTAATATACTAGATACTAAAACATTTTATATGGTACAAACCCTGTAACTACTTGTGTAAATTAAGTTGGAATAAATTCTGAGCTTATTTATGACTACATCAGGGAGGAAACTCCAATAAATGTAAAGAAGTTCAACACATGAATCGACTCCCTTTCATTTGCTCAAAGTATATCATCAATCTCCTATATTGTATCATACATGATTAAGCTTAGTATTTATACTTGAAATGGTGGTCTTGCATGTTTGGATGAAACTTTCATATACATCTGCGACAAAACGATTAGCTTCGCACAAACTATGTTGATTTATGTATGTATTAATTAATTGTACGACTGCCTACACACTAAAAACAGATGTTATTTCCCAAACAAATGGAAACCAAAAAACATACATTTACAATTACATACTAACAATATATAATAACTCTGGAGAAAATTAAAGAGCATTTAAACATAATTCTAACCTCCATTAACTTTTGTGTTATTAAAAAAAAGTTTCCTTTGACTTAAAATTTTAAGATCAATTTCCAACAAATTTGTAAAATACCCAGTTATTTCGATACAGGAAATATGCCAAATTTTATTTACTTTCCGTACTGCAGTTGTTGTTTGACATCAATAATAATTCAGAAATTTTAAAATTGGTCAAACAAATAGGTGAATTAATGCAGTATAATTATATTTTCACATCAATGTTTACAAATTGACAGGAAAGCAGGATGCTCATTTCCATTGCTGTTTAAATGTTTCGAATTAAATGTGACACTGAGCTTTTAGTGTTTTAAATTTGCAGTCACCTGTAAACTTTCTATCTATTACACTAACAGATTTAGCAGACGGGCCTCAATTGCAACACTTCTGTGAATTCGGTATCAGCTGTTTTACAGTTACTCGTCTTGCTATCCTCATGCCTAATCCCCCACATTCCACTGACCCTCAACCAGAATTACCAATGTCTTTAAAAGCATTAACATGTTACTATGGAACTTCATTGAAATGAAATACCCATAAATCTAATTTAACTTGATTGAAAACTCTTTACATTTTTAAAAATATGAACAGCTTTAAGAGAATGAACACATTCAGGCAAACAGATTCTGGCCACAAGATAAAGCAATTCAGAAATACCAACCTTTGAAGCTCCAAACTGAATTCTGGCTTTGCCTTTAACAAGTGTTGCTGCTATTTGATATATAACAGACTCCATACTGTAGGCACTGCTCCAACCCTAAAACAGACAATGAAAATATGGCATCGAACAAAACAGCAAATGACACATACAACACACTATGTTGAATCGGTGAACATGCTCCTTTAACCCCGAATATTAATAACCAGGGTTAAAAAAAAAACAACTAGAAATGTGTCCATACAACACGGATGCCCCTGCTATGCATTGTTATCAGACACTGAAGTGCACTGATGGGAAAAATAGCATTTCAAAGACAGTGATTTGCAAATAATTTTAAGAATATGCATAAATTTGAGATGGCTGGGGCATAAAAACCTGGTTAAAAAGTAGAGTTTTAAGAACAGTCAACAAACTTCTGAACTGAAACAACCCTTGTACACACTGTTACACACAGTGAGAGCAGAATACAATATAGCCCAATACAATATATGCATGACTAACTCAAACCCTGATATAAACAATACATCATAATGCAAACAGAAAATGCACGGCTCCAAGTTTGAAACATACACACACATTGAGTGCTCAATAATGTATGTGCTGCAGCAACACAGTACTTACCTACTCTCCCCATCCCACCCACTAACCTTTAATACTACATAGAAATAAATGTTATCCCCATCCACTACTTCCTTTCTAAAGTTGCAAGTAGAACTTAGTTCATGATTTCAGACTGATGCTTAACCTATTCCCCCACCATTTCTACCTATCCAATATCTTGTCTGCACTCTTCATTAAGAAAAGCAAAATTTGCCAAGTGCTTAAATCAAGCTTTAATTAGGACCAACTTGTTCAAAGCAATCGAAATTTTATGAAAATTTATTATCAATTTCTTTCCATTTTTAAAGACATTGAACCCTTTACTCTAAAAACCTTTATTGTGTGGGCACATCTATGCCATCTTATCAGGATCTACACTGTTCTATTTTAGATTCATTAGGTTTTTTTCTGACAAAGATGTGACCAGTTTAGAACCAGATCAGACGGAACTGATGTATAAGCTGATCTGATCAACAATGGTCACACCTAAAAAAAACACATATATACAGAATAAAGGGTTAAATGTGGATGTTTCCAAGGTGTTAAATATTATCAAAGTTAACACCATTTCTAGCATTTCAACAGCAGCTAACACATGTACTTGATAATGGACCACAAGCTTGTTGTTTTCCTATCCCTGATTAGCCTGTTATTCCAGGTGCCAAGGTTATAAAACTGAGACAAGAAACCAGTCTCAAATCTGACTGGCTGAAATGGTGACTGGTTGCCACTTCAGCCAATTAGATGCCTGAGATTTGAGACTGGTTTCCATGCTCAGTTTTATAACCATGGGCACAGGTGTCAGAGGGATCTGCATCTTACCAGTAAACCAGACAAATAACATTTCATGTTTATTTTACTTGTCTGAAATATCTATTACAACAAATTTTCTTAAAATACACAAAACATATTTAATTTCTCAGAACCTTTTCGTAGCTGAATAAGTGTAAAGGACTGGCTTTTCTTGGCATATAGGTCAGTCCATTAATATTTTAAGGTGCACTGCAGAATTTACCGGTACTGAATGGATAGCACAGTGTAGACCCTTATCAAACTGTGCACTTATGCAGGCTGATCTGGTCTACACTAGTCACAATTAAGCCTTAAAGTTATAGTTGTAAACAGGGCTAAAAGGATTAACCTGTCTTAACCCTTTCCTCCATATACACACCTTTACGGCATGGGCAAACAGTGTAGATCCAGATCAGCCACCACATCCGTGCTGTCTGATCAGGATCTAAACTGTTCCCTATTTGATTTATTAGGTTATTTCTGACCAAAAGCGACCAGTGCAGATTCTGATCCGATAGCATGGATGTGCTGGTTTATCTGGATCTACACTGGTTGCAAACGTGCAAAAATGAGTATATATGGAGGAAAGGGTGACCATTAAAAAAAATATGATATCTAGCCATTGGTGACCCTTGCCTTCATAGACTAGGATGTGAATTAAAAGGGTCGTGTATCATTCTTGAGAAAGAAATATGACATGAACATTCTAATAACCATTTCCTGATATTAATTTTTTATTTTTTTGTGAGCCAGCATATATGTATCCAATGTTTACTGAACTTGAACTAATGTTTGGAGTTTTGCACAATATTACCATGGTAACCATATTTCTCTTGCCTATCAAGTGTTTGACAAGTGATAATAGAATTCTAAACTAACACATGCCCATGAACTTGAACTGAAAACTAACAGGTGCATGTAACCTGACTGCACCTTATTTCGACAGGTTATTACCACATTTCTATGCAGGGAATCTGTACAGGATAGGACTTTGAACTCAACAAGAACTGCTGCACTACAAACCTTCACATGGGAAAGATACTAACAATCCCTTGACACTAGAATGTCTTTCCTGAAGTTTCTAACTTTAAAGCACTGATCAATCAAACCTCATTCAATAGAAAATATGCAAGAGTTTCAATGGCAAAATCTGTGTTTGCTTGATTTTCATCATTTTGGGTTTTTCGTCTTTAGAGGATAAACTCATACTTGAGGATGTATTGTTACCGATTTTCTATTCTTTGAAAAAATTTACTGTATATCCAGTCATAATTCAGTTTTTTTATACCAAAATCAAGAATACAGATGTGGAAGATGTCTTTTCAGCTGGTCATTCCCATTATACACTTGTCTTCAAACTGACCAATCAGACGCTAATATTAAGAGACTGGTCTCCAATCTCAGTATTATTATGTCTGGCCAAGCATTACTTCTCTATGCCAGACTGCTTATATATATGTACACTGCAACTCCATTATATCGCGGACCTCGGGGTCCAAGCCCGCCAACCGCGATATAAACGGAGCGCGATATAAGTAAATAATCGCACTAAAACAAGGAGAATTAATTTGTTTTTGCTGTCAGAATGACTCAGATGCATGTTGCGTAATTAACACGCCGTGAAATCTACGGGTACATCAGGGAGTACGTTCCGTCCTGGACAAATGTTTTAAAACAACTTTTTATATAATTTATTAAGATTTATTTTTAATAAAAAGAAATTAATTAATTAATGTACAAAACAAAGATCGCCGTCATCAATTTCCAACGGTGGTATTATTGTTTTCGATACTTTCAACTGATCTGTTTGTCGCCTGTCGGTCATGGTCGGCGATGTTAGTTCGTCGTCGTCCGTCGTTTACCAGCTTGATATGTCGATGAGCAGGTAATGTCAAAACAACAAACTGTTTTGACGTTTCCTGCTCATGTCTATTATGGTTAGCAACTTGCATTAATTATCGCTAATTTGCGGTTTGTCTCGTGAACGAAAATCTGCCAGTACCGTATTATCTTGGTGTTTTTCGCACCTATTGTTCGTCACAAAGGGGGTTTCATGTCAAATCAGAAGCAACAGAATTGTAAAAAAAAACTTTCATCTATTTTCATACGTTTGATGTTAAATTGTATCTGCTGGTGAACGTGTACATCTCCTCTTAAATCCCTGCATACCAATGTAATATACAGCCATCGCCGTTAATGACGTAATACGACACGGAAAAAGCGTGCGTTTCGTGAATTTGTTGCCAACGTTGATTTAATCATTTGATCTTTTTTTACCACCCACGAAGAATGAACAAGCATATACATTGTAAATGTACAAAAAGTTGGGATCCACGGACCAAGTGCAATATATTGGATATTGCGATATAACTGATCGCGATATAACGGAGTTGCAGTGTATATACCTGACTTGCCATGAATGATTTTGTATAGCTAACTAATGAACCAATGGTCAGTGGAATGTATTATGTATAATTATAATACCTGTTTTGTTAATAACTCCATACATATAGCACCACCCCCAAGGACATATCCACCCTTTAACACAGGCATAATCACTCGGATAAATGGAGGCTCAAATGGGAAATTCTCCTGAAAAATAATAATAAATAGTTATAAATTTGTATGGGTATATTCATGAAGTACAATTCACCATACAAATCAACAGATATAATTAATAGTATAGTCTAGGGAGAAACTGAATTGCAATGATTATTTATGGTATAACTGTGGTCAAGAGAGATCCACAAATTTAAAAACTTTGAGTTATTTCCTAATTCAAACACTGTCTTTGCTAAAGATTGCATTTTTATACCGATTACGATAATACCACCTTACACACCTGACCACTTCAGAAACGAAAATATAAGTTATTTTGGGTTGAGAATTTAAAAAAAAAGTTAAACATTTTCTTTATTGGGTAGAGGGCACTGAAATTCTGAAGGTGTATAAAATGCTTATGGTTTGTGACCTGCACCTATGATAAAGTCAAAGCCCATATTCATTTTATGAGCTGGACTAATCAATGGACCTTCAAAGCAATCCCTGTGTATTGCCTTTGTCTTTAAAAAGATCACAATTAGTTGTTGTTAACTTATTTTTATTTTCTTGTTTAAAGATATCTACTGTTATTATCAATTATCAAGTGATTATCAAAGGAGCACATCACGGAAGGAAGGTGTCTCCGGTGATAATTGTTGCCATGTTAGCTGTTACTTTCTTTGGATAGAACTGAAAATTATCAGTTATTTTCTTATATCTAATTAGTAATCTTGTTACACATTTAGACAGTAGACTGCAAACTGAATAATATGGAATGTCATTTTCTTCACCTCATGATGCCATTTACAGACTTGATGTAAAGTTTCTGAAAAAAACTTTTTTCCATGACATCCCCTAATTACAGCCCACTCAATTTAATTTCCCATTATAATGGATTTTACTCATTTAAGAACTTCTAGTGATGACCATGATTTAAGTTAAAGTCAGCATAGAATGAACAAATCACAACAGCCTGCATATAGTAACATAAAATGAAGAACCATAACTCTTCAATTTCTTATTTCTTTACAATCATCTGTGGCAAATAGCCATTCTAAATTTGAAAATAATCCACTTTAAAGCAGGACTCAGCTGTAGTGGAGTGCCTCATCCAGTAGTTATCATCGAAGGGGTTGTGCCATTCTTCTTATGATTCTATTTTGTTACACATACTTTTGTAACAAATCTGTGATTGTTTTTCTGTTGTTTTTGTTTTGTTTCACTACTCATTTAGTAAATTCTAAAAACAGTTTTGGTGTTCAAGTCTGTGTTAACATTTAGACATTTTTCTTGAAACGCTAATGTGAATGAAAAATTTATTTGTCCTATGATCCGACTGTCATAATATGAATATTTGTCATTTATAAATACATGATAACTGTAAATCAGAAAAAGAAATAAAATGGGGTTACTCTTAATTGGGGCCTAAAATGCAAACTAGAAATGTGTCCATAGGACACGGATGCCCCCGCTACGCATCATTTTCAGATACTAAAGTGCAATGATGGGAATAATAGCATTTCAAAGACAGTGATGTTCGAGTAATTACTTCTCATGGTGAACATTTGTGCCAAGTTATTTTGAAAACCCTCCATTCAAAACAAAGTTATAGCCCGGACAAGAAAATTCTATTTTTAGTAACAGTGACCTTGACCTTGGACCTACAGGCATGGACATGGTACACGACTCACCACCTTGTCATGGTGAACATTTCTGCCAAGTTATTTTGAAATTACTCTATTCCTAACATAGTTACAACCCTGACAAGAAAATTCTATTTTAGTAACAGTGACCTTGACCTTGGACCTACAGGCATGGGCATGGTACGGGACACACCATCTTGTCATGATGAACATTTGTGTCAAGTTATTTTGAAATCAATCTATTCCTAACAAAGTTACAGCCCGGACAAGAGAATTCTATTTTTAGTAACAGTGACCTTGACCTACAGGCATGGGCATGGTATGCGATACACCGCCCTGTCATGGTGAACATTTGTGTCATGTTATTTTGAAATCCCTCCATTCATAATGAAGTTACAGCCTGGACAAGAAAATTCTATTTTTAGTTACAGTGACCTTGACCTTGGACCTTCAGGCTTGGGTATTGTGCAGACACACTGCCTTGTCATAGTGAACATTTATGCAAAGTTATTTTGAAATCCCTCCATTCATAACAAAGTAACAGCCCGGACAAGAGAATTCTATTTTTAGTAACAGTGACATTGACCTTTGACCTGCAGGCATGGGCATGGTACGCGACACATCGCCCTGTCATGGTGAACATTTGTGCCAAGTTATTTTGAAATCCCTCCGTTCATAACAAAGTAACAGCCCGGACAAGAAAATTCTATTTTTAGTAAAAGTGACCTTGACCCTCGACCTAAAGGCTTGGGCATGTACGTGACATACCGTCTTGATATGTTGAACAATTATACCAAGTTATTTAATAAGAGCTGTCAGAGGAGACAGCATGCTCGACTATTCGAATCATTTGAAACAAATGCAATTTGAAGATTAAAACAATAACAACTATGGCCATACATTCATGTGCAATAAGGAAAAATATTAACAAGTGATTATGGTAAGGGAGAAATTCATTTCAAATAAAGAAATAATTCCTTAATGTACCATAAATATTAAACTGAATAGGGGAATAACTATGAAATATTTCTGAATTTGTTAGAAAACTTGTTAGTAATTTTTTATTAGAGACATTTACTTTAAGTCAAATATCAATCACTTCAGTAATGTTACAGAAAAAGAACTGAAATGAAAATATAATGGAAGTTTGAAGTTGATACCTAAAGTATTTGCAAAGTTATCGATGAAGTGCACTTGAGTGAAAATATAAGTGAAACTAGAAATGTGTCCATAGGACACGGATGCCCCCGCTATGCATCGTTTTCAGACACTCAAGTGCAATGATGGGAATAATAGCATTTCAAAGACAGTGATGTTCGAGTAATTGTAAGAATATGCATAAACTTGAAGATCAAGTAAATTATTTGTATTTGTGGCACTGTTGTCTTCTCATTACAGAAATGTCTGTGAAGAAGTTGGTGGTAATGCAATGCAATGTCATAGTAAACATTTGTGCCAAGTTATTTTGAAATCCCTTCATTCATAAAGAAGTTATAGCCCGAACAAGTAAATTCAAGTTTTAGTAACTGTGACCTTGACCTTGGACTTACAGGCATGGGTAATGTACGCAACACACCGCCTTCTCATGGTTAACATTTGTGCCAAGTTATTTTGAAAACCCTCAATTCAAAATAAAGTTATAGCCCGGACAAGAAAATTCTATTTTTAGTAACAGTTACCTTGACCTTGGACCTACAGGCATGGACATGGTACACGACTCACCACCTTGTCATGGTGAACATTTCTGCCAAGTTATTTTGAAATTACTCTATTCCTAACATAGTTACAACCCTGACAAAAAAATTCTATTTTTGTAACAGTGACCTTGACCTTGGACCTACAGGCATTGGCATGGTACCGTACACACCACCTTGTCATGATGAACATTTGTGTCAAGTTATTTTGAAATCACTCTATTCCTAACGAATTTACAGCCCGGACAAGTGAATTCTATTTTTAGTAACAGTGACCTTGACCTACAGGCATGGGCATGGTATGCGATACACCGCCCTGTCATGGTGAACATTTTTGTCAAGTTATTAAGAAATCCCTCCATTTATAATGAAGTTACAGCCCGGATAAGAAAATTCTATTTTTAGTAACAGTGACCTTGACCTTGGACCTTCAGGCTTGGGTATTGTGCGGACACACTGCCTTGTCATAGTGAACATTTGTGCAAAGTTATTTTTAAATCCCTCCATTCATAACAAAGTAACAGCCCGGACAAGAGAATTATATTTTTAGTAACAGTGACCTAAACCTTTGTCCTACAGGCATGGGCATGGTAAGTTACAGCCCGGACAAGAAAATTCTATTTTTAGTTACAGTGACCTTGACCTTGGATCTACAGGCATGGGTATTGTGCGGACACACCACCTTGTCATGGTGAACATTTGTGCCAAGTTATTTTGAAATCCCTCCATTCATAACAAAGTAACAGCCTGGACAAGAAAATTATATTTTTAGTAACAGTGACCTTGGCCTTTGACCTACAGGCTTGGGCATGTCCGTGACACACCGTCTTGATATGGTGAACAATTATACCAAGTTATTTAAAAATCCAATAAGAAATAACAAAGTTACAGAGCCGACATGATTTTGCAAGAAAATTCTATATTTAGTAACAGTAACCTTGACCTTGGACCTACAGGCATGGGTATTGTACGCGACACACTGCCTTGTCATGTTGGACATTTGTGCCAAGTTGTTTTGAAATCCCTCCATTCATAACAAAGTTAAGGGCCAAGTGTATATTTTGCTTAACACAAAATGTAAGTGAAAAAGGGGCATAATTTGAAACATATTGGAAGCAGGGTTATGGGTCTTGTTGGTTATTATGTAGATTTTGATGGTGAAAATATATTTCAAGTTTTAAGGCAATATCTCAAGTAGTTTTAAAGTTAGGGCCAAAATGCATATTTTGCTTAATGCAAAATGTAAGAAAAAAGGGGCATAACTTGAAATATATTGACAGCAGAGTTATGGGTCTTGTTGGTAATGATGTAGAATTTGATGGTGAATATATATTCCAAGTTTCAAGTTGATATCTCAAGTAGTTTATAAGTTATGGACCAAAGTGCATATTTTCCTTAACGCAAAATTTAAGTGAAAAAGGGAAATAACTTGAAAAATATTTGTAGCAGAGTTATGGGTGTTGTTGGTAATGATGTAGAATTTGATGGTGAATATATATTCCAAGTTTCAAGTTAATATCATAAGTTGTTTTCAAGTTATGGACCAAAGTGCATTTTTTGTTTAACACATCATGATTTGTTTAACGGACCCCGATGCCGACGCCGACACCGGGGCGAGTAGGATAGCTTCACTATTCTTCGAAAAGTCGAGCTAAAAATCCAATAAGAAATAACAAAGTTACAGAGCGGACAAGATTTTGCAAGAAAATTCTATATTTAGTAACAGTGACCTTGACCTTGGACCTAAAGGCATGGGTATTGTCACAACACACCACCTTGTTATGGTGAACATTTGTGCCAAGTTATTTTGAAATCCCTCCATTCCAAACGAAGTTAAGGGGAACGTGTATATTTTTCTTAACACAAAATGTAAGTGAAAAAGGGGCATAATTTGAAAAATATTGGAAGCAGGGTAATGGGTCTTGTTGGTTATGATGTAGATTTTGATGGTGAAAATATATTTCAAGTTTCAAGGCAGTATCTCAAGTAGTTTTAAAGTTATGGGCAAAATGCATATTTTGCTTAACACAAAATATAAGAAACAAGATATATTCCTATTAAAACTAATGTAAATGGAAGTATCAAAGGGCCATAACTTCTGAACGGAACATGTAAGAGCAAAACCCCACCTATATGCACAACAACATATCAGGCCAAGCATTGTGCTAAAGTTTCATTAAATTCCCACCAGTAGTGTAGGAGGAGTTGCGTTCACGAGATATACTCCTATTAAAACTAATGTAAATGGTAGTATCAAAGGGCCATAACTTCTGAACGGAACATGTAAGAGCGAACCACACCTTTATGCATAACAACATATCAGGCCAAGCATTGTGGTCAAGTTCAATTAAATTCCCACCAGTAGTGTAGGAGGAGTTGCGTTCACGAGAATATCGGACGGACGGATGGACGAGCAGACGGACAGGTGCAACTCTTAATGCCCGTCGCCATTTCATGGCGGGGGCATAAAAAGCAGAAATTCTAACAAACAAAGTATGCATCTTATAAGCATTGAATATAGAATCACAAAAGGGGCATAACTCTTACAAAAAATAAAATAAAACTATTTTCCCTGACCTTCCTTTACGATCATATACACATTATGGTTGATCAGATTGCATATATAAATGCATTGTAACGCAGTATCAAAGGTGTCAGGATTAATATCATTCCTTTAAGACCACTTTACACATCATGTCTGATAATCTGTGCAAGTCATAAGTCATCCTGGCGATCTCATCAGGTTTTATACAGTTCGCAACTTGGTCAGATAAACCTAATGAATTAGAAAGTGAATAGTGTAGATCCTGATCAGATGGCACAGATGTTCCACCATAGAGTGAAGGAATAAACCAGCTGTAAGTATGCTTAACACATTCACAGTTGACATTAACTTACAAATACAATGTTTATTATGTTAACTGTACAAGATATTTTATCTATTTCTGAAATGAATTGGGTAAATATTGACATCCACCTGCATTGAGCTATACTGACCTTAAAGGAACAACTTAGCAATACATGGTCTCTGTGTTCTTTTTCTTTATATGTTTCCAAGTCCTGGTACAGCAGACTGTCTGGATCTACCCTGAAAATGTCAGTCAGATAATGTACAATGTTTCCAGTGTTTTATTTCAGTCTGATAATGCTTGCTCTGGCCACTTATGTAGACCAGTATCAACTTGTAAAACTTTGACAACAATTTTCTTGGTGAAGAGACTTAACCAGGGTTCCCTCTAAACTTTTCTTTGTCCACTTCAGTATAATTACCAGTAGCCAATTTAAAGCTAATTGACAAAATGGCTGCATCTGGCAAAGAGGGCTAATGGGTCACAAAGATGAAACTTCGTTAACTCTGTGAATGGCCAATTAAGTTGTTTTTGTCTTTTTTTCTTTACTTGCCTCCAACACCAGCAGTCTGTAAGTGCAGTTATTTTTTCCTTTTTGTAAGGCTTGTTTTGAAAGAATTCTGAACACTCTAAAGTACCTAAGTTCTTTAAGATAAAGATTGTTTACAAATGCTAACATACTAATGCCAGTTCACAGTTAGAACATACAGTGATACTGGGTAGACTAGTCATACAAGGCTTACATAAGTGACACATCGCGTCTCGATGACTAATAAAAATGAAACACTGTAACAGTATGCAGTCTGTAGGTTCATGCTTTTTGGGATGCGTGTGTAAACAATATCACATGAGATCGAGGGTCGAGCGTGATGTGGTTTACATACACATCAGGAATTGATACAAACCTGCATACTGTCATGATGCTCCTTTTATTATTATACCCTTTTTTAATCAAATCTAAATTATATACACTAAACAACAAAATTTCTGTCAACAACATGGTTGACCTAGTAGAAGTAGTAATAACAATAGTGATGCAATAGTTAATTTATGAATCCCATAAGAATATTGTAGTAGTTGTAGAACAGCGATGGATTTCTTTTTTGGACTTCCATATGTGCTGATAAGTATAGGAAAATTATGATAAGAATACACAATAGTAATATTAGTCCCCAATTACACAGTTATAGTAAGGATTATTCTAGCGTAGAATAGAAGGGCGCCCCGCCCTGCCCCTTTTAATCTGTGCCCTTTTGCCCGAACAAAGATAGCAAATTGCCACCTCCTGCCTCAATAATGCCCATCTATAATTGCAATCATAGCTGTCAATACTTCTTTAATGATGGTAATGCGCCGACCTGACACCTTTTCGCCAGTCGAACACTGCTTTAAATGATTGTACCGCGCCATAATCGGCATAATAACACCTTCCCGCTAACTGATTGCATCCAGCGTACAAGTAGCGCGATAATACTTATTGAGAATAAACAAGTGAATACGCTAACATCAGACTGTTGGATGACAGCTAAGACCATAACTCAAAAATTAAATTCTATCACAGTTAAATGAATGACGTTAAATTTGCAACAGGAGTACAAAGATGGTGAACAGCGTCCCTTGATACATGTGTATGTCAGCGTTTTTCTTTGATCGGCTTCCCGTGCAACCGACAAATTAAACATTTATCATACGCGTTATCATTGAATCTTAAGTTATGTACGTGTATTTGAGGTAACAATAATGAAGACTCAGAGGTACAATATGGATAAACTTTTATGCCACCGTCAAAAATACCATGAATCTAGAACATTATTAAGTCTAAATATTTCCGATAATACGAAATTCTTCTTATGGGGTTTACAAATTGTTGCGCAAAGCGTAAATAATGACGACCTAGATTTGAACAATAATTCTGCAATTATTTTCAACTTAATTATAGTTTAAAATGTGAACATTTGAAAAGTCATCAAATCGCATCCAAAATTGTAACATGAAATCTACAAGTTCACGGACGTCGCTCCGTTTTTTGCCAAATTATTTCAACAATTTGTGTTTAAAATTTCTAGGAGAGTTTGTTTTTTATGGAATGCATGATTTTTTGTCGAGAAAAATGATGAGCAAGGCCATAATTTGCCGAAAAAGAATTATATTCTATGAACTGGTGGATTTGCCTTCATTCTGCTTTGGATTTTGCCCGCTAAAATAACACAATTTAAAACTCGATCATAACTTCTGAACGGAACATGTAAGAGCAAAACCCCACCTATATGCACAACAACATATCAGGCCAAGCATTGTGCTAAAGTTTCATTAAATTCCCACCAGTAGTGTAGGAGGAGTTGCGTTCACGAGATATACTCCTATTAAAACTAATGTAAATGGTAGTATCAAAGGGCCATAACTTCTGAACGGAACATGTAAGAGCGAACCACACCTTTATGCACAACATATCAGGCCAAGCATTGTGGTCAAGTTCAATTAAATTGAACACATGTTCTTTCAGTATTAGGATCAGATAGTTCTATCAATACAATTAATTTCCTGCTGCAAAACTTCATCAACACACCGAAAATCTACAGTTGGGGTAAGTGTACAGAATTCGGATAGTCCGAATTTCGGATACAAATTTTAAACACTTTTTAAATCTAAAATTAATTAAAGCACCCGAATTATATATTTTATGTATCTGCACATATTTATGTGACAGCTAATGATGTATCAATTAAACATATAAAATTGAATAAAGAGATATAAAACTGTTTCAGTGTCAATTAACTATTCCAGTTTTGATACCCAAATTCCAGTTTGATATCAAATGTATGCAGTTTTAGCAGGTTTTCACTATATGAAGTTATAGCACTTTTTTCTAGCTAGATACATTTCTACCTTAAAATATAAAAGGATTAAGCTTAAGGCATTACGCATTTTTCACTATTGTATGTGATTTTCATGTCTCAAAAAGTTAAATAAGTGATAAGAATACAATTTGAAGCACCAACTAAATAATATCTAAAAGAAAAACATGTACATACCGGTAACCTGTACATTGAAAATTTTACGCATTTTCTTTTTCGAAACACAATCACGTTAACGTACTATGCCCTGCCTATGAGCATTCAGCACCCTGCCCCTTTTTTTGTTCCAACCTGCCCCTTTTTGAGGTCTAGAATAATCCCTAATTATAGGAAGGAAAACATGGGCAGTCCAATAACAGCTACTGTGATCTTGACATCTGACACCATGACCCCCAAAAAAACAACAGAGGCCATACCATCAAACAGGTCCACCATCCTAAAATATTGAAGTCTCTTTATCAAACGGTTCTTGAAATATTGTCATAATTTATTTGACCTTTAGGGTCTCTTGACTGGGTATGTATCAGTGCCCAAGGTTATAAAACTGAGCATGGAAACCAGTCTCAAATCTCAAGCATCTGATTGGCTGAAATGGCGACCAGTCTCCATTTCAGCCAATCAGATGCTTGAAGGCCCAATAAACTTGTCAAAACGTTTTTTTTCATTGTGAAAATTACTTAACCACGTTGACCCTTTTCAAAAGAAAGTATATATGACCAAATATTTATGTTCTCAAACAATCCCCAATCATCGAGACCCGGTCCGAATTAAAACGTCACAGTATTTTTGTAGCCCACAAAATAACTAACCAATGTTTACAATCATCCGCGAAAAGTTATCGTTTTTTCCGTACGTGGGCTGTAAGAACGCAGAACGCTGTGACGTCATTCACATAAAAGTTGTAAACACAAAATCATGCAAACATGGAAAGAAAAAGACGAGGAAAAATAGAGATTCTTTAAGTTTTAACTTCATTACAAGGTAAACAAAGAAAGATGTAAATGTTATACGACCCATCCCGGTAACAGCTTTTAGTGGGGAATACGTCATCAATTTATGCACTTCTGCATAATTAGCGACCGTCGCCTGCTGAGAGTTGCCGAAAATCAGCTCAGAAAGATTCCCTGTTTGTTTTGTAAACAAGATAAACGATCCGCAAAACATGCTGCAAATCAATAAGATAATACCCTTTTCTTATTGTAAGGTTTATTTTTTGTGTTATTATGCATACAGGTGAAATCTAAAATGTTTAGGTTAATAAAAAATATGCTGTTTGACAAGTTTATTGGGCCTTTTAAAGATTTGAGACTGGTTTCCAATCTCAGCTTTATAACAGGGCTTTTTCAGCTAGTCTCACGGGGCCGATAATGGGCCCCATTCCCAATGCCAAATAGGGTTCATTTTTCCCAAATTCAAGAAAAAAATTCCCAATTTCAAGAAAAAAATTCCCATTTCAATAAAAATAACTTTTTTGCTTATAAAATAGAAACAAAAAAGAGAATCCATATAATTAAGGGACTTTCAAATTACAAAATTAGTTTGTTAACTTTTGATCAGTGATCTGTGAAACCTACATTCCTTGAACTTATGTATGCAACCTGTGTAAAACCAGTGTGTACCCTGTAAAAAAAATTCCCAATTTAAGCAAGGGCCTTTTTCCCAAAACCCCCTTAAAAATCCCTGTATAACCTCCAGTCCTGAGCTTTGAGGTCCCTGTTATCATGATTTAAGAAATCATTAGCAAAATGAGTTTTGTGCCTCCAAGAAATGTCAGTAACTCAAGTAAACATCAGCCAAATAGATTCCCAGAATACGGGAGTACAGTGTTCATGTTGATTGTTCTGAACAATGGAGATAATTCAAAAAGGTTTTGTATTTATGTCTTCCTGCAGTTTTTCCTCTTGGTAGAGATGGATTCAACAATGTCGAACAATCAACCAACAGACATTGCTGAGAATGAACACATTTTGGTTGGTTACTTAGAATTTATTGACAGTGTGACTGAAATCTTTCCAGAGTTTAGAAGAAGAAGCGCAAAATTGACATGTGATAGATATACCAAGAGAAACAGACAAAAAGGTCAACAAGCTTTAGTATTAGAGTATTTTCAAGCTTTGGTGGTATTAGAGTATTTACTAAATCTTGCCAGCTGGCATGCAAATGAACATTAATTTATGTACTTGTTAATTTTAGATTTTTTTTTTGGGGGGGGGGGGGGGGGGGGCAAAGGTTGCAAAGGGAGGGCAACAATATCACTTAAGTCGCCCAGTCAGCAAAGCCCGGTAACAAGATAGTCATAACAACAGGATTGCTAAGATTACTGTTGAATTTAAGAAGTTCTGTATACAGGTGAGTCTGGTTTAAAACGAACCCAAACACAGAGTGATATCACATTTTTGGATAACAGCGTGGCATGGCACTGATTAAATGAACAGGATGTGAGGATAGACAATGTAGGTATGATAATCACATGACTTGTGTATTTATTTTTTCCCATTACTTTTCCATTATTTTGAAAACTTTAACATTCAAAAGTAGCAAAAATACCAGAGAATTTTGAAATACACCAAGTACTTCAGATATTTTTTTTATAAAACAACAGTGTCACCATGTCCAAATATGTCCAGCATGGAATTCAGTTACTTAAGTTTTAAAATTCATATAATTAGGCAAATTATGTCGTTTAGTGTAATCCCTAATGAACAACTACTATTTCTTACCTGTACCAGCTTGTTAAAACCTGGTAAACATACTTACTTTTTTAACCGTATATGCCATTCATATAAACTGTCATTGACTAGCTCAACAGTAAATACACCTGAAATCAAACAATCATAATTTCCTAGACCAATGAAGCACTTTTTAAGAATATACAATGTATTTAAAATAAGATGAGCAATTTAACATGTGAACTTTACATGTAATTATTATAAAGTTATACAATATCCACTTTACTAACAAATCAACATGCAATATCCTGTCTAACTTCAAAAACACTGAAAACCATGTGTCTGTATTTAGAAAAACAAAGCCTGATGTCCCCGGACACAAAACACAAAACCCTGGACCCGTCTCAAGACTTCATGATCATAGGCATAAACACGTTTGTTTTTAACAAACAATTTGATGCATATCCTGACTACATGCTAAAATTTTGTAACAAAGAGCTCTAGTCTAAACTCAAAGCAGGGCTATTTCCAAAATTCTGTTTTATCATGACTAACAGCACAATAATCGTTTGAAACTAGTCAAATTGACTCATTTAGGCCAGACTTAAAATATTCTTTGTTTCCCCATCCCGACTCAAGCAGATTTAGTATGGGTAGGTAGGTAGGTCAGAATATTTTTTTTATTTTAAAATAGTGTTATATAAATAATGAAGTAGACTTCTTTATTACTTAAAACTGAATTACAATTTAATACAAATTTCACATTTTGACGATGAAGACTTTAGGTACTGTAATTATTATTAATCGAAAAGAGATATATTCAGGTACTGATCATCTCAGTGTTGCAATATTTTTAACATGAAACAGAACACTCCGACTCCTTTGCGAATCAAGTGCTGCAAACAGGACTGCCGTTGATATTCCTTTGCTTTCAATTTCCCTTTCACCAACATTCTAAACAACTTCGTCATCAATGTCACACATTGTCAACTTTTTTGGTGTGACAATCTACAAATTTTCTTGGATACCAAAGAACGACTGGTGTCTCCATTTTTAACAGAGACGCAAACAGAATTTTCCCTGGGTTACGGGCGAAAGGCTAAAAAATTACCGGTCATTCGGTCCGATGAACAATGAAATTCTGCCGAACCGTAAAAAAATCCGCCTGACTGAAAAAAGACTGAGATGAAATATTTATTTTTTGTCGTTTTTGTTACATTTGTTTAAAACAAAATGTGAAACTTGTATTAAATTTTATTTCAGTTTTAACGTACTTTCACCATTAAAACTTAAAATACCAGTTTTTGGTTGGACCGAGTTTATTTTTATACAGAATAACAAACAAGAAAATGGTTGAGATGTACATTTAATCCTATATTTTTACTCTACTTCCGGTTTCTTCGACTGCAAGTCGCCTGTCTTTCAAACGAATTCGCATTTTTTGTTAAACTTCCATTCCATTGTTTCCGTGACATGAACATTTACACAGGCAACAAAACCATGTTAAAATCGAAACTGAATGGCCTAGATGCCGGTTTTTGCTCTGTGGTTCGTAAAATGCCCCCAGTTCGCGCACACAATCTACTCTACTAACGCTAGAAAGCCCAAACACCATTATCATTACATGACCGTTAGATGATGTTATCAAACTCGCAATTGGACAATTGGAATCAGGCATCCAATCACAAAACATTTTACTGTGACTGAAGAGAAGTAACCAGAGTTTATGAAGTAGAAAAGGTTGCTTCCCTTAGATTTAAAGTCGCTGGAGAGAAAGACCGAGGACATGCGACATTTTCACTGGACCGAAGCGTCTGATATCCACCGACTGCTCAAATACTAACTTAGGATCGGTTTCGCCCTCAATATGATTTGAAAAATGCATTTTTCGTCTCCAGGTTTTTCTTACCAAATAAAAAAAAAACATTTAGGTTTCGACGATAAAATTTTTCGAGTCGCGCCGATTTTTTCGGGTCGGTCATGGATGGGGAAACAAACAATATTTTATTTTAGGCCTTAGTTAAACAAAGTTAAATCAACTACTCATAAGTCATATGCTCTCGAAATGAAGGGAAGTTCCTTGGCACATTTGATAGACTTAATAACCCTTCACAACAAAACATACCTGTGAACATTTTCACAAAGTCAAATTAGATGGGTACAACAACTTTTTTAGGTCACACAAATTTTCCACTGGACTCGTAGTTGCTTGTCTTGCTGCAGGTTCTAAGAGAAGACACTCTGAGGAAAATATAATTTTTGCAGTTTGGCTTAAAGCCTCTTCCCAATATAATGCCTGCTGCCATCTCAATAACTCATTCTCTCAAAGGTTATGACCATTTGCAGTGCTTCAAAATTGAAAACTTAAACCTAAAACATTATCAAAAACTTACCATTTTTGAAGCTCTCTGATCTGTAGATTTCGCGCAGCTCTTTCATCAGTCTGTCTGTGGCCTGCACGGACCCTGATACTGAACCCTGTAATTTGAACCCCAAACACTGTCATTCTAAACATTCATATCAATATTTACATTCTATGGTTAACAGATTAACTCTCACAAACAACAAACACTTCTCACAGATCATAGTCTACACTGTTTGCTATTTGTTCTACATATTACATGAATACCTGAAGAAACTATCTGCACCATAAGAAAGAAACTGCCCTATACAGGTTTCACCAAATTTGCAGTATGATTCTGATCTACAGTAGTTACTTTCTGGTATTAAGAAACAAACTAATCAATCAAAAGGGACCAGTGCAGATCCTGATCACACACAGATATGCTTGCAGAATTTGATCTACACTGTTTGCTCATAGGATAACAGCCCTATCCCATGGAGTAAAGGGTTAATGGGTTAAGGGTTTGAAAAGAAGTTTTCATTACTCACCCTGGAATCAACATTCATCATGAATTTTGATCATTGAAAGGTACAGAACTGTTATTCATACAGAACTGTTATTCATAAAGAACTGTAATTCGTACAGAAATGTTATTCATACAGAACTGTTTTTCATATAGAACTGTTATTCTTACAGAACTGTTATTTATACAGAAATGTTATCCGTGTGAACATCATGAAGCCATTAAAGCATAGATCTTGACCAATTTATCACTAATGAAATGTTCAAGAGATTCACGAAGCCTACAAATAACATGAGCTTCACAATTGAATATTTTAATTAATCAGGCCTGCTTTTAGCAGGTTGTTTTCTTTTAGCAGGTTGTTTTCTTTTAATCACAAAAATCCATTTATTTTTGTCACCATAAATACAAATGGACAATCAATGTTCCCAAATCAGAACTAGTCCAGAAAAATGTAACAAAACCACTTTTCTTCTTCAATTTTAAGTGAAAAGGGGGAAAACTATGCCAAAATACAGCCAAGAGATATGAAAACTTGTTGTGATAGTTGCTATTGTGATTTCAGACAACTATGTTAAGTTGCGATATCTACTTAGAATGGTTACTGAGAACTTTAAAATTGTTTTACCTTGAGATACTCATCCCGCTGACTCTGTTTAAGTCTCTCTAGAACAGCGAGGTTTTCTGTGTCAATACCATCAACCTCCTGCTTGGCTTTCTGATCACTGAAAATAACAAATAGTCTTTTACATTACATTTACAAACACATTACATGTTTTCATTGAACATTTTTTTTTTGCAAAACCTTAAACAGCTGAACTTCATGATATTCGAGTTGTGAATCAACTCTTTTGGTAAAGGGGTAGATTCACGAAGATTCAAAATTGGCCTAAAATTATCTCAAATTTTCAAATTGCATTTACATCACTGAAAGTGTGTTTTTTATAATCTATAATGGTTCTTTTCTTGAAAAGATAAAAAGTGAAGATGAGCCCATAAACCAAAATAAAAAAATAAGTATGTCATATATGTCTGAAATTTGAAAATGTTTGACAAAATGCAATTTTTTGTTAAATTTTCATCATATTTTGGTGATTATCATAGTGGGCACAGGATTCGACCAAATAAATTTAAAGAATTTTCTTTGTATAAATGTGTGCTGACTTCATGGTCAAAATTTGATTTTGGTCGAGAAGTGTGCCCTTATCGAAATCCTCTAAAATCTGTTGTGAAAATGGACAAAAATATGAATTTTTGCGCATTTTCCTCATTTTTAGCAATTTTGATGGCCCCTTGTCAAACACCTTTAGCAGTAATCAATATAAAATTTTAACATATGAAAAGTATAACTATTTATGTATTCAATGGCATTAAAATTTAAGATCTGTAACAAAATTTAAAATTTTACATATTTTAGGCCAATATAAGGCCTTCTTGAACCTACTCCTTTCTAAAATATCATCTGTCAGGGTATGTCACATAAATTAAAGTGTTTCAAATAAAGTGAGAGTCCATGATATTGTATTTATTTCAAAATAAAGTTAATGCCGTCACACCGTCAAAAATTAAATACCTTAAGTGATACGATATTAAACACCCAGTGATACAATATTATTAAATGCCTCAAACTGATATGATGTAATATTATTATTATGTACCAGGGTTTTTTTTGCTTAACAAATGCGGAAATACAGGCATCACCAAGCAAAATAGGTTACTTTTTTCCCCTTTCCAAGACAAAAATTTCCCCACCTAAATAGAAAAGGTCAACATCAATAAAAAAAAAATTCTTTTTGCAAACAGTTACCTATCATGGAAATGTCATTTTTTAAGAAAAATAAATGTTTTATTTGATTGTTTTAATGTGTATAATTATTACATCTGTATTTTCCTAAGATTTAATAACAGGGATTCATAATTTTCCCCAAAACTGGAAAAGGAGCAAATTTTCACCTCTTGACAGGCTAGGGCAGCATCACCCAATCCCTAAAAAACCCTAAGTAAATAAAATTTATTGGGGTCAACTTAACTTTGAAGGGTCATTAATTTCAGTTGTGTTGGTGATTATTTTTAAATACATACAAGAAGACAGATAGCAGAGTGATAGGATGCACAGAGCTGAGAGATATCTGGGCTGAAGGTTATAAAACTTAGGTTGGAAACCAGTCTCAAATCTCAAGGATCTGATTGGCTGAAATGAGACTGGTTTCCATGCTCAGTTTTATAACCTTGGGCACTAGTATCATTTACACAATTTAGACAACATTATTAAATTTCCATCATTGTATCACCAAATGCTAGCATTCTAATTCAGTTCTATCTGATTCTTCAATTAATAACTTCTTGGCTCTCAAAGTACAATGTTTAAACATTAATTATGTAAAGATAATTTCATTGTTTTTGCTGAGACTGTTCAAAACTTGGACAGGTGCTTACTGTTGAGCATCTTCTTCCATATCATAGTGCAATTCATCCTCATCCTCACTCTCCGAGCTCTGGTCCACAGACAACATACCCTGTAATAAACAAATAATGTACTGTCTGGTGCCAACATACCCTGTAATAAACATGTACTGTACTGTCTGGTGACAACATACACAGTAATAAACATGTACTGTACTGTCTGGTGACAACATACCCTGTAATAAACATGTACTGTACTGTCTGGTGACAACATACCCTGTAATAAACATGTACTGTACTGTCTGGTGACAACATACCCTGTAATAAACATGTACTGTACTGTCGGGTGCCAACATACCCTGTAATAAACATGTACTGTACTGTCTGGTGACAACATACCCTGTAATAAACATGTACTGTACTGCCTGGTGACAACATACCCTGTAATAAACATGTACTGTACTGTCTGGTGACAACATACCCTGTAATAAACATGTACTGTACTGTCTGGTGACAACATACCCTGTAATAAACATGTACTGTACTGTCTGGTGACAACATACCCTGTAATAAACATGTACTGTACTGTCTGGTGACAACATACCCTGTAATAAACATGTACTGTACTGTACTGCCAACAACAGACCCTGTGATATGCATGTACTGTACTGTCTGGTGACAACATACCCTGTAATAAACATGTACTGTACTGTACTGCCAACAACAGACCCTGTGATATGCATGTACTGTACTGTCTGGTGACAACATACCCTGTAATAAACATGTACTGTACTGTCTGGTGACAACATACCCTGTAATAAACATGTACTGTACTGTCTGGTGACAACATACCCTGTAATAAACGTGTAATGTACTGCCAACAACAGACCCTGTGATATGCATGTAATGTACTGCACAGGTGACAGCACACTCTGAAATATATATATATATATATTATATATGTTTACCGTACAGGCCTCAGTGACAACAGACCCTGTAATGTACATTAACAGTTATTAACTGTACTGTAACATTTTTGGAAAACCTTGCATGATCTCTGATTTTTGTATTGCACTAAAAATGTCTGTTGAAAAAATTACTAAAATCTGAGTAAAAAAGAACAGCCTGCTTTCACAAATTCTCAACACATACCCTTTCCTCCAGTTTGCTATCCAACATGGCTAGTTCATCTGGTGGATCAATATTAGAGAGACTACACATCTCCACCAGCACTATCCTCACCTGCTGCAGTATCTAAAAAAGACATCAAAGTACTCTCAGCAATCATATCTCATTTTCTTCAACAACGTAACTCTTGAGGTAAAATGGGCCTATTTGAAATGCTTAGTGGTATTTACACTGTCTTTATTTCTGCTTGTATTTCTCATCTCAAAGTGGGGGAAATCATGATCAAAAGTAATCTTTAAGTTTCACCATTTCCTACATATGCATTTATGGCATAGGCAAACAGTTCAGATCTGGCAGGACCATACTTACTATAAAAATACAAATGGAAATTGCTAAGAATATGCACATGTTGGCTCTAGGTACTAAGTATTCATTCATTCATGTACAGTTCGATTGAAAATACTGCTTATAGTTCAGCAGAAGAAACAAGATAACTATTTATGACCAGCATCCTGACAAACAGAACAATATAAAATGTCTCCCCAAGGAGATAGAAAATTTTGTTCATTGCTTTGACAAGTTTTTTTTATATAGGTTATTATACACCCACTTGGCAAGCATGATAATGTTCAATAAGAAATTTCTCAGGACATCCTATTCATTACTTAGGCATCATTAAATTCTGTGGGACAGTTTTTGGCTATAAAGTATATTCCACATAATTAAATACCAGTTATCTGAATATTTCGGTTATTTAAATAGAATATTAAAATACAACGCTTGATAATTAGAACATTAATTAGATCTGGCAAACAAAATGTTTTCTGTGCAACATTTATGCTCCTCAAGGTAGATGATAACTCTTCACAAAGAAGGTAGTTGTAAGGTAATCGGATAAATATCATGAATTTCGGATAGGACAAGTCACAAAAGAAAATAAGGCTAAACGAACACTTTTCGATACAGTGCAAAAGCAAAAGATTTAAACTGATAAATAGCACATTTACAGAGTACATGTTATCTTCAAAAACAGATTATATTGAACATGACGATACAGATATTACTGAGCACATTACCCCACTCACCACTGACAAAACTGAGAATCTGTAACCTCCATGTATTAGAATACTCTGGTTAATTGTAAACTTTTGATTTGTTAGATTATTTCTGACCAAGAAGGGATGTGCCAGCTGATGTGGATCTACACTGGTCACACATGTGATAAAAAGTGTATTTATTTTTTTTACATTTATTCTCAAAGTTACTCTTGATGTAAAATTGGTCTATTTTAAATGCTGGGTGGTATTTACATTGTTTTTATCTGCAGAAACATTGGAAAGTTTCTCTATGGCTGCTGTAACAACAACATCATCTTCGTCACAAAACCAGATTGGTGGTGTTTGTGGGTAGGTTTCCTGAAATAATACAAATATTAGCTTTAACTACATTGATGATTGAGTTGTGCGTCTTTACAAAAACAAAAAAAGCAAACCAACAGAGGTTCCACTACATGCTGAATCTCAAGTGTTATTCTGATCATATTTAGGGTATTCTGCCCATTAACTGCAGAAATACCGCAAACATATATGAAATAATCTAAATAAAATTCATGTAAAATCATAGTCAAAATGAGGCTTATTCATAAATTTCAAGAATCAAAGGGTTATATCCTAGCCCAAATGGTACCCTTCATCCTGATCACTTCTTTGTGTCAATAATGTTCCTTTTATCGTAACGATCAACTTGACATTGGTATTTGGAGACGATTACGTCTTTAGGTCAATTTCAGTGAATCTTGGGATGGCACAAATTATAATGCCGGTTTAATGTTCACTAATGCATAGTAAAAAATTACCTTTCTTTAAGGAAATGAATTTTTAGCTACTTTAAAAAGGGGTATAGACATTGCTAGATTGTCATCCATATTTTATCCTGCAGTAGTTAAGGGCAATGGCTAAAAGTCTGGTAACCATACCTCTAGACAGTCCTACGAGGACTGTCTAAGAGATCCAGTAATCATTATTCATTAGCCTGGGCCATTTCTGATAACTTTGGCTAAAGTTAAACAATAAAGCCCAGCGTTTTTTTCCTTCTTTAACTACCTCCCCAAAAGGGTACCATTCACAAAGCTGACAGGAGTCTTCCCAATTCAATCACCAGACCTTTCCCACTCCCCAAAACTACTGTTCCCAACAACAAACAGTGCTGTTTCCCCTTTTGGCAAAAGAGTTTTTTGCAAGAATTGTCACACAGTGTAAACAAATCCAACCGTACAAACACCCCCCTCCCCCCATTTGGTTATAATTTCAAATGCAGCTTGAATGAAATTTTTCATGGCAATGGAAATTATTTTTTTCCAAAGACAGGCAGTCATCAGATTGGCAGTAACTTAATTCTGGCATAACATTTACATCACTAAAGGAACCAGACCTTACTATTCTTTGTGAAGCCGATTAAAACCCCTAGTGTTAATTTACATAAATAAAGAAAAACATCCCAATTGCACTTATTTTGCGACTAATTTTTTCCCAATTTCAAGATTTTACGATGCAAAAAATGTCCAATTGTTGGGGAAGGGGAACCTTTCCCCGTTGGAGAAAAAAACCCTGAAGCCTGGTGTCCATTGTCTGACCTAAAATGGGTGGAAATCGATGCATTCTCGCGGCAAAACCTAACCGGATACTTCACCCCAAGTCATAAATCGAATGATTTGCCATCAGAAATGCAGATATTTTAACCATGAAAATGGAATAATACATGATCCTACTTTATTTTGATGTGTTTAATTGGCTGCTTTGGCTATTCATCACTTTCAAATTGATATTTCACAAAGATCAGAATTTTTTTTCCATCTTAAACTACCTCCCCAAAATGGTACAATTCCCAAAGCTGACTGGAGAAGGGATTAAGCTAGGAGCAAACTTTAGGGAGAAGTGAATTCTCCCTCCTAGAAATTTAGGGAGAAGTTTTCAGAAACAGGGAGAAGTGACCAACGCGGTCGGTCGGGTTTTAACAAAATAGCTCTTGTTTTCTCTTATACACCCATACATATTGTAAAACAACAATACTGATTATTTAATCTATTTTATTCTACAAAAAATGACAAAAATAAATATGGCAGAAAATGTAAATTTGTCTTGGCACTTTGGACAGCAACCCAACTTTTTTCCACTGAAACTTGTCTAGCAGTCTTCATCTGTTGCTGGAACTTGCATCATCAACAGAGGTCTTGTGTTCTAGAATATAAAAAAAATACCAGTTGTAAATATATTGGCAGCCTGACTATCAGACACAAATCACAATTCATTTATTTTATTTTAGCATCATAATTCACAAATGGAAATTCAGTCTGTCATTTTTCCTGAAAGTATTTTGGTGTTTTAGGGGAATTATAAGGTTTTTATAATTAAAATTACTCCTGTGTTATTATTTTGTCATATTTTATCGTAAAAATCAATAATCGCCTTTCTGTAATTATTTTACTAGCCAACATCATCTGGAGATGTCTTCCTTCAATCGAGTATCGAGAGTCAGCAAACAAATCACACTAAAGGTCCATTGAATTATTAATTTCTCCCAGTCTGATCATAGACAATCATCTTAATCCAATTATCACCTCGTACAGGTTCTCAAAGTGCCATAAAACTCGCAATTAACTGTCAAATTAACAAGCTGTCATTTTCAACATCCGAGTAACTTACATCATTATCGCTTATGTCATTTACAATAAGAAAATGCTGAAGACTAACGAGCGATTTTATTGGTTTATTCTGTATACACCAGCCAATAAAAATCTCATTTTGTGAAGACTGATTAGGTAATCAGGTTGAATTTGTTTACTACACGTGTTTGTCAATGTTTATAATTGAGTAAGTGAACATTTGGGGGATTATTGGCAGGTGTTTGATTGTTCCCTCAGGCAAATTCAACAGGAAAACGAGGGCGAAGTGAACTTCGCTTTTCTATGCAAATAAAGCGAAGTCAGGCCGGTCTGGGCGCCTTCTTCGCCCGAATCGCCTTGATTCGTGATCCCTGGACTGGAGTCTTCCTAATTCATTCATGGGACCTTTCCCAATCCCCAAAACTACTGTTCCAGGCTGTCAACCAGGTTATCTCCAAAATATAGGAAAAATATAGGAATATTTTTGCTACAAATATAGGAGTTTTTGGTTGATTTTGAGGCAAAATATAGGAGTTTGGAACTGATAATAGTTTTATTTACTTGCACTTATACAAATGATTTTCACATGTGCATTTACTGTTTCTACAATTATCAATGTCCAAAATGTCCACTGTAAAAATGATGGAAACCATTAACTTTAACATCAGCACCATCAAGCACATCACCAGCATCTGAATGACCATTCAAACAAGGGGGAAATGCAGAAAATGCATTAACAAAGCCGGATTTTTCAGTTTTATTTTGTCTTCTATATAGTACGGTACACAGCATCAACCCATCCACTCATAGTAACAGGGTTTTCATTAGGAGCCGACTGGCGGCAAAATTGACCGCCTCAAATCATTTTTGGGTCGGCTCAAATTACGAAAGTTGACAAAATATTTTAACCAAAATTACCAGGAATTTCCATGGTATAATATTAGAACAGAAAACAGGAAACAATGACTATTATTAGATTTCATTTAAAAAGCTGAATCTAGGCATTTACCAGACTGACAACTCTGAAGATTCCTAGTCTGATTCTAAGGAGGCATACTCTAAGGTAGGTAGCATTTGAAATGACAAACTCCAAATCAAATGTGAAGTAACCTAAAAGTAACTTTGCATTGGAAATCTGATCATAGTACTGTTGTACTCCAAATTTTCAATTTAAAGTTAATAAGAGGAAAAAACTGGGAGATAGAAGATCAAATATTTTCATAATGTGTTGAAATGTCAATAAAAGTGAGAATAAAAGTCACTAAAACACTCAGAATGCAGGAAATAGCAGTCAGGTCGCCTAAAATGTACATTGGGCCTGCTCAAAATATTTCTAGTGAAAACCCTGAGTAATATTGCTTTGTGTGTAAAAATCTGGGTTACAATGTCCAAAAGGGTTCAGTCAAAATTGACCCCAAGGACTTACTTTGGTCAAACTTTATTGAGAACCTGTAGGCAATACATCATATAAAATTATATGCCCTTCACTACTCTAGAAGTTCCGGAATATGATTCCATTTATTAATTTAATCTGCATGGAACAGTACTGCAGTCAAATAAGTTAGTAAACCTAAATACAAAGAATATTGAAACAAGTTTCAAGAGAAATGATAAAAACTTATCAAGTTATAACCATAACTGAACTTTAATTCAAACTGTCATTAAATTTCTATACAAAAGCAATAATTTTTCAAAAGCCAAAGCCTTCTTTAGAATAGATGGACATTATTCCTTTCAGGTTCATTTAAGTTTAACAGTAATTTAACTTTTATCCATTGAGTGGTTCCATAAAAAATACAATAATTTTAGAAAACTATGCAAATATTTTGCAGATCATCCTAATAAAAAAATTCTAAAATTATCTCAATTTATTTAACAAACAGTTGTTGCAAATTATCAAATAATATTGTTTTTATTACTTCCCTTTATTTGACTTCTATGAAACTTACCACAAAAGTCAGCTGAAGAACTCTTATTCACAGTCAAGCATGTTTTTCCCAGGTGTCCATCTTGACATTTTAGACAACCACATACACCATACCAAATATAAGCTCTCTAGTCATTGCAGTTGGTGAATAAAATTTAACGATCTTTTAACATTTTTTTCATTTGGTTGCAACTGCAACAAGAACTAGATGTTTTATGTGAAAAACGCATGTCTCCCCCCTGCGCCGCCCCCCCCCCCACCCCCCACTGCGCCCAGACCCCTGTGACCTTGACCTTAGACCTACTGATCCCATAATCAATAGGGTTCTTTTACTCAATAAGGGCTATTACCCTATTTAGTTTGAATGCTCTGGGTCAAGCGGTACTCCAGTAATTGACCGGATACGGTTTTTACTCTTCGGGGGCCCCTGTGACCTTGACCTTTGACCTACTGACCCCAAAATCAATAGGAGTCCTCTACTCAATAAGGACATCCATCGTATGAAGTTTGAATGGTCTGGGTAAAATAGAACTCCTATTATTGAGTGGAAACGGTTTTCACTCTTCAGGCCCCTGTGACCTTGACCTTTGACCCCAAAATCAATAGGGTTCTTCTAATCAATAAGGGCTATCACCCTATGAATTTTGAAGGCTGTGGGTCAAACGGTACTCCAGTTATTGAGCGGAAACGGTTTTCACTCTTCAGGCCCCTGTGACCTTGACCTTTGACCTACTGACCCCAAAATCAATAGGGTTCTTCTACTCTATAATGGCTATCAACCTATGAAGTTTGAAGTCCCTGGGTCAAAGGGTACTCAAGTTATGGAGCAGAAACGGTTTTCACTCTTTGGGCCCCTGTGACCTTGACCATTGACCTACTGACATCAAAATAAATAGGGTTCTTCTACTCAATAAGGGCTGTCATCCTATGAAGTTTGAAGGCTCTGGGTCAAAGGGTACTCGAATTATTGAGCGGAAACGGTTTTCACTCTTCGGGCCCCTGTGACCTTGACCTTTGACCTACTGACCCCAAAATCAGTAGGGTTCTTCTACTTAATAAGGGCTATCACCCTATGAAGTTTGAAGGCTCTGGGTCAAAGGGTACTCAAATTATTGAGCGGAAACGGTTTTCACTCTTTGGGTCACTGTGACCTTGACCTTTGACCTACTGACCCCAATATCAAAAGGTTTCTTTTACTCAATAAGTGCTGTCATCCTATGAAGTTTGAAATCTCTGGGTCAAAAGGTACTTGAGTTATTGAGCTGAAATGGTTTTCACTCTTCGGGTCACTGTGACCTTGACCTTTGAACTACTGACCCCAAAATCAATAGGGTTCTTCTACTCAATAAGGGCTATCACCCTATGAAGTTTGGAGGCTCTGGGTCAAAGGGTACTCGAGTTATTGAGCGGAAACGGTTTTCACTATTTGGGTCACTGTGACCTTGACCTTTGACCTACTGACCTTAAAATCAATAGGGTTCTTCTACTCAATAAGGGCTATCACCCTATGAAGTTGAAGGCTCTGGGTCAAAGGGTACTGGAGTTATTGAGCGGAAACGAAGTGTGACAGACGGACTGACGGACAGGGCAAAAACAATAAGTCTCCCCCAGAGGCGGGGGAGACATAATACTGCACAGAAGTGAAAATTTGTTTTTGTTTGGTAAGCCTTAATACACAGAAACCTGCTACAAACAGGGGGTCCAACGTATTTGGTTTTTTCGGAAAAGTAAGTGAGCGACATGTTCTCTGCGGAACAAAATGGCGGAAAATTGTGTGATTTGATGCATTCCAGGAGATATTTTGACCTGGTAAGTAGATTTATATCAATGTTATCGTAATATAAATACGCCTACCCGGAGACCAGATGTGTAAGCTCCACTCGGTTTTTTAACTTATGTTTCTAGAGGCCTAAACAAACAAAAAAAGTTATTGAATGTATAAACTGAAAGATTGTTTGTTTACAACGTGAAAATAGAAAATTTTGTGACTTAAAACTGTGTTTTTAGTCTAAATATAACGTTCTTGGCCCTATTTTAGCGAAATTATTATCGAGTTTTTGCTTATATTTCTTCACGGCGGCTTTTGCACTTTACATGGGTACTTTATGGCCAATTTTTTTATGTTCAAACACCTTAAATGTTTGGCGTGGAAGTGGTAAGCATGTTTTTGTTCGGTGCAGAATCTGAATAACACACTCATACGCGTTTATATAAGTGAAAGTAAGACACGAGCTGATAACAAATGTTAATAAACAAAATAAAAGCCGATTTGTTACCCAAATAGGAACATATCGCGTATTTGTTATGCAAAATTATCTACCACATATTATACTTGTATATTATTCTACCTCTTGATATGTAAACTCCCGCCTTGTGACCACCTCAATTTCAAGACCACCCCGCTGTTACGGGCACTTTTTGAAAGAACAGATTTTTCCTATATAATTCAATGGTCGCTCGCATCGATTATACGACCACCCCGCTATTCCATATTCCATAATGCGACCACTTTCTACAGTCTTATATGCCCAGTTGCCACTTATTTTAATACCTTAATTACGACCACAAGGCATTTGCTCGCCGAATACCCAGTCAAGTGCCATTGTCTTTTGGTGAGAAACGAGTTTACAGTTTACAGTCTTCAAGTATCTGACTTAATTAATTCAAGTTAGTGACGTCATTAAAAATAAGATTTACGTTTACGTCAATATTTCAGCGTAAGGAAACAAAATTTAGTTTGTATACATATACACAAATGAACAGTAAAAGGTATGCAAGAAAAGTATCTTGCATGAGACATTCGGTAAAGTTAGAAAAAAATCTGTCTCGGCAGAGCCTCGTTCCCGCAAAACAGTTCCCCCTTGGTGACAGATTTTTCCATCTTCACCTCACACTCATGCAAGATAATCCTGTCAAAATTTCTCGGAATACCCTTATAACAAAATGCTATGCTCGGTATTGTTGTTTGGGTATATTCTGTGTCATATTTACAATATTTAGAGATTTGTGTACGTTAAAAGGAAAGCATCTCTTTTTTTTAATAAAAACGATTATGGAAGAAATTTTGCTTACTGAAGGAGGCTACGAAAGCGTGTTACCCATAATAAGTTAAGAGCCCTGGGAATCAGACTTGAGCGTCATACGGGGCATAGTGAAATGACGTTTACCCATCTCGCATCAACTTGCGGTTCTACAGGTGCATCCCTAGATACAACTTATTATTCCAGTTAAAATAATAAAAGAGACTGGACTGGTAAGAAATTTATATCGGGGTATAGATTTATATATACGCGCACACACTCACACACACACAAACAAACACGAGAATGGGTAGGTAGATTCTAATTGATATTATAAATACAAGTTCTTGTTTCGGTAAAGCCATTTTCGGGCAAAGATATAAAGGAACATCCGTGTGTTTGGGTAAAATATTGGCTTTTGGTTTGATTTTAAACATTTGTCAGCTAGTGTCTTACTTTCACTTATATAAACACGTATGAGTGTGTTATTCAGATTCTGCACCGAACAAAAACATGCCTACCACTTCCACGCCAAACATTTAAGGTGTTTGAACATAAAAAAATTGGCCATAAAGTACCCATGTAAAGTGCAAAAGCCGCCGTGAAGAAATATATGCAAAAACTCGATAAGAATTTCGCTAAAATAGGTCCAAGAATGTTATATTTTGACTAAAAAACATTTTTAAGTCACAAATTTTCTATTTTCACTTTGTAAACAAACAATCTTTCAGTTTATACATTCAATAACTTTTTTGTTTAGGCCTCTAGAAACATAAGTTAAAAAACTGAGTGGAGCTTACACATCTGGCCTGATAACATTGATATAAATCTACTTACCAGGTCAAAATATCTCCTGGAATGCACCAAATCACACAATTTTCCGCCATTTTGTTCCGCAGAGAACATGTAGCTCACTTACTTTTCCGAAAAAACCAAATACGTTGGACCCCCTGTACAAAGTTGTTAGAGAATCAGATTAAAACTAAAGTAAATGCCACAAGCCAAGTTTTCACCAATCTTTAAGTTGAGTTTTGTTCTTGAAAAAAAAGAAGAAAGCAAAAGCAGTATCAAAGCAATATTTACTCTCTTCATTAATCGGCAAAAACAAATACTAAACAAGAGGGCCATGATGGCCCTATATCGCTCACCTGAGTACAAAAGTACTCACAGCTTCTGGTTTCAGACAAGAAGATTTTTAAAGTTTTGCCTATACAAGTCTATGTAAAATTAAGTGACCCCTGGGGCAGGGCCAATTTTGACCCCAGGAAAATAATATGAACAATCTTTGTAGAGTTCCAATAGAGGATGCTAAATGCCAAATATCTAAGCTCTAGGCCTTGTGGTTTCAGACAAGAAGATTTTTAAAGTTTTTCATATATAAATCTATATAAAATGAAGTGACCCCTGCGGCAGGGCCAATTTTGACCCCAGGGAAATCATTTGAACAATCTTTGTAGAGTTCCACTAGAGAGTGCTAAATGCCAAATATCTAAACTCTAGGCATTGTGGTTTCAGACAAGAAGATTTTTAAAGTTTTTCCTATATAAGTCTATGCAAAATAAAGTGACCCCTGGGGTGGGGCCAATTTTGACCCCAGGGAAATCATTTGAACAATCTTTGTAGAGTTCCACTAGAGGGTGCTAAATGCCAAATATCTAAGCTCTAGGCCTTGTGGTTTCAGACAAGAAGATTTTTAAAGTTTTTTCTAAATAAGTCTATGTAAAATGAAGTGACCCCTGGGGCGGGGCCAATTTTGACTCCAGGGAAATAATTTGAACAATCCTTTTAGAGTTCCACTAGAGCGTGCTAAATGCCAAATATCTAAGCTCTAGGCCTTGTGGTTTCAGACAAGAAGATTTTTAAAGTTTTTCCTATAAGTCTATACAAAATGAAGTGACCCCTGGGGCGGGGCCAATTTTGACCCCAGGGGAATAATTTGAACAATCTTTGTAGAGTTCCACTAGAGGATGCTAAATGCCAAATATCTCAGCTCTAGGCCTTGTGGTTTCAGACAAGAAGATTTTTAAAGTTTTTCCTATATAAGTCTATGTAAAATGAAGTGATCCCTGGGGCGGGGCCAATTTTGACCCCAGGGAAATAATTTGAACAAACTTTGTAGAGTTCCACTAGAGGATGCAAAATGCCAAATATCTAAGCTCTAGGCCTTGTGGTTTCAGACAAGAAGATTTTTAAAGTTTTTCCTATACAAGTCTTTATAAAATGAAGTGACCCCTGGGGCGGGGCCAATTTAGACCCCTGGGAAATAATTTGAAAATTCTTTGTAGAGTTCCAATAGAGGATGCTAAATGCCAAATATCTAAGCTCTAGGCCTTGTGGTTTCAGACAAGAAGATTTTTAAAGTTTTTCCTATATAAGTCTATACAAAATGAAGTGACCCCTGGGGCGGGGCCAATTTTGACCCCAGGGAAATCATTTGAACAATCTTTGTAGAGTTCCACTAGAGGGTGCTAAATGCCAAATATCTAAGCTCTAGGCCTTGTGGTTTCAGACAAGAAGATTTTTAAAGTTTTTCCTATATAAGTCTATACAAAATGAAGTGACCCCTGGGGCGGGGCCAATTTTGACCCTAGGGAAATAATTTGAACAATCTTTGTAGAGTTCCACTAGAGGATGCTAAATGCCAAATATCTAAGCTCTAGGCCTTGTGGTTTCAGACAAGAAGATTTTTAAAGCCTTTCCTATATAAGTCTATATAAAATGAAGTGACCCCTGGGGCGGGGCCAATTTGACCCCAGGGAAATAATTTGAACAATCTTTGTAGAGTTCCACTAGAGGGTGCTAAATGCCAGATATATAAGCTCTATGCCTTGTGGTTTCAGACAAGAAGATTTTTAAAGTTTTTCCTATATAAGTCTATGTAAAATGAAGTGACCCCCGGGGCGGGGCCAATTTTGACCCCAGGGAAATAATTTGAACAATCTTTGTAGAGTTCCACTAGAGGATGCTAAATGCCAAATATCTAAGCTCTAGGCCTTGTGGTTTCAGACAAGAAGATTTTTAAAGTTTTTCCTATATAAGTCTATGTAAAATGAAGTGACCCCTGGGGCGGGGCCAATTTTGACCCCAGGGAAATAATTTGAACAATCTTTGTAGAGCTCCACTAGAGAATGCTAAATGCCAAATATCTAAGCTCTAGGCCTTGTGGTTTCAGACAAGAAGATTTTAAAAGTTTTTTGTTTTGGTTGCCATGGCAACCAGAGTTCTGCATGGAATTGATTTCTTTGAACAACTTTGGAAGAGCTTCATGCAAGGAACATCCGTGGCAAGTTTCATCAAAATTGGCCAAGCCGTTTCTGTAAGAATCGGTATAGATTCTTATTTAATATGTTTATTATATATTATATAAAGGCAACAGCTGTGTCCCACCAGGTAATTTCTATAAAACTGATGTGTATGCTAAACGATGGTGGAAACAAGTTCAATATTTAGCTGGTGTTTTCTGGAAAAGGTGGTTACGTGAGTATCTTCCTTCCCTACAACAGCGACACAAGTGGCAGAAAGTACGGACAGACATACGCAAAGATGATGTTGTGCTGGTAGCTGATGAAAACATTCCTAGAGGACAGTGGCCTCTCGGCAGAGTAATAGAAGTCAACGTCGGGCGCGATGGTCACGTGCGGAGCTGTGTGGTCAGACTTAGTAAATCAACTGTAGTGAGACCCATTACAAAACTTTGCTTACTAGAATTCTCTGAGTAGTCATCAGTGCACACTTACCGATAGGTTCTAGGTTAGGTGACATGTGTAGAATGTAGAGTTTACAAATATGTTACTCAGTTACTTACTTATAGGGAACCATTAAGCATACCATACCTAGATAATTATTTAATTGCTAACGTATTATGGCATATGTTACGTTAAGTGATTTTACGTGATATTCAGACTAACTTATGTGGTAGTTTCAAACTTAAAACTACTTATTCATTATTCAGTTTTGTTTTTTATGAAATTCCATAGATTTCATGGCGGGGACTGTAAGAATCGGTATAGATTCTTATTTAATATGTTTATTATATATGTAGTTTTGTTTTTTCACATTTGTACATGTGCACCTTTGTTACTTAATAGCAACAACAACAACAATATTAATATACGTTCAATTTGACGTTATTTAATATACAGTTTATAATTGAAGTTTTTTAGCGCTTAATCGCCGTACATCATCGTGGCGGGCTTATAAGCGACGTCAACGTGACTTACGTTGTTCACGTCATTGTTTTTTGTTTTGTAGCGGCTTCCGTTTTGAACATGAGTACAGGTCTTGGACATTTAAGGGTTTCTTAGCATTTGACAGCATAGTCGGTAATTCAATTATTTTCTATCACTAAAACAATTGTTAATCACACATATTTTATAAATATTAATAAATATTCTGCGCGAATCTGGTTTTTTCATTTACATAAACATAAATAAAATTAATTATTTAGTTTTGACATTTCCTTTGTCATTGTGCCTTGTTTTGAAAGAGATCGAATGTAATGTAGATTTATTTATACATTGTATTTGTAATTGATTATGTTTGTGTTTGTTTATATTGCTTTTCTTTAACAATTTGTATGTATGATTTGTATATATGATTTCAGAGAATCGCTTTGCATGGTCATGAATAAATGATTAAAAGAGCGCATACTCGTCGTCTTGTGAGAAATCCTTAACAATTCTCGACTTAGGTCTACTAATACAGCCGTTCGATGATCCACTGAAGAAGCAGTGACGAATTACTTTAAATAAAGGTATGGCAGAATCTGAAAATAAAACTTTTCAAGGACTTAAGCGATCAAGGTCGGCGCATATTGCGCAACTGACGAAACTATACAAGGATATAGAACAATACATGATTTCTCATGAAAATGATGAACTTGTAGAAAACTTGTACTCAAAATTGTGTGAAAGATTTAACGTTTTCAAGAACGTACACCTAGAGTGTCTTGACTTTTGTGAAGAGCCCACAGATCATGAAAACTTAGAACAAACATACGAGTGTTGCCTTAATAATTTCCAAGAGTTTAAAGAAAGGTTCGAACAATGGAAATCTCCCAGCAAATCAAATGATGATGATGAAATTTGCAGTAACGCGTCATCAACCTGTAAGACAAATTTAGCGAGTTCCAAAGCTAAACGTCTGATTGCAGAACAGAAACTAAATTCTCTCAAGAAAAAACATGAACTTGAACGTGCACGCAGAGAAATAGAAATTCAAGAGCGAGAACTGGAATATCAGTGTGAATTGGAACAAGCGCGACTTGAAGAGTCGGTGTGGCAAGAGGCCTTGGAGGAAGAAAGTGGTAATAACGTGCACGATTCGGCATATGTTAAGCAGACGACAGTCACTTCCGGTCATGAACGATGTGATAAAAGCACGAGAACTACGCACGATGACTGCGAGATTTTAAATCCACCTAACACCGCTAATTTTATAATGAAACAGCGCACTAATGCATCAGTAAATCAGAACGCGCATTCATCTGAGAAACGGCCGAGCGTTTTGAGAAATACAGACGACACCAGCATAGAATCAGCCTTTCAGTTTCTGGCGGATACGTTACAAGAAGGGTTCAACTTACCAAAGCCGGAGCTCCTGAGATTCAGCGGATCAACATTGGAGTACTCCAAATTTGTGAATAACTTTGAAACAAACATTGAATGCAGAGTTCGTGACGACAGATTACGACTGAGTTACTTGATACAGTACTGTGACGGAGAAGCAAAGAGTGCTATAGAAGACTGTGTACTGTTAAGTCCTAGTGAAGGTTATAAGCGGGCAAGAGACATTTTGTATTCAAGATACGGTAGGCCTCATAACATTGCTAGAAATTATGTAGCTAAACTTGTTAATGGGCATTTAATTAAGGCGTCCGATACTGATGGTCTGTCCGATTTAGCTCTTGAAATGAGAAAATGCGAAATCACTTTGTCCCAGTTAGGTTTTAACTCAGACATAAATAACACAGAAAATTTACGTCACATAGTAAGACGTTTACCTATGCACGTGCGTAGCAGGTGGGTAGAGATTGCACACTCAATTACTCAATCAGGTAGGGAACCAGTCTTTTCAGATCTGGTGAAATTCGTAGAGGAAAGGGCCCATGTCGCAACTTCACTGTATGGCCTTGACCTTGCAAACGAGAAAGGTTGTGGTAAGTCCGCTGAAGGTAGCACATTTAAGTCAAAACCAAATTCTGCAACTCGTAAAAATAGTGTTACAAGTTTTGCTACAAACAGTGCAGTTAGCACTCCCATGTATAAGCCCCCACGCAAATGTTATTGTTGCTCAGGTAGTTGTGTAGATCTGGCTTCATGTACAAAGTTTACAGCCATGAATTTAAATGACAGGGAACAGTTTGTAAAAAAGAACAAACTGTGTTTTAATTGTTTAAAGGGCAATCATTTTTCTAACGTTTGTAGAAAACAAGCTGGGTGCAATGTAACTGAATGCATATCTAAACACCATTTTCTTTTACATAGATGGGTAGATACTAGCAAATCTGATCACACAGCGCAACAATCAATTGTAAATTGCGCAACTACCGGCGGATCATATGTTAAAAACTGTTTAGGCATAATACCCGTGCTCGTGAGAGGTGGCAGTGGAACGTTTTGTAAGACTTATGCTCTGCTCGACGAGGGAGCTGATAAAACATTGTGCGATGAAAGATTATTGAAAACACTCAACCTTCCCAGTAAACCTGTGACGTTCCAGATGTCTACGGCAAGCTCGTCCGGAATTACCGTCCAAGGACAGGAAGTAGATTTGCACGTGCAACCGGCGTCAGGCGGAAACGACGTTACGTTAAGAAAAGTTTGGTCAGTCAAATCTCTTCCGGTATCTACTAGATCTGCGGCTAGAAATGCCGACTTCAGAAATATACCATACTTATCCAAGATAGACATTCCCGAAATAGACTCTAGCTCTGTGATGCTCCTTATAGGAACAGACGCACCGCAAGCACATATACCCTTAGAAGTGCGTTCAGGCCGCCATGATCAACCATACGCTATTAGAACTCAGCTAGGCTGGGCGGTGCGCGGACCTGTTACAGACACTACAACACAGAAAACAGCTAATGTAAATTTTCAGCAATCAGCTGACATGTTGTTGCAACAACAACTAGAGAAAATGTGGAATACAGACTTTAATGACAAGGTGCGTGGTGAGAAAACGTCGCTATCAATTGAAGATAAACGGGCGTTAAATATCATGGAGTCTTCTATATGTCTTGAAAATGGTCACTATAAGTTAGGACTACCATGGCGCGATGAAAACGTAGAGCTCCCCAATAACATCTCACTTGCACATGCCCGATTGGACCAACTAAAGAAAAAATTGTCACGTGATCCGAATTTACACCAGATGTACTCGACCACTATGGGTGAATATATTGAAAAGGGGTACGCTAGAGAAGTAATATCGCCTGATACGCCCAGTAAAGTCGCTTGGTATCTACCACATCACCCAGTTACAAATGTCAACAAGCCCGGAAAAGTTCGAATTGTATTTGACTGCGCAGCTAAGTTTAAAGAAAAATCGCTAAATAATAATCTCCTTCGAGGACCAGATCTTATGAACAATTTAGTAGGAGTTATACTCAGGTTCAGACAAGCAAGAGTTGCTATAGCAGCAGACATTGAGGCGATGTTTCATCAGGTGCGTGTTGCCGATAAAGACCGTGATGCACTACGGTTTCTATGGTGGCCGGACGGGGACATTCACAGAAAACCAAAGGTTTACTCCATGCAAGTGCATTTGTTTGGCGCGACATCCTCTCCAAGTTGCACAGCCCTTGCCTTGAAAAGAACAGCAAGTGACAATGCCTCAAATTTCAGCCAAGAAGCGATTTCGACAGTAAACCGAAATTTCTACGTGGACGATTGTTTAAAATCTGTTGAAAGTGAAAACCAGGCCATCTCTCTAGTGTCAGAACTGATATCTCTATTGAAACAAGGAGGATTCCGACTTACCAAATGGTTAAGCAACAGCCGAGCAGTTTTAGACACCATACCATATCCCGAAAGAGCCCCTTCTATTATGAACCTAACACATGAAGACAACTTGCCATGTGAACGCGCACTTGGTATTACTTGGGACACTAATGACGACAAGATAAAATTTAAAGTCACAATCACAGACAAACCTGTTACCAGACGTGGTGTACTGTCTATAGTAAGCGCGATATTTGACCCGCTCGGACTCGTGGCTCCAGTCACTCTAAAAGCGAAGTCTATAGTACAGAGATCGTTTAGAGAGAAATTACGATGGGACGATTTATTACCCGAGTTCATGAGAAATGAATGGCAGAATTGGCTAGACACACTTCCCTTACTTGAGAACGTATGTTTGGACCGTTGTTTCAAACCCGCTGGATTTGGTGAAATAATGAACACACAACTACATATATTTAGCGACGGGTCGGAACTTGGATACGGAGCATGCGCATATCTTCGACTTACAAACACACAGAACAAATATGCCTGTTCATTTCTAATGGGTAAATCACGACTTGCACCCATGAAAAAGATGACCATTCCGCGACTTGAGTTGTCCGGGGCTGTAGTAGCATGTCGTCTGTACGCGTTCCTAGAAGAAGAACTTGAGATAAAGATTGACCAAGTTATATTCTGGACTGATTCAACGATCGTTCTTGGCTACATAAGAAATGAGTCCAGAAGATTTAAAACATTTGTTGGCAACCGACTAAGTGAAATACATGACACAACTTCACCAGAGCAATGGAGATATGTCAACACAGAATCGAACCCAGCTGACATAGCCTCAAGAGGTATTGACGCATCTGATAAACAAGGGTTTAGTCGTTGGCTAAATGGACCAGAATTCCTGTGGTGTGATTCAGTACATTGGCCCCAACAACCACTACAGACAGATACAACAGAAGATGACACCGAGGTCAAGAAAGACATATTAATTCACGCAACCACAACTGACGTTATCGATAGTTACATGCTCTATTTCTCTATTTGGTCAAAACTTGTAGAATCCGTCGCTTGGTTGCTGAGGTTTAAAGAATACTGCAAATACCGTTTCCTGAAACGCGCAGGAAAATGTAGTACAGGCTTACTTACCTTACCCGAATTACGGAAGTCGGTTCATGCCATTATACAGCACGTTCAAAGAACCAGCTTCTCTGATGATTACCAGTATTTACATAAAGGCCACGCAGTAAGAAAGACTAGCCGCCTGTCAAAGCTCAATCCTGTGATTTACAACAAAGTGATATGCATGAACGGCCGAGTAAACAATGCCGAAAAATCCACGTTTCCAGCTATATTGCCAAGTAACCATCACGTGACCAAGCTTATTATACTTTCCTTTCACGAAACACATGGGCATGTAGGAACACAACAGGTCCTAGCAGCAACACGTCAGAAATACTGGATCATCAATGGTCTTAGTACCGTTAAGAAAGTTGTTAAAAAGTGCCTACCGTGTATACGTCAACGAGGACCCTTGTGTTTGCAACAGATGGCGCCACTACGAGAAGAACAGACGACTCCTGACAAACCACCGTTTTCATTTGTTGGTGTTGATTTCTTTGGTCCGATGACTGTGAGAAGTGGTCGAAACCATTTAAAGAGATACGGCTGTCTATTCACATGTCTAGCTTCAAGAGCTGTTCACATTGAAATCGTCCATAGTATGGATACAGATTCATTCATATCTGCGTTCCGGCGCTTCAGTAGTCGTAGAGGTCAGCCTGAGAAACTCTTTAGCGACAACGGGACTAATCTTGTATCTGGTGATCGAGAGCTACGCAAGTCAATTCAAGATTTCAACCGAACCAAGATTGGCAAGTTTATGTTGCAACGTGAAGTTGAATGGCACTTTAACCCACCATGCGCAAGTCACATGGGAGGAATGTGGGAAAGATTAATTCGTTCTACACGGCAAATCCTGAAGGCACTAGTTAAGGAACAGTTACTTAACGACGAACAGCTCCTGACGTTGATGGCAGAGGTAGAGAGGATCATAAACGATAGGCCGATAACAGACGTAAGCGACGATCCTAACGACCCATTGGCTCTCACACCTAGCATGCTCTTATTGATGAAAGGCAACAGCTGTGTCCCACCAGGTAATTTCTATAAAACTGACGTGTATGCTAAACGATGGTGGAAACAAGTTCAATATTTAGCTGGTGTTTTCTGGAAAAGGTGGTTACGTGAGTATCTTCCTTCCCTACAACAGCGACACAAGTGGCAGAAAGTACGGACAGACATACGCAAAGATGATGTTGTGCTGGTAGCTGATGAAAACATTCCTAGAGGACAGTGGCCTCTCGGCAGAGTAATAGAAGTCAACGTCGGGCGCGATGGTCACGTGCGGAGCTGTGTGGTCAGACTTAGTAAATCAACTGTAGTGAGACCCATTACAAAACTTTGCTTACTAGAATTCTCTGAGTAGTCATCAGTGCACACTTACCGATAGGTTCTAGGTTAGGTGACATGTGTAGAATGTAGAGTTTACAAATATGTTACTCAGTTACTTACTTATAGGGAACCATTAAGCATACCATACCTAGATAATTATTTAATTGCTAACGTATTATGGCATATGTTACGTTAAGTGATTTTACGTGATATTCAGACTAACTTATGTGGTAGTTTCAAACTTAAAACTACTTATTCATTATTCAGTTTTGTTTTGTTTTTTATGAAATTCCATAGATTTCATGGCGGGGACTGTAAGAATCGGTATAGATTCTTATTTAATATGTTTATTATATATGTAGTTTTGTTTTTTCACATTTGTACATGTGCACCTTTGTTACTTAATAGCAACAACAACAACAATATTAATATACGTTCAATTTGACGTTATTTAATATACAGTTTATAATTGAAGTTTTTTAGCGCTTAATCGCCGTACATCATCGTGGCGGGCTTATAAGCGACGTCAACGTGACTTACGTTGTTCACGTCATTGTTTTTTGTTTTGTAGCGGCTTCCGTTTTGAACATGAGTACAGGTCTTGGACATTTAAGGGTTTCTTAGCATTTGACAGCATAGTCGGTAATTCAATTATTTTCTATCACTAAAACAATTGTTAATCACACATATTTTATAAATATTAATAAATATTCTGCGCGAATCTGGTTTTTTCATTTACATAAACATAAATAAAATTAATTATTTAGTTTTGACATTTCCTTTGTCATTGTGCCTTGTTTTGAAAGAGATCGAATGTAATGTAGATTTATTTATACATTGTATTTGTAAATGATTATGTTTGTGTTTGTTTATATTGCTTTTCTTTAACAATTTGTATGTATGATTTGTATATATAATTTCAGAGAATCGCTTTGCATGGTCATGAATAAATGATTAAAAGAGCGCATACTCGTCGTCTAGTGAGAAATCCTTAACAGTTTCAGAGAAGAAGTCGATTGAAGCAATTGTTGACAACGGACGACGCACGACGGACATCAGGCAGTCACAAAAGCTCACCCTGTCACTTTGTGACAGGTGAGCTAAAAATAATTATTTTGATTGAGGTTGAGTTAATATAATAATCAACAATTTACTTTTATTATTTATAAGTGATTTCATTTTAGATAAGATCATTATGTGAATAAATAAAAACATTAAGGATTATAATACTGTTTCCCAGGAATGTAGAAACATTGCCCTGAACTATTTCTCCTAATTTATTTTAGGAAAACGATACGGCTATTATTTGAATACGATCAGCATGATTTCATTTAAGAGAATACATGTACTTGCATGTTTGAAACTGAATTTTACATTATTCTGAAGATTAAATATGTTTCCTTTTAAAAATTATGTAGCCAAAAACAAACACGATATTTCGAATTTCAAAATCAAAGGCCAGTCCCGCGGTAAAATTTTTCATTAATTTTACACACGATATTTCGAAATTCATTAATAATATATTATATCCTTCAACATTGTAACCAGAAAATACTCTAGCACTTCGGTCGAATACATATAGCAGCGCCGTATAATTTTATTCTTATAAGATGTCACCAGCGTTTTCAACAACAACTTGTACGGAAATTATTCCATTTATTATTTATTCAACCCCTCGTCGAGTGGGAGAGCTTTAAATATAATAACATGGACCTACGATTAGCGCACGTTATAATTTACGGATATCGCGATTCATGTAACAAACTAATAAATTGAATCTGGTCCCGTGATTTTTAAACGTTTATTTTATGCTTAGCTCAGTTCTTTGCTCAAACTTATAATTTCTAGAACATGTATAAGTTTCATAAAAGGGAACTACTGTTTGTTCCACTGTTGTCATTAAGATCTGTGTCATATTTTCAGTTCAAGCTGTTTTATTTTTGATAATAAAAGGAAAGGAAGCCATCAAATTTTCATGCTCAAATTACATTAAGCATGAAATAAGTTTAATTATCACGGGCCCAACAAAATCTTGTGATTTTGCTTTGATAAATCTGTCAAACACGCCGATATTCCTTTGTTTTGGCTGCTTTGTTATTTTTTTTTTGCCCTAAGCAATTTGCCCATGCGCATAATTTTTACAGCTTCCGGGATAAATGCAGGGCAACCCAGAGGTGTAGAATTCCACTCGACCGCTCGCCATGGCGAGTAAATGATCCATTGGGTCGAGTGAAGCGGCTGAAACACTCGACCTACCGGGCGAGTAAATTTTTCAGCAAAGCACATGTGTTTTCTTCAGAAAAATGAAATATTTTCACTTTGTTTACAAAATACAATTCGATTTCCGGAATTTTGGTTGATTTCCGGTGTATTCGGACTGTTTCTGATGTAAAGGTAACAGCAGCGATTTATTTAATCGTCACTGGGTTTCCCAAATCAGAACGAGGCTGCAAGTGCACGTATTTTCCGGCTATATGTCAAAGTGTCGAAGCAAATGAAGATAACGTTTTTGTACACAAGGTAGGGGTGATGATGAAAAGCGAGCAAGACAGCAAGAAATAGATACGATAGTAGAACAAATAGAAAAATGAAAATTGCAACAGAAAGAGTATTTTATTTAAAATGAAAGGGCAAGTGTACTTTCTGAAAGGGCAAGTGTACTTTCTGAAAGGGCAAGTGCACTTACTCATTCACTAGACCTGCAGGGCGTGTGGGTCAAAGAAAATTTCTACACCTCTGCAACCGATGGCGTCCGGAAAATGTCTATACATCAAGGACTTGCTAGGGATCAGATTACTGGACAAATAGCCTGCAGGTCTAGGGATCTCTGTTCACTTCCTTTAGCAAAACCTCAGCCGGCCCAGTGAGAGTAAACAGGACTGATTTAGAATATACCTGGTGCATTAACATGGTTGCTAGCTAAAAAGTAATGCTTCAAGAAATTATTCACATCCCTATGGAAAACTGGAACCTTGGGAATTACAGCTTCAATAGGCAATACACTGGCACTGGTCCCTAAATGGTCCCCTCATTCTGAGCTAAAACAATTTGGTAAAATAAACTATTTTTCCTGATAAAAAATCTTAGGTTATAAGTTTTTGAATCTAAGGGTTGATGGCTGCCTTATAATCTCACCGTTATGTTTGCATGAATGTTGTGCGTTTCGTCGTCTGCTCCTACAAATTGACAACTAACTTCGTCCACTGAGGCAGACAGGACTCTAAATCGCTCACTTTCCCTGGGGAATATTGACTCCAAAATCTTAATATCTTGTTTCAAGGCTTGAAGGCATGCCATAATTACAAAATTAGTACATATGTCAAAAGAACACGCTCTGCATTTTACAAAATCTACTTATTTAAAATTCTTCGTCTATTTTGTTATTATTCTTCCATATTTTGTAATACGCATGCTTAAACGGATGTTGGGGGCAAAAATGCACAGAGTTCCCATATTGACTTTCTGCAAAACGGAAATCTCCGAATATATCCGATAATCGTTCGCACAACTCATACTTTTCCATTATTGATATTTACATCATATCGACATCCAAGATACAAGAAACACATATTTATTTCAAGCAAAGACCTGTATATTAAATAAAAAAACAACAAACTATTATAAAACAAGTCCTACAGTTAAAATTAATAATAACGGACGATATAGCCCATCGTGGCTAAGGCTCGGACGATACGGCCTAGATTGGTGGACGTTTCGGCCCTGACGTCCACATTTAAGAAGATAGGCACACAGTTAAAAATGGTACGGCCTACTTTTGAGACCATATGGTCAAAATATATTTGGCATGTCCCAGATATGAAATGATAGGACCCAGAGCAAAGACGATACGGTCCATATATATTTCATTAGTTTCTCATTGAATCCAAATGATCACTATTAATTTTCTATGTTTTAATTAGGTGGTATATCTGTAAGCACAATTATCTGATGTTCACGCGAAAAAAAAAACATAATTAGCTATATCTGAACATCAGTATGAGTGCATTTTCGTTTCTTTTTTTGATGAGTAAAGAAGTAAATGTATAGAAGAGAAATTCATGTTATAGATAAAATTAAAGGCATTGTCTTTTTCTTTCCCTTTGTTGTTTTTAATAAATAAAGACATTGCACTGTTATTTTCAAATTGATAACAGCTGATGTGCTGAATACTGTTATTTACTGTTATTTGTTCCAAGTGCTCTTGAAAAGAGGCGTGAACGTCAATTCTGAAATGGTTACTTCGCAAATTTCATCAACACTGATTGTCAGAGAGAGAGAGAGAGAGAGAGAGAGAGAGAGAGAGAGAGAGAGAGAGAGAGAGAGAGAGAGAGAGCAATTGAAAACAAACTAATATTTTGCAACAATAATTATACACATGCATTATCTGATTTCATATCAGGGACGTGCTAAATATATTTGGTCCATTAGATCTCAAAGCTGGGCCGTATCCGGTGCATAGAATTACCGAATACGACCGAAAATACCGAATGCGACCGAAAAATACCGAATGCGACCAAAAAATACCGAATGTGACTAAAAAAAATACCGAATGTGACTAAAAAAATACCGAATGCGACTTCAGTAATACGTTAAACCCTAGTCAAGAAACATAAAATGACATGTAAATAATGAAATTTTAACTCTTTTTGAGTTTAAACACGGACAACAACAACAACATTTTAATGACAATACCGAATGCGACTGAAAACTACTAAATTTAACTGAAATACCGAATGTCAATTCAGATTGATGTTATTTACTTGTTAAGAAATATAATATGTTGATCGCGTAATAATAATTCTTTTTCAGTTTAAATACGGACAACATCAACGGACAAATACCGAATGCGACAGAAAAACACAAAATGTGACTGAAAATACCGAATGCGAATTCAGTAAGACGTTAATAACGTGTCAAGATATAAAGAAATAAAATATATTAACAGTCAAGAAATATAAAAAAAACTTATCGATTACGAAATTATAATTCTTTTTGAGTTTAAACACGTACAACAATAACAATTAATTGACAAATACCGAATGCGGCTGAAAACTACCAAATTTAACTAAAAATACCGAATGCGACTTCAGTTAGACGTTTATAACGTGTCAAGAAATTAAAATGAAATATATTAACAAGGTAGAAACAGAAACAGTCTCTGTCGCATTAAATAATTTTCGTATCTTACAATTAGTAAAAATGTATCATATAAACCAAAATAATCGGCGTATTCTTTCTAACACCGCGTCAAATTTGATTAGCCGCTTATTTTTCAAGCCTTATTCAGCGTAAAAAAATAGCTAAAAGATTTGATAATTAAGAATTTTACTGATGTCAATTTTTAAAAGAGCGTGCATGTAATTAATTGAAATTTGATTGTTTTCTGTTATTGTGAAAACATTATTGCACTTATTCTGCTAAATTTGATGATTCAAGACATGAGTTATTCTTGATATACTTTTATGAGTCGGCGGATCACAGGTAAGGTTCAATAAGGTATCGATTAAAATTATCACTTTGTAAATTGATTTAATTTGATTGAGTTTAAGCCTCTATAAAAACTTTTTCATCCAAGTTCAAAATGATCTCTCTAAAAACTGAGTGATGGAGGAGTCACTGTGTGTGATATGCACGAAAAAGTGCAACCATACTGCAATTCAGTGCAGTAATTGTCGAAACTGGGTTCATGGCAGTAGCACAAATTTAAACAAAAATGAAATTAAATCTTGGAAATCTATTAAATTTATGTGCAAGTGTTGTGTGTTCATAAGAGAGGATTATAATGCCAAGGCAGCGTTATCAAGGTAATACTTCTTTTTGAATGTATGCAATGTGTGGATCATATTTCGAAATTTACATGTTACAGAGGGAAAAAATATTATAATCAACAAGTTAATTATATTATTTGAAATAATACAAAGGGATAGTGTTAATACACAACAGTATAGTAATTTCACTCATTTTATTAATATTTACGTTCCGGCCTATGGCCTTGAACAAATTATTTGTCAGAAAACTTCTTACATTTTTTTCTATCAACTTTACAGAAACAAAAACATAATAACACTGATTATGTTTCTATAAAATTGATAAAAAAATGTAAGAAGTTTTCTAACATAAATATTTTGATAAAGGCTATAAGCCGAAACGTCAATATTAATAAAATGAGTGAAATTACTCTGATGATATTATTCAATAATTGAATATAATTCATTTTTAAAAAAATCCATAAATGTTCCACAGATTGATTACATATTATCTGATATTCACCTGTGTACGGAAAGATTTATCTGTTTTAACGAGCATTATAAAACTGAAATGAATATATCATCGCCCGTTCAAATTATGAACTGATAAAATATTGTTGATTTACCAACGGTTCGGTGTCAATTAAAATCTTTGGATTTTCTGTTTATTGGGGGCGCTGACATGATTACCCCCTGCAGCTCGTTACTCTAATTAGTGTGGTGCACTAGATAATTAAATCAATGTCGTTTGTTGTATATTGGATGATGATGTTATATACCCATGTTGTATATACCTGGGAAAATATTTAGTATTACTTTTTTACGAAAATATCCGAATAAGAAGTTTATTGTTTCTTGTAATTTGTAAAGGTTATTAATAAATGACGTTTTAGTTACATGCCTATGAAATATATCAATTTTACAAGTTATTGTATTTTTTTACTTCGATTATTAAAAGAGTGACATTAAGAAAAACAATAGATTTAAAATAACGTTACATTTATGTAAAATGATGTTAATTACATCAAACGTCGATAGGAATCATAGTTTCATATTTGAAATGCAATGTTCATTAATAAGCATTTGTAAATTAAATCTCACCCCCGCGCTAGACTAGTTTAATTTTGTAAATGCTCATTAATCAACACGAACCTATGCTTAAAACATCTTTAATAATTCGACCGAAATTAAGACGATGGTAACTTTAACTTACAGATTGCAAACAGCTCTGATGAGTAAAAAGGCAAGTGTTCTGAATACAGTAGCCAAAACTGAACTAAAACTCTTAGAAACATACCGGCCAACGATTCCAAGGATGAGCTGTATCCAAGTAGAGCCGTCCGACGTTGATATAGTTTCCAAAGACATTCTGTCAATATATTGTGATAGTATGGTGGGATATCATGCTATCACAATATGTGCCCATGAAATCTGTTGGCGATGGCAACTGTTTGTACAGGGCTGTGTCAAAGGCATTATCATGTTAATTAATATCTTTTTACACGTAATTAACATCATTCTAGTCGCATTCGGTATTTCTTATGTCACATTCGGTATTTTTCGGTCGCATTCGGTATTTTTCTGTCGCATTCGGTATTTTTTGGTATTTTCGGTCGCATTCGGTAATTCTATGCACCCGGCCGTATCGTCTTTAATTCCAAGCCGTTTAGTCCGCACGTCGTGGGCCGTAACGTTCACCAATCTGGCCGTATCGGCGATGGGCTGTATTGTCCGTATACTAAAATTAAGTCATACGTTCGTTCATTTCTTTTTGCTTTTGTTCCTGTTGTAGCGATTTTACTGCTTATTTTCATGTGCGCTAATTACACAAACAATCGATTGAAAGTTTCCGTGGTTCTCGTCGGGAACAGTCGGTGGTAGAATTTATATGCTTTATATGTATGACCTGATGTAATCCAATCTGATTAAAATCATCTCCTGAAAACCGCTACGCTATCAGGATCTGACGACGAGTAACAAAAACGTGCTTTTATCACTAACCCTTTGAACCAATCAGATTGTCGCCTACAAAATCGCAAAAGTGAAAGTAGACATAGTATTTAAAACCATGGGAAGTGTTGACACCCTATGTAAGACACATTTCACTGAAGATATATGTGCTTGTGTAGTATTACATTCATTTCTAATGAAATGACATCTTCAGATCATTTTGCGAGCGTTATAAATAATGCTTCCTGTGTTGACAATTTCTAAAAATAGTAATCGGGGAAACCGCTATAACGTACACACGGTATCTGCGGGCTGTCATCAGATCTAACATTTTGTTAGATCTGACTTTAGTGAGATTGTGATGTAATCGTGCCCGAATTGTCCAGGAATAAAGTTGATATTGCTAAATAAAATACTAGTCTGTATTACCTGCCCCTAACAGGACGTCTGAATAGGTCCAGATAACCGTCGTTCAGGTATGAAATTAGCTCATTTGACTCATACTCAGTTGTTGTCTATAAAAAAACAACGTTTATTGTAAACCAATAATAGAGGTCTCTTAATTGCTTGTTTATTGACGTCACACCTGCTGTCAGTATCTATGTTTAAGCCTCTCACGTTAGCGCTATTTGTGCAGTGTGCGGCTGTAAAAAGTCTCCCCGTACATATAGTCAGTATAACATGATATGGTTGACCCAACCACTGAAACCCGTTAACGTAATTTCCATGTTGGGCCAACGGTGGCCCAACTATGTGAACCAAACCTTTTGTAACCTGCGTTGGCCCAATGTTGGGCCAACCATTGAATTTCTGTACATTAATCTCCGGTGGTGGCCCAACGAAGATTATCCGTTGTATTTATGCATGGGACTAATTGTAAGATGGCCCAACGTTGGGCCGATGTCTTAATGAAAAGCTAAAATATACATATTAAATTTTAAACACAGCTCATATTTAATTGTGTTACTGTTGCAGAGAGTTAATAACGATAAACTCAAGTTCGGGAAAACATATACCAAGTTAAATATTAAAATCGACATTTATAATTTTCATTTGATGTGATCATTTATTTAACATATTTTAAATTTAATTTTATTGCATGTACATGACATGTATTGCTCTGATTCTATGTAAATAAGTTTATAAGTGTATGTTTTATACAAAAAAAAACGTGCTATACGCCTTTCCAATAATTCGATGAATTTATTTGGTTACCTCCCCTGTCCAGTCACGTGACTGTTCTACAGGAAAAATGATTGCTCGCTGTAATAACGTAATAGGGAATATGTACCTACAACTTTCTTTTTTATAATAAAATTCTTTTTTGGAAAATATATTTTCTCTTTGAATTAGTAGTAATACATCAGTGTCATGATATTTTTGAAAATAATTTATAAAACAATCAGGTTTCTGACTAAAAGTGTCAATTCATTATTCCTCGCATTAAACACTAAACGACTTGAACTAACAGACAGTCGCAGTGTTCTCTTCACGGCTTAATTGAGTCTCGTTTCCGGATTAGCGTGTCTATTCAACTACTGACATCATGTTGTGATAATGTCGGCGGCGATTGATTTTGAAGGCGGCATGCCATAAACATGTCAAACTGTCTCGCACACGGGGTCATCTGTCAATTACTTAAAGGGGCAGATATCATTGACCAATAGAGATCGTGTAATTTCTATTTGCAATGTATCTACACCTCCCAATTCTTAAGTATTTCGGAGTCCTTACTTACTGGATGTGCCAGCAAATGTATTTGATTTAGCACTTAAATGGATTCTTAATCAACATTACGACACGTTTTAAAAACAAAAGCCGTCAATAAGAAACAAATCTTGTCAAAACATTTTATATATGTTTAATTAAGAGTTTGGGCTTTTATGCCAAAATTTCAATCTGTCAAACCTAAGAAATCTAAATTGGATATGCAACCATATTGTGATATAAATATTCCCATCTTTTTGGAAGCCGGCATCTAAATCCTTGGATTTTATTCTACGAATGATACTTCTACAACAAACAATCAGATTACCGATCCTGTTTTATTTCAAGACAGAATCAATCATATTTGCGTGTGAAGTATACGTAACATTTTAAATATTCAAATTATTTATTCGTTGACCATAAACGCCTTAATTTTTTAGGACAATTCTGTATGTGTAAGTATCAACAAATTCAGATTGTATTTTTTTGTCTTCAGATCATGTAACCAGATGTTGACATATCACGATTTCAGGATAATAGTGCATTACTAGCCTTAGCAATTTGCAACATTTACACCAGTAAAATATATTTTCAGCAGAAAAGATATTAAGAAGAAATTGTTGTACATAATTGGTAAAATTAATGCTTATGTTTGTCCAAATTGCGTTTCATACTGCCTACTATCAACAAGAATGGTACATGTTCTTAAATCATTAAAAATCTAAATATCTAACAAATAGTAAACATAAAAAAGTCTGGCTAGAATAACAGACCAGCAACTTATTTTTTTTACCGCCGGCGACGAACGCAGACCTGCAATATAGCGGATAAGGTTAGATATTATGTGCTTAAGCCATTAGCCCGATTGTTCGGCTATCCTGCAGAGCCTCGTTTTGGATTGATTTTCGGTCGCGGGAAGTAACTCGTACAGGACTGCGAAACTGTTTATTGGAAAGGCGTATATTTTGATACTATTAAAATTCAGTATGTTCATCAGTTGTATAACTTGAGAGAAATCCTATTCTATGTACAGGCATGAAAGCCAATAAATTACTCAAGATGTCTGATAATGCAGGATTTGACCCGAGTTTCATCCTTTATAACTCAAGAAGTTCTAAGAGCTCATAAACGGTTTCACTGTGTGTCAGATTGCTGCGTGTATAGACGATGTTGTTGTTTTACAACTTTTGCAGCTTAAAATGTAAGTTGAACTTATTAAACATTTTTGTTTTAAAAAATTCTAATAACTTATATTTAAAAAGATGTTAAGATATGTTAACTATATATTTAACATAATTTACTTGTATAAATAATCTTTTAAGCATGTTTGTATTTCCAAATAAATGAAATTTAGTTAAATCTGGGTATTAATTACATTTGTCAATAGCTCTACGTTTTTCATTTTAGATATTGAAATGACGAAGAATGACTGTGTGAGATATGAAATAACGTAAAGGAGAATAAAGAGAACAGAAAAAGTAGGAAGTGGTCAGGAGCGAAGTGGCAATCATAAAGAGAGGGAATACGATATTTTGTTGGAATACTGTGTATTCATTCATTGATGTCGAATTAAAATTTATTAATGTATTTTGAGTTTATTTCCTTTCATTTACTATTTTATTATCCCACCAAATGCGTGGAAACATGTGTTGGTCCAACGTTGGGCCAACTGTATGCGTGGAAAACCATATGATGGGCCAACGTTGGGCCAACGTACACATATGAAAATTCAATCGTTGGGCCAACGTCGACCCAACCGTTGGGCCAACGTTGCCCCAATTAGCAAAAAGGCGTTGGGCCAACGTTGGCAAACTTCGTTGGGCCAACGCAAAACATCTTCGTTGGGCCAACGTTGGGCCAACTTATGTCTGCTATCTGTAACCAGTAAAATAATCCATTACCGATGTCATGCAGTGATGATAACTTTTATCAGGCTTATCCGATGAACCTTTTTTGGGGTTGTCCCGGCTTGCTGAGTCATTAGCATTGTCGAGATTGCATGGCTAGGCCCAGTCGCCGTGACGGTACGGGCTCGTTCATCAGTAATATCATTTCCAATCTCACTAAAGTCAGATCTAACAAAATGTTAGATCTGATGATCTAACAAAATGTTAGATATGATGATTTAACAAAATGTTAGAATCTATTCCCTAATTACTATTTTTAGAAATTGTCAACACATGAAGCATGATTTATAACGTTCGCGAAATGATCTGAAGATGTCATTAAATTAGAAATGAATGTGATACTACACAAACACATATACCCGGTAAAATATGTCTTACGCAGGCTGTAAACATTTTCCATGGTTTAAAATACTATGTTTACTTTCACTTTTGCGATTTTGTAGGCGACAATCTGATTGGTTCATAGGGTTAACGTTAGTGATAAAAGCACGTTTTAGTTACTCGCCGTCAGATCCTGATAGCGTAGCGGTTTTCAGGAGATGATTTTAATCAGATTGTATCATTTCCAGCATCTTATCAACTCAGTCTATGGCTTATCAAGACAAAAAAATCTAACATGACATAGACAATTTTATGCATTGTTTGAGATAAATAAAAGAAGAGGTACAGCTTAAACTTTACGAAACTAAAGCAACAAGAATGTGTTAAGAGCGTACTGAACGGATGTTGGCTGATTATTTTGTCGACAGTATATGGCAAACCTCTTATCTTATAAATTGTGCAGCATTTTTGCTCGAAAGTTAAAATTTTCAGTGGTTGGCCATTTCATACATATATTTAGCAATAAATCAATGTTCAGGGACAGTGACATCGAATTGCTATCAGCAACCCTATTGAGATAGGAGAAGTAAACAAAAGACTTGCTTCTTGTAATAGGATTTCGATTGATTGTTTAAATTCAATTTGTTTTTCCACTGACCGTTCCAAGGCGGTAACCCCTCTGGTTCTCACTTTCGTTTTTGTTTGTGGCATCCATTTTGAAACTGATTATTGTAATACCATGCTCTCTTTTCCTCTCTACTTTTTGGCTGTATGGGGAGGCTATATATGCTGGATGTGGCCATTCCTGATATGCATATTTCATTTTTTTTCTGTAAATCCAATTGGTGTCAAGCAGTGTATACTTTACCTGTAAGCCTGGGGAATACCGCCTATATTTGAACACCATTAACGCTCGCTTAAAATTTTCTAGCGTATAAACCGCCAGATAAAATTGTTTTTCTTCTGTCGATTGTTTAGTGAGTGGGGACATGCGCAGTGAAACAGTCAATACTGAAAATGGGCCGTTCTATTTGATAGACTCTTTCTCCGTCGTTATCAGAAAATAAAAGTACAGACATGCGCAGTGAAACAGTCAATCTATTTGAATGTTCTAGAATCCGGGTAAAGTGTAGTCTGGTGCGGTAATGTACCGTTAGGGAGCAACCATTTAAACATTAATTACAAAAGAATTGATGTAATAATTAAATTTCCAAAATATCAGCGCTATAGTTTCACATAAGTTACACTTATCCATAATTTGTTTTGGGGGTAAAAACTTGTCTGCAAACATTTATCGGTTTCAATTTCACTAATGCTGATCCCCACCCCAGATTTTCCATTTCCGTATTGGTCTAGTTTGTTTGTTTGGATATTTCCAGGAAACGCTTGAACATGTGATTGTAAGCATCATTTAATAGTACATTAAAAAGATTACACATATAGTTTGGATTCGTATAAAAGTGTTCTTGGTAAGTATTGTGGCAATTATTATAGACAAACTGTTGCACTTCAGGTTATGTTAGGCAGCGTCTATCAGCAGGTCTAGGAAACGGCTGTTTTTACGGACGGTCAGTAAATTTATAGACTGTCTGTATATTTAAAGATAAATATATCTGTAAATTTATGGACAAGGGTGGTTTCAAAAGTTGTCAAAATTTTAAATCTCGGTTCTACACCACATTGGGATAAAAATGAATGAAAATCTACAAATAAATTATCCTACTTTCCTATATTTCCATCCCATCCTATAATCCCGACCCCCTTGAATAAACAACAACTAACAATAGGATGCATGGACTTATGCCCCAAACAAGTCAGTAATCATGATATTTTTAAGTTGCAGTTGTTACAAAAATGAATTTACTGAAATTGAGCTTAAAAATGATAGGAAAACATATTTATCCAAGAATCGCATATCCAGAAACACACCATGTACTTAAAATAGCTTTTATTTAGATAATGTTGCAACACTAATAAAATGCATCAAGAAAGTTTTGGTCCCTACTTATCTGCATGGTTTGAACACACAAAAAATTTGAAAAAGTGAAAACACATTCCTCACACAGGTTCTTAAAGCAAAGGACGTGTTTATAGGAATGTGGCGGCCATTTTTTTACCGGAGGTGTGTGTCTGCTAAACAACAAAACATGCATATATAAGCATTGATTTTCAGTTTTAGTGTTCGATTTTATTGAATAAAAGATGCTCTTTTGATCATCATGCTATTTTGACATTTATAATATCTTATTATGAAGTATTTGACAAATGATTCCATAAGGGGGATGGAAATACAGGAATAGGAAATAGTAATAATATTATTATAAATCAACATGACTTTTTTTTAAAAGATCAATATTATGTTCAGATGATTGTGTGGAATATTGCTAGATCATTGATGACGATGTTGGAGAAGAAATAGCAGTGTAAACAAACTTCCGTTCTTTTTGTTTATGCCCTATGCCATGCTCTTTGCTATCAGAATTAACAAAAATACTTTAGGTTTGTGAATTTCTAAAATGTGTTAACTTTTGTTTCAACCATTGTCCATAAATTTACAGACACATTTATCTATACATAAACTGACAGTCTGTAAATTTACAGACAGCCCATAAAAACAGCCGTTTCCTAGACCTGATCAGTTGATATATGGTATTTCCTTCTAACTATTCTGTTTTACCTAATAATTGTAATTCCTCAAATTGAATAGTCAGTCCAAAGTTAGTGAACTTAACATGTCGATGATAAGAGTTTTCTACTTATTCATGGAAATAAACAGATTACAGTTAAATAGGCCACAAGTCATAAAATAATTTTGGCCACAAGTCATATAATTTGGCCACAAGTCAAATAGGCCACAAAAAAGTTAAATAGGCCACACATGGTTTTGAAAAAAGTCAAATAGGCTACATTTTAATGTTATTTATAAAGACTTTTAACATATTGTTCGTAGGTTCTAAGTAGGGGTGTCAATAAAACCCTGAAGTGTACCACGATATACTGCAATACACTAAAAAGGAATTGCAATACGTACCACAATATATTAATTGCTTTATGAACAAAAAGTATGGCTGCATATTAACTGTGACTTCAAACCTTTTAATCCAACTTAACTGTTTCATTATGTATCACACAATGAACGCACAACATGAACAAAGTAATATAGTTAAAATATGAATTATGGTTTTGATTAGTAATAATATCATGTATGTATAATGTATATACGCTACTGGCAGCATACTGCAATACACCAGTATATCTATTTATCGTGACACCCCTAGTAACAAGTCAGTTTATGATGTTTTATAAAATATTTTTCAACAAGTTGCTTCATTGATTAGGCATTTTGTACAAAGCAACATAGATTTTGCTGTTAGTTAGTTAATGCTGACAGAAAAGCAGCATCCACTTTTGTCAAATTAAGAATAAGTAATAGCAATTTGTTAATTGAAAAAGGACACCACCTAAATATCCCTTTAGAGGAGCGTACCTGTCCTCTTTGTAAATTAGATGTTGAAGATGAGATACACTTTGTTTTGAAATGTAATGAGCTGCAGACAGAAAGGAATAATATGGTTAATCTGTTGAATGACTGTGTACCATCATTTAGTTTGCTTAATGATGGAGAGAAATTGCAATTTATTTTAGGCAATTCATGTACCGACAGTGATATTTTAAAAATATACATTTACAGCATTCATAATTTATATCAATTAAGACTGTCAAAGTTATCATAGAGTTATGTTTATAGCTTAACAAGCAAGCACTGTTACGGAATGGAAATCCACACACTGGATTAACAATCTCCGCTTGTTGTATATTTCTCTATCTATTACTTTTGATTATATCTACATGAATATGCATTGTATGTTTGTATTGTCTTTGTACTGTTGTGGTAACAATCCTGTTTGTTTGGATTTAAACCAATAAAATGATTTGATTTGATTTGATTAGATTTTGGCCCAAAACCATGATGACTGAACAAGTGAGAAAACAATTGACAAAATACTGCAACAAAAGAAAAGAACATAATTATTTCCTTTTTTATAGCAATTTACTACAAAATACTGCAACAAAAGAAAAGAACATAATTATTTCTTTTTTTATAGCAATTTACACAAGAAAAACCCACAGTGCAGTTGCAACATAAGCTGTGTATTTTGCATGGTCCGACATGGAACTCGGATTAGAAATCAATTATTATTATCATTATTTATTTAATATGACACCTTTGATTGCATTAGCACCTCTGACTGTTATTGCAAGTGTTGTGAATTGTGATCTTAAATAACAATGTAACACCCTGACAAAACTGATTAATTTCATAAATCAACACCTTGGGTAATGACAATGTATGGAACAGATTAAGACTATTACATAAATTAATTTACTTTGTGATGACAATCAAGTTTGTAAAGCAAAAATGACGATCAGATGATTTTTTTAATGTGTTCTAAAGTTTCAGGATGATAAGCACAATTTTAAATATCAATTTAAAAATGATAATTTTTAAAAAGCCTTAAGAAAATTTAAAAACAAAATTGTGTACAGTAAATTGTCATATACACTAGAGTGTTAGAATAGTGACAGCCAAATTTGTATCGAATGTCAATTGATGAAATTTGATTATTAAATAAACTTTCAAAATATGCAAGGTCATATGAACTAACTATAGCGATCAACTTCATTTTAGTAAACCCAGAGCTGAAAACTTCAAAATTCAACTTTTATTCAAATAATTTTTATTATCTTGACAAAAGTGATATTATTTATGATATAAATATTTTTTTATTACTTGTTTTTACAATAATTTCTAGTTAACATCATATCTTTTGCAGAATCGCAATATCACATTAGGTGATAACATTTAAATTGAGTTATTGCAACCTTTAACAAATTGTGATAGATTAATAATGTTGCAGGTTATAACCTCCTTCTTGGATATGATTTGCACCTGAGACACAAACAGTATGCTTTTATTTAGCATTAGTTCTGCGGTCACACGACTTACCAGAATCCACCAAAATTACCGGAATCCACTCTGATTAACTGGAATCCACCTTAAAAATGGTTTTCAGAGTTATATTTTTGGAAATTAATGCTTGTATCGTGATGTCAAAGAGTTTTAAAGCAATATGCATCACGATAAAAGCATTAATTTCCAAAAATATATCTCTGAAAATCAGTTTTAAGATGGATTCCGGATGAAATTTTATAGCGCGCGCGGCATATATACGTACACGTACAAGTATACGTACATGACAAAGAAAAATAGGATCGGTACGAATGTACTGTCAAATATAGATGCATTTTGCTTTAAAAAGCTCTGACATCAAGATTTATATATCAATTTCCAAAAATGTAACTCTGAAAACTATTTTTAAGGTGGATTCCGGTAAATCAGAGTGGATTCCGTAGATTCCGGTAATTTTGGTGGATTCTGGTAAGTCGTGTGACCCATTTCTGATATTTTATTCTTAAGTGTTAATCATTTTTACACACTGTTAATCCTACTCTGACTTAATTGTTGATTGTTTAACACTCTTTATAGTATACATTGAACAACACATTCTAAACATTCACTTACATCTAAACATTTCTTAATTACATCTAAAAAATCTAAAAAACTGTTTTTCTTATGTAAAATATGTGTGGCCTATTTTACTTTTTGTGGCCTATTTGACTTTTTTGTGGCCTATTTGACTTGAAAAATAAAATGTGTGGCCTATTTGATTTTTTTCTGTGGCCCATTTGACTTTTTTGTGGCCTATTTGCCTTTTTTGTGGCCTATTTGACATGAAAAATAAAATGTGTGGCCTATTTGATGTTTTTCTGTGGCCCATTTGACTTTTTTGTGGCCTATTTGACTTGTCGCCTATATGACTTGTGGCCAATTTGACTTGATTTAAAAGAAAAAAGATTTGAAAGAGTTAATTAGTGATGTTATGATTATCGCCGTCATCTGATTGTCGGCAACTTTTTGTCACCAGCATTGATTGCCTCGGTCTGACTCAATTGTCAATGGTAGTCTACTATACTATCCAGTCACTTTCCAATCCGTTTCAGTACTTATCGAATTTTCATAAGATGAAAATTTCATGCGTCACTCGATTTAAGGTCATATGCAAGTGACGAGGAAAATAAAATTGTTTCATACCCTGGAAAGACAGTTTCAAAGGTGTGGTGGTTTTTGGTGTTCCTAAAAATAAATAAGGGTCGTCCTGTCAAGGAAACTCTTGATATATATGGCAAAAGTCACTGCAAGATTTGCCGAAAAACCTTGGTCAACTTAAGTACAGTATCCCACCTAATGCACGTTTTGTGAAATTGAGCACCGATTTTAGTCTTGACTTTTTAGCTCACCTGTCACGTAGTGACAAGGTGAGCTTTTGTGATCACAATTTGTCCGGCGTCCGTCCGTCCGTAAACTTTTACTGTAAACGACATCTCCTCTTAAACCCCTGGGCCAAAGTTGATGAAACTTGCCACGGATGTTCCTTCATGAAGCTCTTCCAAATTTGTTCAAAGAAATCAATTCCATGCAGAACTCTGGTTGCCATGGCAACCTAAAGGAAAAACTTTAAAAATCCTCTTCTCTGAAACCACAAGGCCTAGAGCTTAGATATTTGACATTTAGCACCCTCTAGTGGAACTCTACAAAGATTGTTCAAATTATTTCCCTGGGGTCAAAATTGGCCCCGCCCCAGGGGTCACTTCATTTTACATAGACTTATATAGGAAAAACTTTAAAAATCTTCTTGTCTGAAACCACAAGACCTATAGCTTAGATATTTGGCATTTAGCACCCTCTAGTGGAACTCTACAAAGATTGTTCAAATTATTTCCCTGGGGTCAAAATTGGCCCCGACCCAGGGGTCACTTCATTTTACATAGACTTATATAGGAAAAACTTTAAAAATCTTCTTGTCTGAAACCACAAGGCCTAGAGCTTAGATATTTGGCATTTAGCACCCTCTAGTGGAACTCTACAAAGATTGTTCAAATTATTTCCCTGGGGGTCAAAATTGGCCCCGGCCCAGGGGTCTCTTCATTTTACATAGACTTATAAAAGGAAATCTTTAAAAATCTTCTTCTCACAAACCACAGTGTGTACAGCTTAGATATTTGGTAAGTAGCATTGTCTAATGGATGTCTACTAAATTTGTTCAAATTATGTCCCCTGGGCCAAAATCAGCCACGCCCTAGGGTCTTCTTGGTTTACATATAGTTATGTAGGAAAAACATGAAAATCTTCTTTAAAACCACAAGGCCTAGAGCCTTAATATTTTATATACAGCATCATCTAGTGGTCCTCTACCAAAATTGTTCAAACTATCCCCCTGGGGTCAACAATGGCCCTGCCCCAGGGGTCACTTGTTTTACATAGACTTATATAGGGAAAACTTAAAAAAATCTTCTTCTCTAAAACCACAAGGCCTAGAACCTTGGTATTTGGTATGTGTCATCATGTAGTGGTCCTATACAAAAATTGTTCAAATTATTCTCCTGGGGTCGAAAATGGCTCTGCCCCGGGGGTCACTAGTTTTATTACACAGTGTTATATAGTAAATCTTTAAAAATCTTCTTCTCTGAAACCGTAAGGCCTAGAGCTTAGATATTTGGTATAGAGCATCATCTAGTTACATTTTCTCCACAATAGCAGCTTAATTTTTTTTTTAATTTTTGACTTGATTTTACCAAACATGCACACAACTCTTAAAACTATTGAGCAGTTGTTGACAGGTGAGCGACCCAGGGTCTTATGGACCCTCTTGTTGAAAATAGACATGCACTTATAATGGAGGTTGCCTATAGATAATAATTTAGCTAACAAACTTCTATAATATATTTCAGGATATTAATTGGGATTCGCTAACCAACCACATTGTTTACTAAAAGCAAATTTAAGCTTTAATTACTTGTTTTGTATTTTTCCTATTTTGGTAAACCATTTGTCGAAAAGATAAATTTATATTTGATATCAAGACATTAAAATGTAACTCACAATACAGTCCAATCAACCAACTTAATCAAAAATAATGAAAACATAATTGTTTATGAAAGAAAATATCAATTTCATTGTCTCCTTATTCACCTCTATCAAATTTTTGCTGGTCCAGAGTTTGAAGCCCTTACCATTAAGGGTTATATTTTCTTTCCTTATGTGTTCCTTTTCAAATAATATAATATATTTCGCGATTGTGAATCTTGAATGTAATAAGACAACATTTAATTGTTTTCTTTGTTGATTTTACTCTGGACTACTCTGTACTCTGGACTACAATGTGTAACATTCCAGATCAGATGGCTTAGATGTGACAGTTGATCTGGATCTACATTGGTCTCACATTTGTAAAAGTGCCTAACTATTAGGGATAGGGCCGAATATTCCGTTTGACAACGAATATTCGAATGAGATTTTAGGATCGAATATTAGAGATTTTTAATATAAGTATGCTCTCTTCCAAAAAGAATGTTAGATTAAAAATACTGGAGTTGTCCGTAATAAAATGCGTCAATACAGGCCAATAGACCACTTACAGGTACTAGGTAAATACAGCCCTTTCAAAAAATTATCAGATCTTTTGTTCTCAAGGTTGAGCAGGGGGTAAACATCTTTTTCTCTGCCTAATTGTTGCATCAATTTAAATTGCAGGTGTACTTAATTGTTATAAAAACAAAGTGTCACAGCAGGTGGTGTTGTATAGGCCCCAATTATTGGACTGATTGCTTACTAGGGCGATGGATTATTGTTTATTGTCACCCGTGGTGCTAATTGGCAAGTTGACAGTTTGTTTTTCTTGCGATCACTGTATAGATTATCAATATTTTCATTGGTCTTTTGTGGGAAAAAATTAGCAAATGAAATGCGACAATTATAAATCATGTGTGTTAAAATATCCAGTCGAGTGTTTCATGTCTGTTTAATTTGGTTTTCAGTATTGTCATTCCATAAAATATAACACAGTCTTCTTAAGCGTTCGTGCTGATCTAAATTTAGAATGCATCTCGGACGGTCAGCATCAGAGTCTATTCTTCAGTATAGTTTATAGTTTCTTGACATTCTATCTAAACTCAGGTAAAAGTCAAATAAAATTTGAATATTCGAATATATTCGAATACAGTGGGGCTCCGCTATATAGCGATCCGCTATATCGAGAAATCCAATATAAGGCGGTTGACCCTTGGACCCCGTTTTTTTTTTCATAAAAGATAGTAAAATTCTATCAGTGGCCATTGAAAGGGAAAAAAAGGGAAGTAACAACGTTAATACCGCGTTAATCGATAAAGACAATGACGCTTGTTCATTAACGTACCGAGAATCGTTGAAACAATTGTAAAATGTTTATTTATGAACTGTTGATTGTTTCCTACGTTTATTAAAATATCAAACTGTCATAAAATTGTTAAGTAATAAATTGTTGTACAAACACTGGGGCACTTAATCACGTACGCGAAATGGTTACTGAATGGTTGTATTTCGCACCTACTGCAGATAGCATGACAAAGGTGTTTGATGTTGTTAATTGGCTTCTAATTTGAAACATGCCTACATTTGACATGTTTTACAATATTATTTTAGAAATGATGATTGAAGATTAAAACAATAAAGATTAAAACTGCAAGCCTATTGTTTTCATTCAAAACAGCGTACATGTCAAACAAATACATGAGTTCTGCATTAGACGAATGCCCGCAGTATAAACTTTTGTGAGTTAAATTCACAAAGTAAAAATCTTATAGCACCTGTTAGATAATAACATAACAACATGCAAACAAAGGATTTATTTTCAATAACCAATTAAATGTTACGAGAAATACATGTACGGACCTAAGAATAGCATAAGTTCTTTGTCCCGCGAATATCGCGGATCCGATAATAACGTGATTTGAGGGGATGGACCCCACGGACCGCGATATAGCGGAGCCCTACTGTATGTCTGACGAATATTCGAATAGGGATTTTGGTATTCGATCCCATTTCTACTAACTATATATATAGATTAAATATTCAGGGGTTCCAATCAACCCAGGAGGTTACCTTTTGACTTGGAATTTCCAAAAGGCCTCATTTTGACCCCTATGATTTTAGCTGAAGAGTCATTTTTTCCTTAAATTAAAGTGTATTTTGTTTGTTAATTAGCTGAATCCCCTACCAAATGAACCCTAAGATTCAGCAGCTAGTGGAAGCCCTGACTTTCAAAACACTTTTCAGTACTGCATGTATACCCTATCCTAAAGCTAAATCAGTCTCCTATACACTGCAAGACTTGACTTAAATGACTTGACTTAGCCACAACTTTTGAAATATCCATTGCTATCATATTAAATCTAACATAGACTTTTTTCATGGAAACAATTCAGATTGATACCTACATGTAGCTGAATTCCACACAGCTAATGCATTCACTGGAGCACAGTGTAATACTTCTAAAAGATTTTTATAGGGATAATTACCTCCAAAGTGAGTTAGATTGATACTGTTAATTACAAGTGATGGGTAATACATTCTTGCTCTATTCTGTTTTAGAACTGATGTGAGCATACAGATTCTGTGATCCCAAAAGATCTAAAAAATAGACAGATTTAGGTTGACTTTTCACAGAACAGAATTTTTTCTTTCCATTTGTCATTCATTCATAGGTATATTAGGGGCTTTAAATATTTTTGTTTAAAGTTTAAACATATATTTTTTAACATTGAGAAACAAGTTATTTCAGCTTATATTTATCACACTCAATGGTTGATATTGACATGTCTTTATGTTCTGGTGGCCCTACATCGTTTAGAAATATTTATATTTTGAAATAATACACATTGAACCTTCCTTGTTGCCATTCCATGTTTCAAAATCAACATTGTGTTTGTCTTGAATTTTAACAAGTAATATTAATTAATAGCAAATTTAACAACTTCTATGGGGCACAGTATGGAAAAACATGCAATCATATGTTGTAATGTCCTGTTTAGTTGGTATACCAATGCAGGTCATCATGTATTGTTGATTGTAAAACATTACATTGTTTGGTTTGACACTTGCCACACTATGTTCCTGCATTGTAAGGATTGAGTGATAGGTTCATTAAATTATCACATGAGTTATGTGATGCCAGATAAATCTGTGGACAGCAGTTATATCAGATACAGTCACCACAAAATAGCGAAATACTCTTCCAAATGATATGTATTGAATTTACAGTGCATTAATTGTTAGCAACAGATGCTAGTGCCTTTACTAGCTGTAACAAGCAATCAATACTCGTCCATGCCTTCATGTGGAAAAATCTGTGGCAAAGATGTCTAAACCTTTTCCAGTAAATTGATCCTCTCAATGAATATTGGATACCCTGGCAAACTCAAATATCTTCATTTTGTATTAATTGTTGGCAGTGAATGTATATCTTGTCAACTTTCTGGTCAACATAAGTGTCATAAGAGAATGGTTTTATGTTTGCCAATATCAGGGAGGTGTTGATTAAAAGTAAACCATTATTCAGTAAAAGGAAATTGTTGTGTTGTATGGAAGTAGGAACAGCTTTTTAAGGTAAATTGGAGAGATTCTTATTGTGTGTGCCTGGCTACCTTTAACCCTTACCTCCATATATATGCATTTTTACGCATGTGCGACCATTGTAGATCCAGATCAGCCAGCACATCCATGCTGTCTGATCAGGATCTGCACTGGTTGCATTTTGGTCAGAAATTACTTATTGAATAAAAAAGCGAACAGTTTAGATCCTGATCAGATGGTACTGATGTGCCGGCTGATCTGGATCTAAACAGTTTGCCCACACAATAAAGGTGTATCAATGGAGGAAATGGACAAGGTTTGTAGTTAATATTGTAGGGTTCAGCAGGGTTCCTAGGATTCTTATTGTTGATTTCAGGCTTCCTAAAATTATCATTATTTTTAATAAGGATATCTGTACAATAAGCTAATAGTTTTGCGGAAATATTTGTGTGTTTGCTGTTAATGTGAACCATGTTTGCACTTATTTGGAGTGCTTTTGCTAGATTGCATGTTTATGAAGCATGCTTAACCCTTTCCTCCTAGATATACCTTTATTGCTAGGACAAACTGTTTAGATCCAGATCAGCCAGCACATCCGTGCCGTCTGTTCATGATCTTAACTGTTCATTTTTTGATTTGTTAGGTTATCTCTGACCAAAATGTGACCAGTGCAGATCCTGATCAGACTGCACAGATGTAAAACAGCGTATGGAGGAAAGGGTTAAAGTTTTCTAATCTGTAATGACTATTGCTTGAAACTCAGTATTACAACGCAAGTTGATTTGCATGTTAATATCATTATAATAAAACACATGACCAACTTGCAACTTTTTGTAAGCAGGTGAAACATGTTCTACAGAACACAAAATTCCTATTTTTAAAATAAAAATCTTAAAAATAAATCCACCTGATCCTGTTCACCATTGACAACCCTTCTTCTAAACAAAAAATCAAACAAAAAAAACTTTAGTTCATCGGAGTGTTTGGCTCATGGTGAACTAATTTCACCCGTTTGGGTCCAGCACCCTGTGTCCCCCATCCCATGTCCATCAATTTACTTCAAACACCTTCCCCTATGAAACAAGTGGATGGATTTTTACCAATTTTGGCCTGCTGGCATCCTGGCATTTACCTCTTTAAAAGTTGTTTAACTTGTGACTGTTGGGTCAACCTTTCCACAAAGGGCTTATAAGCAAACTCTTTTAACATCTTCTTCTCATAAACCACTGGATAGATTTTAACCAAATTCGGCCTGAAGCATTGACCTCTTTGGAAGATGTTCAAATAATGACGCTACGTTTAACCGTTCTCAGTCACACAGCTTACAAATAAGCAAAATCTTCAGAAATTCTTCTTTTCAAAAAACACATACATGTATTTATTGAATTTTTCAGATTACTTGCATTTATTTAACAAGTTTAAGACCAGGGCCTTCCTGTCATAAAATGAAAGTCTGCTGTTATCTGTTCATTGTAAATCACAGGATTATGTAAACGGAACACTGGGAGGCATTGGATATCTACAGATTTGTTTGTTATTTATAAAATGTTTATTCACTTTTAGACCAGCAGGGGTAGCTGAAGCCCCTTGGCCCTACATGTATGTCTGAATCAAAGCTGATGTTTGTTCTTTCTACTTATAAAATTATATGCCACATACATGTGCACTGTTCTGCCAGTTGTCAAAACAAGTGTATATTTACTGTTTTATTGGAATTTCTGTCCAAAAATGGGGGATCATATTGATCATTGAGTACTTTAGTGGTTTAATCTTCGTACTTGTCAAACCTGTCCGTTTTAAGATTACCCGTAATTAAAGATCTCTCTGTTTTATAGACCACAATTCTAATTTCCAAAACATCTAAGTGGAAAAGGGTTGAAGCACTGAATCAAAACATAGCAGTAAATCACTAGTTTAGTAGTTATAAAACTGTCATACAACTTGCATTATTGTCAATATTTACAGAAATATTTTACAGTTTCCTCACTTTCTTATCTTAAATTACACAAAATACTTAGCGTTTGTGTGAGTCAACAGGATTGGCTTAAGATTTAAAATTTTCTTTTGATAAAACATATGAATACATCAATGTTGGTGACATGCTGATGTTTCCATGTAACCTAGGTATGAGGTGAAAGTTTCAGGCCTTGAAGTTGAGAATAATAGCAGATTGGATATTATGTACCACAAGCGATTTACTATACAATTTATATTATAAAATGTGAGTTGTCACTGTACTTACTGATTGGATATATGCACCACATTATGTGAGTTGTCACTGTTCTTGTAACTGATTGGATATATGCACCACATAATGTGAGTTGTCACTGTTCTTACTGATTGGATATATGCACCACATTATGTGAGTTGTCACTGTTCTTACTGATTGGATATATGCACCACATTATGTGAGTTGTCACTGTTCTTACTGATTGGATATATGCACCACATTATGTGAGTTGTCACTGTACCACATAATGTGAGTTGTCACTGTTCTTACTGATTGGATATATGCACCACATAATGTGAGTTGTCACTGTTCTTGTAACTGATTGGATATATGCACCACATAATGTGAGTTGTCACTGTTCTTGTAACTGATTGGATATATGCACCACATAATGTGAGTTGTCACTGTTCTTGTAACTGATTGGATATATGCACCACATAATGTGAGTTGTCACTGTTCTACTGTTCTTACTGATTGGATATATGCACCACATTATGTGAGTTGTCACTGTACCACATAATGTGAGTTGTCACTGTTCTTACTGATTGGATATATGCACCACGTTATGTGAGTTGTCACTGTACCACATAATGTGAGTTGTCACTGTACTTACTGATTGGATATAATTTATGTACTGCAAGAGATCTATGGATATAATTTATGTACTTCAAGAGATCTAGTATATTTTGTATAATTTGTAAGTTGTCACTGTAATTTAACATATATCTATCAATTCTTAATTTATTTTAGCACGATTCCTTTAGCTTGTTTGAAGGTTTAATTCAAGTTATATGCATCTTAAGTTACTATACTGTTAAACCTGGGATTTTTCTCACTGCCAGGGGACGGGGCCCAAAGCCTTGTAATTTTGGGGAAAACAGTGTGATTTCTTCTCTAAAGGAGATTGAACTATCTTCTATGACTGCTTTTTGAGTTGAAAATGTATCTTATAATCCCAGAAAATTTTGGAAGTGCTTTTTTCTGCTTTGATCTCCAGTTGTACTAGGGGTATGAATTATGCTCTGAATCTTTTACCCACTAAATATATATGTGATATCCAGAATGAAATGTTAAAATGCAACATTTTGATAGCTCATTCCAGTTGGAATTTTATGGATTTGCTATATTCAATGGCAAATTGTTGTAAAATTGATTTGTACATTGCTGTCTAAAATAGGCAAACTTAATATTCATCTACTGGTATAATTACTTTCTTTTTAGTCTAAGACATTCAAACTGTAAATGGGAATCACCTTTCTTATAAATTTTTAGTTATATTTTTAAAAGTCGGGTTGGAGAAGCAAAATTCCAGTTTGGGTATTTTCAGGTTATCACACATGTATGCTCTAAGTTAAGTGGTTTTGTTTTAGTGCCCAATAAAGATATTTTGACATTTTGAAGGAGCAGCACTAGCACTGTCTTTTCAGATTATAACATACATTAAGTTCATCTTTGCAAGTCAAGGTGTTTCAGTAAATTCAAAGTTAATCGGCTAGATAAAACAGCAACTGAACCACATGCTTTGCATTGGGGGTTTATAGGGACCTGTTCCCCCGCGGTTGTGAGCTATATGTATACTTAATACTTATGGACAAAAGTCCTGTCTGGTATGGTTTTCCATAATATTTTTTACACATGTGAAGTTAGGCCTTGAAATTACTCTACTGACAGTATTGGCTGAAATTCCAACATTCTTTTTTCATTGAATGAAAATAAATGACCTCTTTTCATTGATACCAAATTCATGAGTGTGTGATAAAAACATAAAGATGTTGTAGTTTCCGTAGACTGAACAAGACTTGTCCATAGCATACTTTTGGGTCCCACATTCAGCCTCATTGGCTTGAAATTGCTACTGGTTTGAGAAAGTGTTGGTGCAAATAGTGAACAGTCCATAGAAGACCATGGCGGCTTATTGCCTCTTATTGATATAACAGCATGGCTCAGTGTGTGCAAGATGAAAAATTTTCCCATTAAATGCAACAAGCTATTACTGATGATTTGAATGAATAATTGATAAAATAATGATATGTCAGAATGTGTCATTGTGTTTTGTGACATATGCTTCATCTGTACATTGAAGTGTTATCTGTACAAACTGTATGTTTCCCAACAGGATTAGCAGATATGCTATCAAATAATATTCTCCTCCCACTTGCATCCATTTGAACTGAAGATACACTTCATACATGTAGAACTCTTGCAAGTATGCTGATAACAGATAAACTTGCTTTAACATCCTGCCTTTAATTCTTCTAAATGTACCAGTTGCATTTTATGACATGTGGACAATGTGACAGATGCAATCCAGGAGTTTAGGATTATAAAGCACTGATACATACACTAATATCCTGTGGGTGTGCTGGGAAACACTGAAGTATTCCAGAAGTTCAGAACCTAAAGGAGTTCCAACTTGCAGAAACTACATGTAGTGAGTATCCACTTAAGAACAGATCCGACACTATGTACGTCATTTGTTAACAAGTGAAGAGCTTAATTTGAAGCAGAGAAATTGTTAGCCAGCACTGAATGGACGAAAGCTCCAGAAAACAAGAAAGAACTAATTAAATTCTAGACTACATTCAATATCTGCCAAAGAAATGGTGACAAGAGCTCCTGTTTCAGCATATTTTGATTCAAAGCTACCTGTTACACCAAGGGGTTAGGGGCAGCAATATCTGTAGCTTATGCATCACGAGTTCTAACTTCTATTGTCAGCATTAAGAGAGAAATGGTATCGGACAATCACCTACACAGATGCTACTGGACAGAAGATTGAAAATCACTGTTAAAATGAGTACATGAGACTAATGATGTTCACAGAAACTGAAATCCATGGACAGAAACAAGCGTTTGCTAAATTTTTTAAGTTGTGAGTAAAACAATAATTCACTAATTACAGTGTTTTTTTTATGCCAAATATTTGGAGAAATTGGGCCCCATTCCCCCCTCAAAATAGTATATATTTTTCCCCCACATCCGTAAAAAATTCCCCCTTTGCCGGAGTCTGTTAAGCACCGTTCGATAGTGAAGATGATAAATCTGAATTTTGGATATGTTTAATGGATACCCCACTGATGGACAATACAGTGACAAGAATAATTGATAAATTTGCAGACAGAAAAGACATTTCACTGTAGACCACTGACTTCCTTTGAATCAAAAGATCAGTGAATATGTTGTGTTTGACAGGCTGCAAGTATCTTCCAAATATTCCCCCTTTCCTTTGTTCGCGTCGCAATTTTCCCCCTCCAAAGGGCTGCGACCCCCTTCCCCCAAAAGAGAAAAAAACACTGAATTACATGTTCCTTTCCAACAACAAACACCAAGAATTTAGGATACAGGTATTTATATTTGACAGCATATCAATATACAGTGTTTGAAACCAGAACTGACTGTGTGGGTTGTAACGAGGCTTGTCCTAGTCTTTAACGATATACCGGAAACTAAAAATACTTTCATTCAATTGAGAAAATAGATCTGGATCTAAACTGTTTGCCCACGCAATAAAGGTGTGTCTATGGAGGAGAGGGTTAAACCATAATGATGTGGCTTTGTTAGATAACTCTTCAACAAAATATTACAGGAAGAAAACTACCAGTTGAAAACAACAAATGCATACAATCGGCATTCACCACAATACAAGATCTGAAACTACCTGGTTTAATGTCAAAATCAACTATAAGTTAATTCTTTTATTAGATTAATGTGAAACAAGAAGACTGGATTTCAATGATTCATTGTTGTATAATGTTATTAATACATATCCTCATACAGCTTAATCATATTCTAGGCCGATAAAGAAGAGATATGTTTTATACATGAAGTATTGACTACAGCTGAAACATTTCATTAACAAACTTCTTGTTCCCATAATACTGTTGATAATTCCATTGAAGGCAATAAATAATAAATGAACATTAACCAATGATGATTAAAATTTTACTTAACAAATTATTAATGACAGTTTATGGGATATGGCTGACAGTGTTATCTATGGGCAAACAGTGTAGATCCAGATTAACAGACACAGCTGTGCTTCCTGATCAGGATCTTCACTGTTCACATTCAGATTCATTTAAAGAAGTTAATATTGTAGATCCAGATCAGATGGCACAGATAAGATGGCAGATCTGGATCTACACTGGTCATGCACATGATAAAACATGTATATATGGAGTGATACAAAATACCAGAACATTTATTTCTTTATAAAAACTGGGTGTTATCAATTAATTGGTCAAGATTTGTAACAGTAATAGAATTCATTTTTGTTGAAATAATTTTAATTTGTTCCTACTAAATCGTTAATTTAAAAGAAGAGATGTTAAGTATTTTTTCATCTTTAGGTTACACTACAGTAATTCAGGTGGCTCGGGAACCAGTCAATTTTGTCTAGGGTTTGTGCGGACCATTAGATAAAGTAATTCTGTGATTGGTTGAAAATGCAAAAGCAGAATAAAAAATATTAAATAGCTATATGAAAATGCACAGTGTATTGGAGAAGTTGAAACAAAACATTTGCATTTTTATTTTGAGTGTATGAAAATTTTTATCTTTAAAAATGGGTATTATTTTGGACAAAGTGAAACTGAAAGTGGCGCAAATCTGAGGGTTGTGGTATTCCAGTGCATGTCGCGAAAAAGTTTACTGGTTACGCTATATTTTTTCATCTTGTATGTTGGGATGTTACCTTGATGAGAGTGCTTTAAGCTAACAATTATGGTTACTTACACCCACTGATTAGAATTACCTTCCCGGACTAACATGCATAATCGGAAATAAATGAATTAATCCTTTATACAGCATAGGATTGGTGATCTACTAACTAGAAAAATACTGTTGACGGTGAATACCTGAATAATTCAGTTATATGGGAGGCTGTGTGTTTACCTTGTTGACCTGTAATTCTGTTTCACCTTAATATAAAGACCGCAGGTATGTGTCAATAAAGGTAAAGAAACATAACATGTGGAGAAATGAAGTAAAAATGTTTGTGGTGAGTGGTGTTTAGTGGTTTTTTTTTTCAAGTTGTTGGATTAAAGGTTGATTTAAAATAAGACTTAACAGTGGCTGGATATTTTTGTATGAGAGGATTTTATTATTAATAAATGAGTGGTGAAGCTGACATATACCAGACTTCCCGAAAGTTGAAAAAAAGTGTCAGACATTTGGTTAGACAAGATGTGTAAAACTGTCTGACCGAAACAAATTCTGTCAGACCGAAACATGCTAAAAAGGTATAATAAGTATTAGGAGTTCAAATTTTTGTCTGACATTCGGTCAGATAACATTAGAAAACATGTCTGACCGGCTGAAATTTTACCAGACAGGTCCTTCGGTCTGGCAACTTTCGGGAAGTCTGATATACTGGTGAATAATAAATAGATTCTATTTCAAGGTAACATTAACTTATTTTAACGGACTCCTCCATATTTATGCCTTTATGGCATGTGCAACCAGGGCTGGAAAAATATGGCGGCCCAGCATCCTTGACAAATCAAAGGGCTGAAACAGCTTCTTAGCCTAATCAACAGCCCAAGTGACTGGTACATCAAACTTCCAGACCAACCACCTATGGAGTCAATTAAATTTCAGCACATCAAACTTCCCAACCAACCACCCATGGAGTAAATAAATGTTCACATCACTTGCTTGTATAATCTGAACCTTCCATAATTATAACAAAACATATATGCATTCAGCTAGTGTAATCCATCTTTTTACACCCTCGGGCTACTTGTTTTTAGATCATCAGATAGTGGTTCAAAAATTGTGTCCCTTGTAATTAAGATAACTCAATGTCTAAGTGTTCATATTGAGTATAACAATAAAAGCCTTTTATATTGTACTTCAAAATTGGTTAGATGTTGCTATTTAATACTTAAATGAATTATTTTTTTTTGATTGCAGGACAATGGGTTATAGAGAGGACATAGTTAGTCAAGAAACTTCACAAGACAGTCATTTGTTATAAACAGAGAACCCCATCTTATATCATGTAATTTGTGAGTATAACCAGTTCATATTAAGTTTTTTTATCCCTTTCCATATAATATTTACACCTTTTATCACATGGGTAAACAGTGTAGATCCAGATCAGCCAGCACTTCTATGCTGTCTAATCACAGTCTATAATGTTTGCTTCTTGATCAGAAATAACCAAATGAATCTAAAAGAGAACAGTGCAGATCCTGATCAGATGCCATGAATGTGATCAAAGGTTACAGGCGCGTAGGAGCGATTTGAACATTGGGGCCGCGGAAGAGATCATTTTGGATGCATAATATTATCATTGATATGTCGTTATAATAGATTCCTTATTTTATAAAACAACTATATGTAATCATTGGTGTATATAAAACGTTAAAACAATCATATTCGAGTACTGAAATATTGCAATCAACAATAAGATCACGGTTCGTAAATTAAACGTCTTTTCTTTCCATAACACATAGATCTTCATATGCAAAAGTAATAATTGTACAAAGATCGGATAACAAAAGATTAATCAGTAATAGCGTCATTTCCATATTTACTGAATATTTCTTAGGATTGATGTAAATTTTATTAAATAAAATATTATAAAATTTTGAGCGCTTTCTTGAACATTGCCGATTATGGGTTTCGAATACAACATTGTTTCACGCTACTTTTTTCGATACAATTAACCTGTGTTAAAATATTAGACCCAGATTTAACTGAATGAGCTCCTTACTCAAAGTGGCTTTAACACCCTTAGGCAATCCCGCGACACATCACCTTTTCCTTAACACTGACACTTGACTTTGTATAAGCTAAGCCGATAACGATTTTAAGGTAAAAACGACGATATTATAGCACGATTGTTCTGTTAATGGCATTGCATAATCGCCAAGGAACCCTATTAGGAAGTATTGGCAGCCGGGGCCGCAACTTGCCGAAATATTGGGGCCATGGTCGCGGCTCCTGCGGCCCCTGCTCCTACGCGCCTGGGTTAATATATGGAGGAAAGGGCTATATTGTAGGTTAGTGTTAAAGCATTCATAGTCGAAATGTTTTCTTTGATGGGGTGGGAGTGGATGAGGTGGCGTGGCGTGTGGAGCGAGAGTTCCTGAGACAATGATTAATGAATTTGAAAAAATTGCAATATGATTGGATTAGAATATGTTTGTGGGGATCTTACCAGGAAATCCACAAAAATAATCACCAGTAATAATTAGATCATAATACGTTTGCACACTTAAGAATATAACTGATATTTTTTTAAAGATTTTGTTGTGCTTCGAAAACACTCATTTTATTGAGCAGTATTGTTATTCTTCAACAATTTCTAGATTAATGTCATTTGCATTATTTTGTGTGTGCACAGGTAACTGTAATGAAACACATAACAGATGTTGCAGTTTCTAGGTTAATAATTATGTTTGTATAAGGTAATCTGTTCTTATGTTTTGTATATGCACTCATTTTAAATGTTAACATTTTCACAGATGTGACCATGGCATTCTGCTGTAAGAAACCCAAACCTCCAGGTAAGTCCTTTACAAAACTGTCCAGCTGCTTTTGCTGTTTCTGTCACTTAACCCTTTACTACATATGAGGGCCGCCAGGCAAAAATGTCCGTTATGGTAATACTTTCTCAAAATGATTTTTTTACGAAAATATTAAATTCCATCTCTCATATTGAAAATGGATTACATAACAGATTATGTTAATGAATACAATTTTGACGTATTTCAAGTTTAAAAACTCTTCTATCATATACGCCATGAAACGACAACGTCAAGATACAGGTCGTGCGTTAAGACGTCATCACTATTATATTTACACTTCAACTTCATCCTCTGCGTCGAAGTCTTATTAGACTTGTGTGACCTAAATCGGAGTTTGAATGTGGACAGTGGACAACGGAGTATTATTGGGGGTTTTCTCAAAGTGTAAATGTGTTTATTACTGTATACTGGCTTTTGTCATATCCTTTCCACGACAGTGATGTACTTAAAAGTGGATTAATTTTGACTTCTTAAAGGCCAACCCTGATTTAAGGAAGGACGATTGAAATTTATTTAAACGTGTAAACAATTGCGTTTCAAGAGCCGGCACGATGTGTCGTAGAAAACCCGTTGAATTTTATTTCTTTTTAGTGAAAAGTCATTGTTTTGGTCCTTTAGAAGAATCCGGAATCATCGACCAGTACTTTGTTTCCATTCCATTTCCAGAAAAAAAACCTAAATCTACCTTGCAATTACTTTAATAGAATTTTGAAATGGCATAAAAAATAATGAATGTTATAATACTTATATTTATAATAATTAACGAAATTTTCCGTGACAGTCTTTGAACAAGAGACCAAATTGTAGATGGGTTTCACCCAGAACATAAAACAGTTCGTTAATTTTCGGAATTTTAACGAAACTATGGAAGACCGTTTTACGTCAAATTGAGGTTTTTACCGATATTAAATAGGATGACTAATCATTATTAAAATTCTTAACTAACTTCACTACCGAATAAATACGTGTATGCTTCATTCAAACTTGATTCTCATAATTCCTTATTCACACACATTGTGAAGTATTACTTATAAAGAGGCGTGGCCTCTAGATATAGTAGTTATTCTAAAGTAGTTTAAGTGAAAAGACAATATGTTCTGTGATAAGTAAGCCTAAAACAGGAAGACACTATACGATTTTAAATTGAGAAGACAATGCGTTAAAGATAAGTAAGGAAAATAATGTAAGATTAAACGGGAAAACAATTCTGTGATAATGTTCCTTCTGTCGTATTTAGAGTACTGTGCCACTTCAGCAATAAAACATACTTATTATTGTATAGTGAAAAATATCAAACAAATTAAATTGTTCTTTAAATTTATTTTGTTCATTTGAAAATCCCAAATTTAAAGGAAACCAGTCTCAAATCTCAAGTATATGATTGGCTGAAATGGCGACCAGTCGCCATTTCAGCCAATCAGATGCTTGAGATTTGAGACTGGTTTCCATGCTCAGTTTTATAACCTTGGGCACAGAAGGCATAGATTGGTAGGCTGCTCTGGATCTACACTGTTTGCACATGGGTTAACAGCCATATCCCATGGAGTAATTGGTTAAATATATCTAAGCATATCAGTTTGAACTGTTGTTAAGTAGAAGATATCAAACATTGACTCTCTTGGGACCTATGATGAAACATAGGTTCAATCCAATAACAGTCAATTTAACCCTTTCCTTCATAGACATACCTTTATTGCGTGGGCGAACAGTTTAGATCCATATCAGCCGGCACATCCAAGCCGTCTTTTTGACTCATTAGGTTATTTCTGACTAAAATGCGACCAGTGCAGATCCTGATCAGACGGCACGGATGTGCTGGCTGATCTGGATCTACACTGGTCGCACATGCATAAAAATGGAGGAAAGGGTTAAGGAGCTCCTTTTTTATGAACAAGTTCACTTTTTGTTCCCTAGTCTTAATGTGTAACCCTGTCTAAATACTTTCTGTAGTTTTTTATGCTCAGACATGCCTTGACTAAAGACTATGATATTGTATTAGCCAGATGTCCAGATTTGGATCTTGACATAATATCCCATGAGGCTGACAATGTTATCTGACACTACTACAAACATTTTCAGAATGTCAATCTTGTTGGTATCTTGGCTGAGTTCAGGGTCATCTCTATTTAAAAAGTATGTTACAGGGTCAAGTGAAAGAAACACTTTGTTAACTCAGTTACATTTCATCAATTTGTTTAGAGGTCCATGATGCACTTACTAACACTTTTTATAGTAATCCATCACGGCCATTTAAAAAAATTTATGTTGTGAAAGTTAATATTATCAGGTAGGAGTAAGCCAAAGCCACAAGAAATCCCATTCAAATCAATAGACATTTTGAGTCACAGAAATTAGTAGTTGTTGTTATATTTTTTAAAGAAAACTGCTGCACAGTTTGTGCATGCAAATGAAGTCTATTTTTTTTACTTAGTCCTTTCCTCCATAGACACTCCTTGTTTGTGTGGGCGAACAGTTTAGATCCAGATCAGCTGGCACATCTGTGCATGATCTAAACTGTTCGCTTTTTGATTTGTTAGGTTATTTCTTACCAAAATGTGACCAGTGCAGATCCTGAAAAGACAGCACGGAGGTGCAGGCTGATCTGGATCTACACTGGTCGCACATGCGTAAAAATGTTTATATATGGAGGAACAGGTTAAGCATGCATAACAGCGACGTGATGTTCTAAATAAACATGTCCAGCGTTCCAAAGAAAAAAACATTGACGTAAAAAAAAAAGAGTCCCAATGCACAGTCACAGGTTCCATTAAACTGTCAGGGGGAGTAAGACAGCATTAGAAGGTACTGGTTACCACAATGACCGCAACTGCATTGATGGACAAGTGACTTTTTTGCAACTAGGCAAACAGTGTGTGTATGATGATACATATTGTCAAAAGTAAATATGTAGGTTTATAGATTTATCTGATTTTCTTAGAACATATTTAGTTACTTTTTTGACCATAGGTTTCATAATGGCAGAGCAGAATTTCTGTTTACTGCTCAATGGAAGGGGCTGAAATGTTTTCAAATATGAATGATATGTCAGATTGACTTTTATTTTATCATTTCTGTTTTTCTATTGATGAGTTTGTTTGGCCTTTCAATTTAAATAGTTATCCTGCGATCTTTGATCATTATTATTGTAAAAAGTAGGAGCATGCACAATTTTGTAGCTTCAACATCTTCAGACAGAGAAATAAGTACAATCAAACTAGTAGCAAGGTAAAAGTAGTGCCTAAGAATTTATTGTGTTATATTATGCCTTTTGAAAAGTTTTAAAATGTTCTGCGTCTGAAATGGTTATTTTTGATATGTTTAAAATTAATAGACGATTTTTATGCCCCCATAAGTCGAAGGCATATATAGTTGCACTCGTCTGTACTTCCGTCCATATGTGCGTTGCCCAAATCTTGTGGCATCAACTGCTCATTAACTATCTTGCGGATTTCTTTAAACTTGCACAGATTGTTAAGCAGGATGTGTAGATGATCGTAAAGGGAAGATTTTTTCCTTTGACCATTTTTACCAGAGTTATGGCTCTTTGTTACCAATGTTGTTGTAGCAGTGGGGGCACACGCGGCCAAGGACACAGTCTAGTTCAAACATATAATACAGTGCTAGTGTAAGAAAGAAAAATTAACAACTTGCCATAAAACCCCCTGTACAAAAGTTCATGTACAACATTTAATTTGGAACATTGTGATTATTTGTCCATTTTGAAATGGATATCAGTTTTGTTATCTGATGATTAATATACTAATACAAATTAGTTGTTGCTCTAGGATATGTCAGGATCATAGTTAATTATAAAATCCAAGTAATTTTAAGTTGCAAATAACATTATGGGGCTTATTTGTTTTAATTTATCCGGTTGTAAAGTACAAACATATCAAATTTGAAACAAACAGGAAGAAAAACCTGTTGAACAATAGACAATCTTCCTGAAGTACTTGTCAAAATGTTGCACAAATATTAAGTGGTTGGGTTCGAATTATAAGGTATACAATCATGGCAAAAGGATTCAGAATGAGAAATTTTAGCAAACTTAGTGAAGAAATTAAAGGTAAGGTACATTTAATTCAAAATACTCTCTTTATTGAGATCTGTCTGAAAGTTACTCTTAATTATCATTGGTAACTAGCATTGCTACAAGTTAGAGGCTTCTATTTCTTTCTTTTTTATAAATACTTATTCTGTTACTTTATTTTTTATATTCTGATCTGCCAAACAAATAGTGTTCGGAGAGCTAAGTTAATAACATAAATATGGTGCCTGTAAAAGTTGGGTTTCTTGGTATCATTTACTGATGGCAGGGTAACAGAAATGGGGCCAGTCTATATTGGTAACATACAGACAGCAGTGAATATTAAACTCCTGAAATTCTAGGTCTGTGGCACGATGTAGCCCTTTCCTCCATATATACGCCTTTTTACACGTGCAACCAGTGTAGATCCAGATCAGCTGGCACATCCATGCCGTCTGATCAGGATCTGCACTGGTCACATTTTGACAAATCAAAAAGCAAACTGTTTAGATCCTGATCAGATGGCACTGATGTGCCAGCTGATCTGGATCTAAACTGTTCGCCAACGCAGTAAAGGTGTGGCTATGGAGTAAAGGGATAGACAAACTTGTCAAGAAACTGTCCCTGACAAGGAATGGGCTTCTTATCAGAGTTCTGCATTCAACACTTACATTCAACCATACATTTATGGAAATGAAACAGCTCATACCCAGTGCATTAAAGTCTGTGATTTATGAAACCCTGATATTGCTTGTCAAATTGGAGTGGAGAAATCTTATCATAAACCAGCTTTAACTTCAGGATACAGTAATATCAGTGTAGGGCTTAAAATTCAAGAATTTATGGCAGTTTGCAGAATCAGGCCATACAAATTAATTGATTTGACAGTGGTTTTTCAGTGGTCACATTTGGTTTCATACATTTATTTAAAAGTGAAATATGCATATCAGGAATTGCCATGCCCAGATGATACAGCCACACCTTTTAGCCAAATGATTGTAGAGATGACGAGAGCATGGGTTTATAAAATGATCAGTTTCAAATAAAACACCACAAACAGTTAACAAAAAAAGAGAACCTGGTGGGGGGGAGGGGGGTACTGCCATGGAACCATATGTGGCAAAAACAATTTGCCACTGGGGGTTTAAACGAGGTTCTAGGGTTCACCAACCTCATTCTTGCCCTAATAGAATCTCATATGAACAAACAGGTATAATTTGTCTTTGTGAATAATAGCTCCAACCCAGGGATTCTAAAATCGTCGGCAGGCCGGTCATTGACCGATTTTCGGGAAGAATGTCCGATTGAAATTTCAAAATTGGTAAAAAAAATCGGTCATGAATAGTGGCCCATAAATTGTTACAAAAATTACCAAAATGTACATTTTTTACATCGGTCATGAATAGTGGCCCATAAATTGTTACAAAAATTACCAATATGTACATTTTTCACAGCTTAATCAGCTATTAATCTGTCAGTTATCAAATTCACAACTCTGCTACCATGACTACCACGACTACACGTCCTGTGAATAGCCTGCGGCATAAATGAAACGGGATGTGGTCGGTCTCATTTTAACAACGAGCGGGCTTGTTCAATTTGCAAATGAACTGCGCTAGACAGGCTCTTTGATGTCAGAATTAAAAGTGGCAATACCCGTGATATTATTAATTAACGTACACACAAAAAAAACAGTTAGAATTTTATTGAAAGAAGTCCGATGTGCTTAATTCTGAATGACCGCCAATCGAATAAAATAAAGTACGTTTAAAAATGCTGTTTCGCAAATTAAAGAAAACTTCTGCAATGCGGATTTTAGTTAAATTGATTGCCATTCACAGCTAAGTTGAAAGGCTCAAATGAATAGATACTTGATGTGAAAATTAATCGAGTAACTGGCTTGCTTACTAAGGGCCATAACGATTCAAATGCATACACAGACTGGTGTAAGTTCTTGTAGATTCAAGAATTACTAATTCATGACATAATCAACCTATATTTACGTAAAGCGAATACCAATGCCTCCCGTAATTCCGAGAGTTAATACATGTTCAATGAACTAAAAATCCACTTCACAATCGCTATGAACACTGCTGTAGATTACTATTTTGAACTGTTACGTCACGTGTTCAATGCATGGGATGCTGGTGTATTACAACAAAGACGCTGTAAACTTCAAATAAAAATAAATAAATCGATCATAGAATTTTTCCGTCTACAGCCCGAAAATCATGAAATTAATCTGTTGGAAGGTTGTAGGCTATTGCCGACGAGAATTAATGCTGTAAGGGAGGAGTGAACTGGGTGTCGGGAGAGTTAAATGCACTGAACGCGGGGACCGGAAGTCGCAGTTCGTGCGGACCGGAAGTCGCTGTTCGTTTGAACCGGAAGTCGGGGAATAGTCAATTTTGGCGCGAATGTCCGATTGGGAATTTGAAATTTTAGAATCCCTGCTCCAACCCACCCATCAACTCAATTATTTTGCAATATTGCAAAAGCACATAAATATATTTAACATAAGAAGCTTATGGCCTTTTTCAAGGGAAAAAGGTGGGTACTTGATAATACCAGGACTTTACCCCTGGAGTGAAATCAGCAGGAGCACTACACTGCAACTCCATTATATCGCGGACCTCGGGGTCCAAGCCCTCCAACCGCGATTTAAACGGAGCACGATATAGGTAAATAATCACGCTAAAACAAGGAGAATTCATTTGTTTTTGCTGTCGGATGCAAGTATATCGCGGTGTTGCGTAATTAACACGCCGTGAAATCTACGGGTACATCAGGGAGTACGTCCCGTCTTGGACAAATGTTTTAAAACAACTTTCTTTATATATTAAGATTTATTTTTAATAAAAAGAAATTAATTGATGTACAAAAAACGCAGATCGCCGTCATCAATTTTCAACTGTGATATTATTGTTTTCGGTACTTTCAACTGATTGATGATCTGTTGGTTGGTCATGGTCGGCGGTGTTAGTTCGTCGACGTCCGTCGTTTACCAGTTTGATATATGTCGATGAGCAGGTAATGTCAAAACAACAAACTGTTTTGACGTTTCCTGCTCGTGTCTATTATGGTTTAGCAACTTGCATTAATTGTCGCTAATTTGCGGTTTGTCTCGTTAACGAAATTCTGCCAGTACCGTATCAGCTTGGTGTTTTTCGCACCTATTGTTCGTCACAAAGAGGGTTTCGTGTCAAAACAGAAGCAACAAAATTGTTTGATGTTAAATTGTATCTTGCTATTGAACGTGTACATCGCCTCAAATCCCTGCATACAAAATGTAATAAACAGCCTTCGCCGATAATGACGTAATACGACACGGAAAAAGTGTAATTCGTGAATTTGTCGCCAACGTTGATTTAATAGTTTGATCTTTTTTACCACCCACGAAGAATGAACAAACATATACGTTGTAAATGTACAAAAAATTGGGATCCACGGACCAAGCGCGATATATTGGATATCGCGATATAACGGATCGCGATATAACGGAGTTGCAGTGTATTACAGGTACTTAAGAAATAGATTGTGCTTCTTTGTTATTTTACAAAATTTCCCTATAAATTTTCATAAACACCTGAGGGATGATCAGGAAGTTTGTATATTGTTCTTATAATTTCCTCATAATTTAGTCGCATTGCTATGAAACTTGAAAATATAACTGCATTATATTGTAATGTTTAGTGAATGATCAGTGCCCATCAGGTTATCAGTATACCCAGAGCAGGTAAAACTTAATGCGTTTTTTAACATTTCTTTTATCTCCTCTATAGATAAACCTTTATTGCGTGGGCGAACAGTTTAGATCCAGATCAGCCGGCACATCCGTGCCGTCTGATCAGGATCTAAACTATTTGCTTTTTATTTTGGTAGGTTATCTCTGACTAAAATGCAACCATTGCCTATCCTGATCAGAAGGCACAAATGTGCAGGCTGATCTGGATCTACACTGGTGGCACATGCGTAAAAATGCGTATATATGGAGGAAAGGGTTAAATTGATTACTATTGCATTTCAATGAGTTTTCTTTGCGAAGCACATATCATCTCCTGTACAACAGCCGATATGTCATTTTCAGAAATTTAGATGTTTTGCTGTGTTTCCGGTTGAAAGAAATAAGCTTTTTTGTGAGCATTGTCACTAACTGAAATTTCAAAACCATGATTTATCGGGGATCGTGAGTTAAGGGCAGTACATGTATTTGTTTTGGCAAAACAGAAGTTGTTTGATAACAATTTGAGGACTGAGTGCAAAACTTTTCTAAACAGTTCTTGAGTAAAGGCTGATTATTTTATAATGTCCCGACCAAGATGATTATTGATAGAAACACTATACAAATTTTTTACTCTAAATAGTATAATATGTATTACTACATATCATTTGAATATTTGAGTATTGACATTATGATAATGGTGCTAGTGCTGACCTAACCATTGCTGATTAGTAGTATTTAAACCTTTACTCCATACATAAGGTGTTTATTGTGTGAGAGTAAGGAATTAAACCATTATACATGGAAAGAAGTATCAGTAGAAATAAAAGATCTGATTGTTTTGTTGATATTTGTAACTGTATCTCAGTCAGTTCATCCTTAATGATATCTAACCCTGATATTAACATAATTTAACTCTTAACAACTGCAGATGCTGTATGTTGCATGCACTGTTGTCCTGTCAGCTAAGCTGTGGGAAAATTCTGATCCTGAAAATTATCTAAAAAATTAGCCGAAGACAAGATTTTACCCAAAACAGTAATAAATGCTTTTAGATAAGAAGTCATGGTAGGTATCTGAATAATATATACCCAACAAAAAAAGTTCTGCACACAAGTGTTCTTTTGCGTAAATTTTATAGTATAGCAAATAACTGGTATGAACTCTTACATGTATATCAAGATTAATTGTTTGCAGATTTAAAGACAAAAACAAAATTAAAATTGGTTGGTAAATAAGCGAGATACGTCATTTTGAGTATGATAGGGGTCAACAGTCAAAAGTTGCAAAATTTGCCATATAAAGGTAGAGGTGTGAAATCTAAGAAATCACTCAACAATTCACCAGTGTCTGTTTTAAGCGATTATGAGCATGCACTGTGATGCAAGTAACAGTTGGTAATCAAAATTTGATACCAAGCCATTCCCAGAATTACGCTCCAACTTAAGTTTTTATTAATTAAAGTATCACATTGTCTCACCGTTGACCTAAAGGTATGACAAAGCAGTTTAGTGATGATTCGGACAGTTTCCATTTTGTATTGATGAATCAAAGCATCCAGTTTATAATGTGTATAAAGGAAACCATCCAATGCAATCAACAACTTATCTTATTTGAGAAAAACACATCTGCATTGTTTTTCAAATTAATTTATTTCTCATGGTCAACAAGGAAGGTTTTTGTTCATTTGACCGTCATGGCAAATGTCGGACCACACTGGCCACCTAGATGTCTTTCTAAACAAGAAAGAACACGTGAAGTTGGCCAAGCTAGTTGATCTACCTGGTTCTCTTGTTCACGAATGGAAACTAATTCCACAAATAAAATTTCGTCGGCTGTTAAATTCCGTGCGAAGCCGCTTGAAAGAATGCCGGATTCATCGTGGTGAATTTACTCAGTATAAGTCTAGCGATTTTTGCAACTTTTGTGTAGTAACCCCCAGTGGCTTTACAATGAATTGCTTAAAAAGTATTGAACGGATTTTATTTCGGACTTGTTTACATTGTTTACTTTGAATTGCTGATTTATTTGGTATGTATCATTTTGTTGAGTATGGTGAAATTAAAAAGGTATTTTATAAAATGTCCAAGTGTGCAGAACTTTTTGTGCCGAGTATAGATCAAATAATGAAAGATTACAAATAATTATATGGGAATCAGAGTAAGGATATGCTATCACTTGATTGTCATCTATTGCATTAGATTATGTATTTGATTTGAATTAAATGAAATTCAAGCAATTACTAATCTCTCCATGCACTTTGCTCTCTCCTGCTGATCTTCCGTTATACTCATAACCTTTCATTATCCACAATCTCCATTATCTGGCTACCTACCATGAGTTCAAATATGTTTTCAAAGAAAATAGAAAAGCACACAAATTTTTAACTGGAAGGCAAGTTTTCTCATGATAGGCCGTGAATGTTGCTCTTTGTATTTTGTTATTTTGGTTTCAGAACTGCAAATAGCCTCAAAGATTACCCTGCAGCACTTGAAACCAGTCTCAAATCTCAAGCATCTGATTGGCTGAAATGGCAACCAGCCGCCATTTCAGCCAATCAAATGCTTGAGATTTGAGACTGGTTTCCATGCTCAGTTTTATAACCTTGGGCATGGGATTGTTGCTGTACTTGATGGAATAAATGCTGTTGCATTAACATTGTCTGTGGCAGTCATCTTGTCTTCATCGAGAGATTTAGTAAGCTTAAGTTAGGAAGCCGAGTAGAGACAGCTTTAGAATACCAATTCACAAATTGTTGTTTGAGCTTGTTTGTTGACCTGCCTAAAGATTCTGAAATGAGGCAAAGTTTCCTCAAAAAAGGTGACCAAACACTTCGGTTTTTAGGGAAGAATTGACAGTTCATTGCAGAAAAATACTGACAATGCGGCGCTTAGGAAACACACACTTTGCCATAACTGAAAAATTGAATGAAAAAACCACGAAGAAAACATGCCCATAAAAGAAGATCTTTGTTGTCTGCATTACATTGTTTCATTTCATCAGCTCACTAGAGACAAAATATTAGGTAGGTGGGCCTTTCATTCATCTATTTGTCCATCTAACTGCTGTGGCATTTTGCCTTACGACTGGGTTATCTGTAGTCAACAACAAGTTCTCTCTGTGAAATGTACTTTAAATGAGGATGTTACTCGAATCTTTTCAAGGTCAAAGTGTTCTTCTAAGATGTAAGTTAACTTAAGCTGTAGCTTATGTATCATTTTAGTAATTGCAGCCTTTGTATAATATAAAAAAATCACTGGGTGGCGTAAAAACGCCACCCAAAAAGTTATAACAAAACAAAGACATATCAGCATCAGCTTCTGTAAGCCACTCAGACTTCAAATGTTTCAGGCTTGCAAGATTGTAAATACTGAGCAACCTTATACAATCTATATCAAATACAAAATAATAATAATAATAATCATAATCATAATAATAATAATACAGTAAAACTTCTCAAGGCTAATCTAAAATTTTAAATATCACTCCAATAGACCACTAGATGGCAGGCCCAATATAAAGTTTTTCTTTTTTAATCTCAATATAAGAAGATTTCCCACTACTGGACATCATTTTCCAAGTTCCAAAAGTGGTTTCTCTGTGAAGTTAGAAGTGTGGTTTTTTTTGTGGTATGTATGATGTTTTCTTAAAGATAATGGTCATTCTCAGCTATGTACCCAAGTATAAAACCTTATATCTGTTTTCCTGGGTTCATAAAAAGAACTGCCAAGTTAACAAACACTGGGTCCTACTTTTGTGGATATGTTTTGGAGAACTGTTGTGTTGCTATACATTTATAATTAACCCTTTCCTCCATAGACAGACCTTTATTGCATCGGCGAACAGTTTAGATCCAGAGCAGCTGGCACATCTGTGCCTTCTGATCAGGATCTAAACTGTTCGCTATTTGATTTATTACGTTATTTCTGACCAAAAAGCGACCAGTGCAGATCCTGATCAGACAGCAAGGATGTGCCAGCTGATCTGGATCTACACTGGTCGCACATGCGTAAAATGCGTATTTATTCTGGAAAGGGTTTAACATCAATCTCACAAAATCCTTGGATAAGAAATCTTATGCTTGATTTTATGATCTAGCCAAATGAAAATTTTAAGGTTGAAGGCCACTTTTCTAAGTTATATGTACTTTAAAGTGAAATCTGTAAACACTGATATTTATCATACATTTTATGTTAAGAAATAAATGGGGGGATGTTACAAGGGAATATCTTTTATTTACAGAGTAACCACTGAGCAATGGCTGAGTCTTCCCGCGAAGAAACTATTCCTCTTATAAAAGCCAGTGCCAGTAAGCAAAGGCATCTCATAGCCATATTTGTTGGTTGTATTGTGGTGTGTTACAACTGCTTTGTAATTTTGTAATTTCTGTCAGAACCCCACAGGGGAGAGGGACCATAATTACATGTCAGAAAGTTAAATAGTAAAATAAGTTTTGTCATTTTTGCAACATTCATGAAGGAGTTTTACTGAGCTACAGTGTTAAGGTATTTTTGCAAAAAAGTAGGAGATCACCAAAATGGGGTCCTACCGATATACAGAGTTATCTCGATATTCTGTCTTGAGTTACCTCCCTTTGTAAGGTGCACCTGTCATTGGGTAGTTCCGGTCTGAGATTGACAATCAAAACAGGCATGCAGTAGTCATCCATGGTTCTTTCAAATACGTTTTAATATGGTCTGGTTGGTCAGAGACCGGCATAATGCATAAAAACTTTTGGTTATTATCATCGAATGAAAAAATAGATAGTTTTTATAGTGAAGCGCGTAATATTTAAAATTTCTCTGCTAATCATTTTAATACCTTGGAGAGGTTTGTTTTTAACATCGTTATGTTCAACCCCTTTGGTAACTAATAAAGAGTAAAAAATATGCATTTCCTACGCTCATAAAGGAAAAGAACATATAGAAAACCTTTAAAAAGGTAGAAAAATTTACAACACAGGATTTAAAATAAAGTTCAACATCCGCCAATGAAATGCCCGTTCACTTTCATACATGTTCTTTCAAGCGCATGCAACATTTTTTTTTGCCAGGAATTTAAAAGATTTTTTAAATAACTGAACCTTTCCTTACAAATTGAATGCACACCATTCGGGTCATATATTTGTGCCATGTTCGTATTGACGTATTTTTCAATATACTCTAAAAAGTTCTTTCTTATTCTTTCTTATTCTTATACAGTTTAGAACATATTCAAAATTGTTTCATAATGTTTTCATGTTTTTCTCTTTATTTCTTAACATTTAGTGTTACAATCAATTTTAATTCATTAAATAAATATATGTTTTGGTAAAAGTTTCCTGATGGCTATTTTATTTAATTCAGTTAGGAGCGCTTTAAGTTGCCAATATCAAATAATCAATGTCTCGGGGTCTCAAACAGCATTGTGTCAATTAATTAGTATAATTAATCTCTTTTAAGTTTCCTAAAACAACACTTTTACCCCCCAACAAGCAACGTTTTCAACCTATACAAATCTACAACTAAACTTAAAAGGCCTTTATCACACCACTGGATGGAAAAACACAGTCTTGCTAATTAGATTACGTAACTAAGTCATAAAACACGAGGCCCTTTTCTTAATATGCAGTGTTTGCATGTCTTAACGGTGATTGACTAAATAAGTGAATGTTTAAACAAAAGCTTTAATTTCCATGCCAGCCAATAAATACATTTTCATAACGGATACATACAGTTACGTAAATAGGTAAAGTTGCATTTAGTTATTAACCTATTTATTACAACCTTATTATTCTTTATATGTCTGTTTCACTTTTTTGTTAATTCGACAATACATTTAAACTTCAAAAGCACTTCGAGACTTTTTATCTACTCTTTTAACGGTACACTTTATTACCGCTTCTAAACCGGAATTACCCAATCAGCAAGGGAAACCACTCTCAAAGGGATGTAACTCTGTATATCGGTAGGCCCCCATTATTCTTATCTCAATTTAACATGGTTTTTGCAGTAAGGTAACCATATAGGCTCAAATAGATACAATGTGCTGAGGTGCATTCATAAGGAGAAAAATGGTATATAATTGTGTCGCCTGCGATAGCAGGTAGACACATAGGGATCCTATTATCCGGCGACGTTGTTGTTGTCGTCGTCATCGGTGCCGTCGTCAGGTAGTCCCCCAACTTTAATATGAAACTTAATGTTGACTATAACTTTGAAAGTACTTGTCCTATTAACTTAATACTTGGAATATATCATCTGCTTGAACAACGCCATCTGTGACAACAAGAATGATAACTCCTGTTTCAGTATTTTTTGAGTTATGCCCCTTTCAAATGACTTTAATATGAAACTTTACTATGAAACTTAATGTTGCCTATAACTTTGAAAGTACTTGACGTGTCCTGTTAACTTAATTCTTGGAATATATCATCTGCATGAACAAAGCCATCTGTGACAACAAGAATGATACCTCCTGTTTTGGTATTTTTTAGTTATTTCCCTTTCAAACGACTTTAATATGAAACTTAATGTTGCCTATTACTTGAAAGTCCTTATCCTATTTAGTAAATAATTGGAATATATCATCTGCATGAACAAAGTCACCTCTGACAACAAGATTGATAACTCCTGTTTCACTATGTTTTGAGTTATGCCCCTTTTTAACAACTTTAATATGGAACTTAATGTTGCCTATGACTTTAAAAGTGCTAGTCATACTAACTTAATACTTGTAATATATCATCTGCATGAAAAAAGCCATCAGTGACAACAAGAATTATATCTCCTTTTTCACTATTTTTTAGTTATGCCCCTTTCAAAGACTTAAATATGGAACTTAATGTTGCCTATAACTTTGAAAGTATTTGTCATATTAACTCAATACTTGGAATATATCAACTGCATGAACAAAGCCATCTGTGACAACATGACTGATGACTCTTGTTTTACTATTTTTTAGGTATGCCCCTTTCAAATGAATTTAATCAAACCAAATGTTGCTTATAACTTTGAAAGTTCTTTTCCCATTAATTAAACTTGGAATATATCATCTGTTGAACAAAACCATCTCTGACAACAAGAATGATAACTCTTGTTACACTTTTTTGAGTTATGCCCCTTTCAAATGACTTTAATATGAAACCTTATAAATGTTGCCTAAAACTTGAAAGTACTTGTCCTGTAAACTAAATACTTGGAATATATCATCTGCATAAACAAAGCCATCTGTAACAACAATAATTATAACTCCTGTTTTACCATTTTTGGAGTTATGTCCCTTTCAAATGACTTTCAAATGGAACTTTATGTTGCATGTAACTTTAAGTTCTTGTCATATTAGCTTACTAATAAGATAATATCATCTTCATGAACAAATCCATTTTTGACAACAAGAATGATAACACCTGTTTCACTATTTTTTTTAACTTATGCCCCATTTAAATGACTTTGATGTGATACTTAACATTGCCTATAACATTGAAAGTACTTGTCATGTTTACTTATACATGTATATTTGAAATATGTTAACTGCATCAACAAAACCATCTGTGACACTGAGAGTGATTTTGAACTCCTGATTAACTTTTTTTAGTTATGCCCCTTTCAATTAATATAACTGGAAACTTAATTGCTTATAACATGGAAAGTATTAGTTCTTTTGACACAATACTTGATATATGGCATCTGTTTTAATGAAAATATCTGTTTTGAGTTGTGCTCCTTGAAAGATTTTAACCTGAAACTTTATTTTGCATATAATTGGAATATACAATAAAGATAATAACTGATCAATTAAAATTAGTAATTTTGTAGTAATTCAATAATGCAACTTGAATTACATATTTTTATCATATATGATTAAACAAAGGCCCACATTTCAACTTTTTGCAATCAGGCGACACATGTGTTCGGCAGAACACCAAATTCTGGTTATAATATACTTAAGCTAAAAACTAAGTATATTGGAAATTGCATTTTGGACTTTTTTACTGGTGTTTTGTTAAGGGCTTGGCAGTAATCAGCAACAGAAATATAAATATTTTCAGAATAAAAATAGTTTTTTGATTAACTAAAATCCATGACTGAATTATCATCATCGTTTTCAACCATCAAAGAGCCATTAAAGGTCTTTGCTCCTCAGAAATCTGTCCTTTTCCTCTGTGGGGTGGCCAGATACAACTATCTGGCAATAATACTGGATTTTGGGTTACTAATTTACAAACATTGTAACCACTAACAGTGCTTTATCAGGGTTTGGGTTTTTATTAGCATGTGCACAGCTTAGCTTACTGCTATCTTGTTGCTTACATGGTCAAAGAGATCCTGAATTGAAGCTATCTAGAACAAGCAAGAAATTGTAGTACATGTAAAATAGTTGCTATTTAGAAACTAACTGCTTGAGTGTTATGTTATACATGTAAATGATAAAGTTTATTGTTATTGATTAACAACAGATAATTTGAGTGATCAATCAATTGTTTTCCATAATTTCATAGTGTTTTCCATGATATACTGTCTTTTTTGCATAAATCTATACTAAAATCAACTAATCGTCTATGGATATGACTTAAAATGGCTAAAGTGTGGTTGGCCATAAAACCCAGAGTTAGTCCTCCACTGCTGTTTATTTTTCTGACATGCACATACAAGTTTTCAAGCTGTTGCTGGTTGTTATAGATGTTAAACTTGAACATTTTCTGTCGGTGGATGCTCTGTGGGTGCCTTTTTTAAACAGCTACAGTTGATATGTGTTTGCAACAGTTACTACTAAATTATTATTTGTGCACTTCTTGTTGTGGAATATTTGTCCTACTTAAATTATTTGTCTAAATCTTTACAATAATTTATAAATAACAAATAAGTTAACCTGCAAAGTTTGATTACATATATGTATGTTTAATTTGTTTGCAATCAAGCCATAATGTCCAAGAGTAGGTAATAAGGGAAGGAGGTCCTACACCTTGGCATGTTCCTAATGACTTGATATAACATAAAAACTACCGGATTTCCATCCAGGTAGCTGGCTGTACCTAGCATGGAACAGCCAGATTCCCATCCAGGTAGCTGGATATACCTAGCATAGAACAGCCAGATTCCCATCCAGGTATCTGGCTGTACCTAGCATGGAACAGCCAGATTAGCATCCAGGTAGCTGGCTGTACCTAGCATGGAACAGCCAGATTTCCATCCGGGTAGCTGGCTGTAAGTACCGTGGAACAGCCAGATTACCATCCAGGTAGCTGGCTGTATCCAGCATGGAACTGCAAGATTTCCATCCAGGTATCTGGCTGTAACTACCGTGGAACATCCAGATTCCCATCCAGGTATCTGGCTGTAACTACCGTGGAACATCCAGATTCCCATCCAGGTAGCTGGCTGTATTCAGCATGGAACTGCAAGATTCTCATCTATGTAGCTGGCTTTTACTACCATGGAACAGCCAGATTCCAATCCATGTAGCTAGCTGTACTCAGCTTGGAACTGCAAGATTTCACTCCATGTAGCTGGCTGTACCAAGCATGGAACTTCCAGATGCTCATCCAGGTAGCTTGCTGTACCCAGATTAGAACTGCTAGATTCCCATCCAGGTAGCCTGCTGTACCCAGCATAGAACTGCTAGATTCCCATCCATGTAGCTGGCTGTACCCAGCATAGAACTTCCAGATGCCCATCCAGGTAGCTTGCTGTACCCAGATTAGAACTGCTAGATTCCCATCCAGGTAGCTGGCTGTACTCAGCATGGATTTGCCAGATTACAAACCATGAAGGTGGCTGGCATTTAATAATTAGGACTATGAATGTTCAATCATTTCTCATACCAATCTGGGGAATGCCATTAAATAAATTGTGAATGAATATAAATATTATTTAATCATACACTGTTCCGAGGAATTTAAGAATAACAGATATTATGGTGTTCTGTTAATATATATCTGATTGTTGGTTCTTTATTTGAGTACTTCATATTATTTGAGCAGCAACATATCATTCATGTTGATATCTTGTCTTACAACTTACATAGGTTTATTTATAATTCATCATCTTATGTTATGATTAGATAATTATGATAAACATTTGATGTTCCTTAAGATAATGAAACAGACAACCAGTTGGACTTATAGTCTACAAGTTCCTGAAGTGAATTGCTAGTAATTCAGTACATTCCTCAGGGGTTCACACAAGAGTTTGTTGTATATTTTTTGAGTTATTTGTATTTTATTTAATCAAAGACTTATGGTTTTCTGTATTTGTTAAGGTATTTAATTAAGAAGGTATTATTTAGGATAAAATATATGTGTAAACTGAAGCCAATATTATAGTGTTATTAATCAAGTGAAATCATATTGGCCTTGTTTATGGGTCAAGGGGAAGTACATAGATAGGCAGAATCATAACAGAGGCTCTGTGACAATCTCCTTCTGAGAGTTTCGTTCCTTACACTCACTTTACACCTCTGCGAAAGGCTCAATGTCAAGATTTTTTTACCAAACTAAGCTGCCTTATTTAATACAGTCATAAGGCCAGACCTTTTTTCAAAAATTGAGAAAAAAAAATATTGATTTCCAATTTTTTTTATTCCGACCGTACCCATTTGGTACTAAAACCTAAAAAAAAAGCGAAAGTGAATGAGTGCGAATCAAACAATGGAATCGGAAGCTTTCCGATTTGTGCTGACTGGATTCTTTTACACAATTAAAAAAGAATCGGGGCCAAAAAAGGTATTCTTGAAAGCAAGAAATGATGAAGCCATTGGTTCAACTTTAAGTTGTTACATCCCCGATGAAAACTTTTCAAAAACTATATCTGGTTCCCGAGATGGCGCATTTTCGGCAAACAAGACAGATCGACAGCATCAAGTCATTAAGGATGTATGAATGCGAATTTGTGCTTATATTCTTGTGTTAATAAGCTAATTTTTATATAAAAATTAAAAGTTAGCTTTACCAAAATATTGTGTTGAGTGAAAAAGCTGTGACAGATGAGACAAGGCTTGAAGATTACTTGTGGTGGCTGTATACATGAACAGAAGCATCAATCACACAATTGCAGCATAAAAAATGTTACAAATTTTTTACCTGTAATATATTGTTTTGTCAAGAGTAAGGGGTAATCTAAATAAAAGCAAACTTGTACAAAAGAGGTTTGAAAGTTGATTGTGAATGACGGTCCCATCTTTATCTTTTTATTTTATTTTTATTTCGACCTACCGTACTCTTTTTTTCAAGAAAATTCTCGTAAGACGAAAAATAAAAAAAGTGTGGCCTAATTATGAATTTGAAAGCTTGAGATTTTAAACAAATGACAGAAATCTTCGCTATCTTTCATTAAAACCAAAGAAACCCAAGCTGTTGTAAATGTAATTGGTGAACTATTTCTTTGTGTTTAATGTAGTTGAAAGTAGTCCCAGCCTAAAACAGAGGTGAATGTAATGAGCCAATAGTGTAAGAGAGTGGCTCTTTGACAGTACATAGAATAGGCAAAATCATAACAGGCTCTCAGTATATAGATGGGCAATGTTGCAAATATTATATTTCAGTTTTTAACTTTAATCATCACCTTTGTGGCCTGGCAAGATCTTTGACAATGTATTATCTTTATCAAAAAGCTTAGATTAGGTTGTAAATCTCACAACATTATCATATCAGACAAGCACTGGACTTTCAAATTGTTCAAGTTGTGCATCTTATCATTATTTCAAGGAAGACAGAATTGCATAATCTTTACTATGTAACTGTCTAAACTTTAGGCCAATAATTATTAGATCTGGATTAAACTATATCTGTGTTCCTTAGCAATTTATATTGTGTAACTATGTAATAAATAAATGTGAATGTTATTAATGCAAATTATATTACATAGACCTTAAGCTCCACTTTCTCCACTTTATTTAGAATAAAACTTATAACTTTGAAATATATAGAAAATGAGAGACAAATAGCCTTTGTGAAAATATATATTACCATGTGATAATATTCACTTCAGGACTTAGTGAATTTTTAGCTCGACTATTCGAAGAATATGTCGAGCTATTGTACTCACTTGGGCGTCGGCGTCAGGTTTTGGTTAAAGTTTATGTGCAAAGTACCTATATCTTAAAAACTACTATAGCTACAGCTTTAAAACCTACACTTGTTCATCATCATGTCCCGAGTGTGTATGCCGAGAACCATAACTCTAACTTTCATTTTCATCAAATTATGGCCCTTTTTTGACTTAGAATCTCAGGTTAAAGTTTGCGTGCAAGCTACTGTACAAACTCATAACTTCAATAATACTTATACTACAGCTTTGAAACTAAATGGCACACTTGTTCATCATCATGTCCCGAGTGTGTATGCCAAGAACCATAACTCTAACTTTCATTTTGATCAAATTATGGCCCTTTTTTGACTTAGAATTTCAGGTTAAAGTTTGCGTGCATATTAGCTAGTTACTTTTTACTTCTTGTACTATCTAAGCTTTGAAACTTTTAACACTTGTTTACCATCATGACCCTGACTATGTATGCCAAGAACCATAACTCTTTCTTTAATTTTTAATCAAATTATTGCCCTTTTTCAACTTAGAATTTCAGGTTTAAGTTTCGTTGTGTGCAAGCTAGTTACTTTCATACTTCTTGTACTGTAGCTTTGAAACTTAAGACACTTGTTTACCATCATGACCCTGACTATATATGCCAAGAACCATAACTCTAACTTTCATTTTCATCAAATTATGCCCCTTTTTCGACTTAGAATTTCAGGTTAAAGTTTGTGTGCAAGCTAGAGTACAAACCCATAACTTCCATACTACTTATACTACAGCTTTGAAACTTTTCACACTTGTTCATCATCAAAGCCCAAGTGTGTATGCCAAGAACCATAACACTAACTTCCATTTTGTTCAAATTATGGCCCTTTTTGACTTAGAATTTCTGGTTAAAGTTTGCGTGCAAGCTAGTTACTTTCATACTTCTTGTACTATAGCTTTGAAACTTAAGACACTTGTTTACCATCATGACCCTGACTTTGTATGCCAAGAACCATAACTCTTTCTTTAATTTTTAATCAAATTATGGCCCTTTTTCGACTTAGAATTTCAGGTTTAAGTTTCGATGCGTGCAAGCTAGTTACTTTCATACTTCTTGTACTATAGCTTTGAAACTTAAGACACTTGTTTACCATCATAACCCTGACTATATATGCCAAGAACCATAACTCTTTCTTTGATTTTTATCAAATTATTGCCCTTTTTCGACTTAGAATTTCAGGTTAAAGTTTTTGTGCAAGCTGGTTACTTTCATACTTCTTGTACTAAAGCTTTGAAACTTGTTCACCATCATGACTCTGACTATGTATGCCGAGAACTCTTTGATTTTTTTTCAAATTATTGCCTTTTTAGACTTAGAAATTAAGGTTAAAGTTTGCATGCAAGAAATTGAAAGCTCATAACTTTCATTCTATTAAAACTACAACTTTAAAACTTTGTATACCTTTATTTTATCATACATCGGGTTGATGTTCAAAAGCAAATAACTCATTCACTAACAACAACACAAATATCAACAACACCACCAAAAACAACATCAAAATCAACAACACCATCAACAACACTGTCAATAACAACAACAACACCATCAACAACAACATCAACACCAACAATAGCAACACCAACAACCAACACCATTACCAACAACAACACCACCACCAACAACAACATCACCAACAACAACAAAACCAACAACACCACCAACAACAACACCACCACCAACAACACCAACAATAAAAACACCAACACCACCACCACCAACAACAACACCACCACCACCACCAACAATAACACCAACAACAGCAGTAACACCACCACCAACAACAACAACACCACCAACAACAACAGCAACCAGCATACCATACTGTACTTCACCACACCACACCACTATAGGTGGGCAGGGATAGTGGGTTGTTGGGTGTGGGATCAGGGGTGTATGGGTTGGGTTATGTAAACCCTCAAAAAACCTTCAAGAATAAATTAAGTGTAATTTATTGATTTCCTAACTTGGATTAAGAACTTTTGTTGATGTGTGTTTGTTGGGGGTGTCATAAACTCCTGAGTCACTCCCCAGTTTAAATGAAGCCCAGTTTAAAATGTGCTTAAATAAGTCTGACTTTTCGAATAGTCGAGCCTGCAGTCGTTTCCGACTGGCTCTTGTATAAAACTTGACTCTGTAAAAAATAAATGATCTTGGTGATCTTCATTTATTCAAAACTAATTGTTATTCTTATTAGAGATGTACGGGGTATACGGTAATGTGAACAAGGAAAACGGATTAACGAGTAAACTGGGGGGTTTTCTCAAAGCGGTTATACTACATGTTCAAGATATACGAAAGTGGACATCGGCTTTCAAGGTGTATTGATTTTAAGGCCAAGCAAATTAATGTGGGTATTTAAGAAATAAAACAAAAAGAACTTCACATTTAGTGGTTTATTTATCATTTAATCACTCTCAGAAGAGCTGATATTTAATTCCCGCAATATTTTAGGCATTTTCTTTTTTAATAATTTATTATATAGTTCGTGATTTTCGCGAACTAATTCCGCCAAAGGGCGTTTACGACGCCTGGCTTGTTGCATTTCGGGCATGTCTTCCTGGTCCGACCCAGACATCTGTGCAGCGATCTGATCCCTTGGATCAAGTGGAACCTCGGGCCGCGCTGGACCGGCAGCCTCTGCAGGCTCTTGGGCCGGAGCTGGGGCTGGAGGTACCGGTCTTTGCTGGATTACAGGCGCAGCAGGTTCCTCTACTGGCCTTGCGACTAAACGTGTCTCCATTAGTCGTATGTCTAGAACAGCTTGCCTAAAATATTATCGTGTACTGTTTTGAATTTATCAATATTATCAAATATTATGTAAATTAATATTGCACGTGTGTGCCAACAACCATTAATTTTCCATTCAAAGTTCTTTAAAAACTTAACAAGTTGGACATTATCAAAGTTTACATCTACAAAATCCGTCGTGTGTTGTATCACTTTATAGTTTCAAATCCTGGTTATTTACTATACAGCTGTCGCGATGACTTCTAAGAAATCTTAACTATATCAACGATGTTTACCTTATATCTACGTTATTAAATTCATTTTGGTTTTTGGACATCAAAGAATGCAGTTTTGTTGACATTCTCTCTCTCAGTTGCTTGTCGCTGGAGTGAGCATATAGTTCACGTGTGTGTTCGTCTAGCACGTGCTGGTTGGCTTTGACTTCAGCTATTACATCTATCCACTTTGACGGATGTGCTAAGTAAGCACGTAGAATGAGAAGAATCTCATCGTCAGTAAACCTAACCTTTCGTCGTCGCAAAATCGTCCCTACAAAATTCAACACAATTATTACGTTTACAAAAATTGGCATCAGTATGTGTAACACTGTATGGATTAGTTTTACGTTCACACCTAAAATATCGTTTACATACGTACATAAAATACGCCTCCATTCTTGCCTGCGTACCTGCCTGTCTGTGTGTGTAACAATTATCACCTAACCTATGCCAATATACAAGTTTGATATCGTGTGTTATGTTTTGATGTGCTATCACCCAGTTATTTATTGTGCTTGGCCTAATTGAACACGAGTAACCTCAATGTGTTACATTCTGTTATGGGATTTGATTTATAAAACCAAGTGCTATAGAAATATCTCGAGGTAAAATATAATGCATGTGAATTATTAATACTGAATTAGTTATAATAAATATTCAATAGTTTGAAAATAAAAAATATTTTACTCACCTTCACCGTTATCCATTATTGTTCACGTAAACACCTGACACGTGTACAAACCCTGAGAGTTTTAATTTGTGGTCATTGTAACTGGCTTTGTACACATGTTTTTATAATAACAGCGTTGTAAAGTGCTGTAAAACAACTTGTTTTGTAAATTATTGGATTTACAATTAACGCCGTAAGTTTGATGCATCTCCGGACGTCTTGCTCGTCCATTCTAGTTTGATTGACGTGCGAATTTTCTTGACCTTATTAAAAAGTAAAAAATAATACAATAGTTGGACTTCAAACTTTGTATAAAATAAAGTTGTCATTTTACAGTTTTTGATATCTTTGAGCAAACCCCTTCAAAATAATCGTATTCCCTATTCCGTGTCCGTATTATGTATACCCCGTACATCTCTATTTATTACTTAATTAAAAGTACTCTGTGTATTAAATATTGTTAAATTTGGATTTATTGAATATTGAAACTGACATTGTGTCATTGTAAAACACAACAATTATTCCTAACGGAAAACGCCACACCTCCAGACACAAAAACAACAACAACAACAGCACACTGTCAACAACAAAATTCTACTCGTTAAATATAACAGACTCGCAGTAAATAGATGGGCAATATCCAAACAGGATCTCAGTACAAGCATGGGCAATACCTATCATCAGCTTGTTGGTATATACATGGGCAGTTCTTAATGAAGTTCTGGTTACAGAGATGGAAAATATGTAAACATCTACATACATGTTAGCAAAACTGGAGCAAAATCATATCAAAATGCCAGGTAAGATCTTCTTAATATATATGGATAGATAGATCATAGAACATTAACAAATCAATTTGTCAAAGTACTTGACAATTAAGACCTTGTGGTATTTTCCTCACAAGTTTCTCACTATTTATCTTGGAGAGCATGCAATCAATATTGTCCTCTGTGCTGCATACATCATAATGTCACATTCTCATTTTACATTGTGTTCGTTCATTTGTCTAATGAATGGTTCTTTATTACAAATACTGTTTGGTTTATATATATATATATATGGGGCTTTTGATTTAAAAAAATTAAACTTGTGCCTTAAGTTAAAAATTAATTTATATTTAGCTGGACTGTATGAAGAATAATGTCGGGATTATAGATACAGCTTTCAAACTTGGTACTGTTATATCCCAAGTGTGTATGCCAAGAACCATAACTTTAACTTCCATTTTGATCAATTTATGACCCTTTTTCAACTGCAGATTTAAAACTTTCTGCACTTCTTCACAATCTTATCACAGGATGCTATATTTCCCCCCCCCCCCCCCCCCCCCCCCCCCCGCAAAAAAAAATAAAGTGAATTAAAAAAAATATAAAGACCCTTAACTAAAATGTTCATTTTTCATTTATGTTTATACTCAAGCCAACAGACTTTTTTGTTGGAGTTGGGGAGGGATACCTTTTCCCCACCTGCCCACAAACTTGCACAAAATTTACTTTTACATTTTTTTATTTTTGTTGTTAAAATCTAACCATTACATTGCCTTAACCTTTTCTTCCATATACACCTTTATGGTGTGGGCAAATAGTGTAGATGCAGATCAACATTGTGATTTATTACGTTATTTCTGACTAAAACACAGAGCAGATGCTGATCATACTACATGGATGTGCCGGCTGGATCTACACCTGTCGCACACATGTAAAAATGCATACATATGGAGAAAAGGGTTAATGTTTTCTTAGTACACCATTTCAGATCCTGCTATTAACAAAAAGTATTCCATGTCTCTGAGTTAAAATGTGTTGATTTTATCAGCTAATATTCAAATGTTTGCAAACAAGCAGTGTCTTATGTTTCAATTTTTTTTTTTGAAATTGTATCCTACTTTCCTATATTTCCATCCCTTCTTGAATTCCGTCCCCCATGAATAAACAACAATTAACAATTGTTATACATCGATTTATATGTATTATTTGAAATAAATACTGTTTAAACCAATTAACAATAGGATGCATGGACTTCCGCACTGTACAAGACGGTAATCATGATATTTTTTTAAGTTACAAAAATGAATTTACTGAAATTGAATTTAAAAATGATAAGAAAACATATTAATCTAAGAATAACTTGTCTTAAAACACACCATGTGCTAAAATAGCTTTTATTTAACCCTTTCCTGTATAGATACATCTTTTTTGCTAGGGCGAACAGTTAAGATCCAGATCAGCCAGCACATCCGTGCCGTCTGATCAGGATCTAAACTGTTCGCTTTTTGATTCATTAGGTTATTTCTGACCAAAATGCGACCAGTGCAGATCCTGATCAGACGGCACGAACGTGCCGGCTGATCTGGATCAACACTGGTCGCACATGCGTAAAAATACGTATCTGTATAGGAAAGGGTTAAATGATAAAAATGTGTCAAGAAGGTTTTGACTTGCTTATCTGCATGGTTTGAACACAACAAGTTTGAAAAAATGAAAAGACATTCCTCACACAGGTTGTTACAGTGATTTGGACATGTTGATAGAAATGTAGCAGCCATTGTTTTCACTAGAGGTGTGTGTCTGTTAAACAACCAAACATGCATATCTAAGCATTGATTTTCAGATTAAATGTTCCATTTCATTGAACAAAGAATGCTCTTTTGAACATCATGCTATTTTGACATTTATATTATCTTATTATAAAGTATTTGACAAAAATTCCATAATGGGAATGGAAATCCAGGAATATGGAATACATGATGTTTTTTAGGGAAATTCTAGTGCCATGGCAATGTACAAGAGAGTAATCATGATATTTTTAAGTTGCAGTTGTTACAAAAATGAATTTACTGAAATCGACATTGGCATTGTTGTTTTTGCTTAATTAGCTAAGCAACAAAACTTCCTTCTTACTTGCATGTCACACTGTATGTGCTCAGTTGCACAAATTAAAATTATTGAGGTGGGTAAGATTGTAAATTTATGAAACACAATACGCATGCTTAAATTTCATTGAAAGTTTAATTTTCACATTTTCCTGTGCCTTAATATGCTAAGTACAGCAGAATATAATTGGCAATAGCTTAGAGATTGGTTCTTCTGCTAGAATTAATTGTCCCTGGAATTGGAAATTTGCTCATGCAGTTATATCACTGATCTGGTATTGAATGAATTAATCTTGCATGATGTATAGTTTACTCCTTTTAATGGAATGGTTTTTGCAGGATTTGCACAGCTAAAATTTGTGCTCTTACTTGGGGAACTGTTTTTACAATAAGAATGTAATATATCCATTATTATAATAATTAGACATAATTGGACTGTGCAGTAGACATATGCTCCAGCTAGTAAGGCAGTAGTTTGAACTACCATGCAAGCCCAGTGATATAAGGGCCAAACACAAGATCTTGGGAGGAAGGGGGTTCAGTGAACAAACAGTCTCACCACCTTTTCTCGCAAATTTTTCTTTGAAGATGAAGCTGACACTGTTCAGCCATGACACAGGAATATTTCTTTTTCATATATCCTTTCCTCTATATTTACACCAATATGGCATTGTCAAACAGTGTAGATCCAGATCAGCCAGCACATCTGTACTATCTGATCAGGATCTACACTGTTCACATTTTGATTTATTAAGTTATTTCTGACAAAAAGCAAACAGTGCAGATCCTGATCAGACAGTATGAATGTGCTGGCTGATCAGGATCTACACTGTCTGCTCACGCAGTATAAGGTGTATGGAGGAAAGGAACTTACAATTATTTTTGATGGATAGTGAAATAACAAGTTGATCAACTAGTAGTTAACAATAGTCATGTATGCAGTAATACAGAAGAGTTGTGCTTCTTTCGAATTTATAGTTGTATTACATTGTAGTGATACTGATACATTAGGTAATACACTCATTACTAACATTTATCTATAATTATATATAGTATTATGGCCCTATTCAGGTACTGACTCAATTATGTCAGATGTTACAACCAATTGCAGTGCATGTATATTGTGCCCAGATGGTTTTATGTGTAAGTTAGAATATTTGGTATTTTAATTGGATTTTACCAATATAATCTTAGCCGGCTTAAGTTTATATATTCAGAAAGAGAGCACCTCTATATACTGAATATGAATAAAAATATCCAGAAGTTCAGAGAAAGATGTGTCCAGTAGGCAGGTTGGGGGGTCTTCTCTGCAAGGGGCCAAGTAGCTTAGTCATGCCTGTTATTTATGCCTCAACAATTGCATGATGATTCTGATAAGAAGGAATAAAATTTCTTATGTAAAATAACATTTTGGGTAAACTGCATGATTATAAAGACATTTTTGACTGGGGATGGTGACTAATTGTATTCTGCCCCTCTAACATACGGAGGGTATAAGCTCTGGCAGGGTAAGGGGGTTTTCAGGTACATGTAACATACGGAGGGTATAAGCTCTGGCAGGGTAAGGGGGTTTTCAGGTACATGTAACATACGGAGGGTATAAGCTCTGGCAGGGTAAGGGGGTTTTCAGGTACATGTAACATATGGAGGGTAAGCTCTGGTAGGGTAAGGGGGTTTTCAGGTACATGTAACATACGAAGGGTATAAGCTCTGGCAGGGTAAGGGGGTTTTCAGGTACATGTAACATACGAAGGGTATAAGCTCTGGCAGGGTAAGGGGGTTTTCAGGTACATGTAACATATGGAGGGTATAAGCTCTGGCAGGGTAAGGAGGTTTTCAGGTACATGTAACATACGGAGGGTATAAGCTCTGGCAGGGTAAGGGGGTTTTCAGGTACATGTAACATACGGAGGGTATAAGCTCTGGCAGGGTAAGGGTGTTTTCAGGTACATGTAACATACGGAGGGTATAAGCTCTGGCAGGGTAAGGGGGTTTTCAGGTACATGTAACATACAGAGGGTATAAGCTCTGGCAGGGGGTTTTCAGGTACATGTAACATACGAAGGGTATAAGCTCTGGCAGGGTAAGGGGGTTTTCAGGTACATGTAACATACGGAGGGTATAAGCTCTGGCAGGGTAAGGGGGTTTTCAGGTACATGTAACATAAGAAGGGTATAAGCTCTGGCAGGGTAAGGGGGTTTTCAGGTACATGTAACATACGAAGGGTATAAGCTCTGGCAGGGTAAGGGGGTTTTCAGGTACATGTAACATACGAAGGGTATAAGCTCTGGCAGGGTAAGGGGGTTTTCAGGTACATGTAACATACGAAGGGTATAAGCTCTGGCAGGGTAAGGGGGTTTTCAGGTACATGTAACATATGGAGGGTATAAGCTCTGGCAGGGTAAGGGGGTTTTCAGGTACATGTAACATACGGACGGTATAAGCTCTGGCAGGGTAAGGGGGTTTTCAGGTACATGTAACATACGGAGGGTATAAGCTCAGGCAGGGTAAGGGGGTTTTCAGGTACATGTAACATACGGAGGGTATAAGCTCTGGCAGGGTAAGGGGGTTTTCAGGCCCTCTAACATACGAAGGGTATAAGCTCTGGCAGGGTAAGGGGGTTTTCAGGTACATGTAACATACGGAGGGTATAAGCTCTGGCAGGGTAAGGGGGTTTTCAGGTACATGTAACATACGAAGGGTATAAGCTCTGGCAGGGTAAGGGGGTTTTCAGGTACATGTAACATATGGAGGGTATAAGCTCTGGCAGGGTAAGGGGGTTTTCAGGTACATGTAACATACGGAGGGTATAAGCTCTGGCAGGTATAAGGGGGTTTTCAGGTATTTGTAACATACGGAGGGTATAAGCTCTGGCAGGGTAAGGGGTTTTCAGGTACATGTAACATATGGAGGGTATAAGCTCTGGCAGGGTAAGGGGGTTTTCAGGTACATGTAACATACGAAGGGTATAAGCTCTGGCAGGGTAAGGGCGTTTTCAGGTACATGTAACATACGAAGGGTATAAGCTCTGGCAGGGTAAGGGGGTTTTCAGGTACATGTAACATACGGAGGGTATAAGCTCTGGCAGGGTAAGGGCGTTTTCAGGTACATGTAACATACGAAGGGTATAAGCTCTGGCAGGGTAAGGGGGTTTTCAGGTACATGTAACATACGGAGGGTATAAGCTCTGGCAGGGTAAGGGGGTTTGTCACTATAAATATTGTACCAAAGGTAATTATACCCCCGCTTCGAAGAAGAGGGGGGTATACTGTTTTACCCTTGTCCGTCCGTCCGTGCGTGCGTGCGTGCATCCGTCTGTTACAAAATTTCCGTCGCAGTTTTCTCAGCAACTATAACATGTAGCAGCCTGATATTTTGCATATTGCTTTATCCTATAGTCCCATGTGGTGTAAAGCAATTTCATGCTCCTTGCTCATATACTTCCTGTTTGCAGAATATTTTAGGTTTAGTTACTATAAAGGTGCATTACATCAACCAAAGGGCATGTTAATTTTCCGTCACAGTTTTCTTAGCAACTATAACATTCAGCAGCCTGATATTATGCATAATGCTTTATCCTATAGTCCCATATGGTGTAAAGCGATTTTATGCTCTATGCTCACCTACTTCCTGTTCGATGAATACTTAGATTTTTACATATAGTTGACATACATGCACAATTTCCGTAGCAGTTTTCTAAGCAACTATAACATGCAGCAGCCTGATATTTTGCATAATGCTTTATCCTATAGTTCCTAATGGTGTAAAGCGATTTTATGCTCCTTGCTCATCTACTTCCTGTTTACAGAATACTTAGATTTGTGCACATAGTTGACATACATGCGCAATTTCCGTTGCAGTCTTCTAAGCAACTACAGTGAAACCTGCCTTAGCAGCCACCTGCGAATAGCAACCACCTGTCTTTAACAGCCAGTTTAAATATGACCTAAACTGACATTTTGTTTTAACTTTTACTGTCTTTAAAAGCCACCTGTCTTCAGCAGCCACTTTTTGTCACTCCCTTAGGTGGTTGCTAAAGACAGGTTTGACTGTATAACATGCAGCAGCCTGATATTTTGCATAATGCTTTATCCTATAGTCCCATATGGTGTAAAGCGATTTTATGCTCCTTGCTCATCTACTTTCTGTTTACCGAATACTTAGATTTGTGCACATAGTTGACATACATGCACAATTTCCGTTTTAGTTTTCTAAGCAACTGAAACATGCAGCAGCCTGATATTTTGCTTATTGGTCCCATATGGTGTAATGCGATTTTATGCTCCTTGCTCATCTACTTCCTGTTTACCGAATACTTAGATTTGTGCACATAGTTGACATACATGCACAATTTCCGTCGCAGTTTTCTAAGCAACTATAACATGCAGCAGCCTGATATTTTGCATAATGCTTTATCCTATAGTCCCATATGGTGTAAAGCGATTTTATGCTCCTTGCTCATCTACTTCCTGTTTACCAAATACTTAGATTTGTGCACATACTTGACATTCATGCACAATTTCCGTTGTAGTTTTCTTAGCAACTGAAACATGCAGCCGCCTGATATTTTGCTTATTGCTTTATCATATATTCCCATATGGTGTAAAGCGATTTAATGCTCCTTGCTCACCTACTTCCTGTTTACCAAATACTTAGATTTTTATATATAGATGACATACATGCACAATTTCTGTCGCATTTTAAAAAGATGCGAACATTATTTCTGTATACTCTGACAAAGCCATATTGCGGGGGTATTAATCACCTTCAGTGATAGCTCTTGTTTGCTGCTTCTTCATGTAAAGTAAATCATGAAAAAAGGTCAGTTCTTATTGAGAGATGCACCTAGATCACAGTGGAAACCTAAAACATAAATAATATTATGTTAATGTGGAACTTGAATGGAGATTTCTTGTTGAGAAAACTTACAAAACTCTTACTTAATAGAAGCCTTTTGCATAAAATCTGTCCAGTAATATAATGGCTTTTTAAATTTACGGCTGTCTGAATTTTACTTGATGTTTTCTGTTTTCAGAAATTGAGAGGCACATCAAGGGCAATAATCCAGAGTTCAATGCCCAGTTTCAATATGCTGTAAGTGTTTCAAACTTTTAATATTTCTTTAATTTCTTCCCCAATTTATAAATTTTTAATATCACGTTCTGTCTTTGTACCAGTTTTGATATGTAGTTCAACTAGTTATTGAGATAAAGTCTTATATATTTAAAAATGTAGTTTGTAACTTAATCATTCATGTTAAACTACAACACAAAAATAACAAAAAATACTGTCTGGTTTGAGAACATTGGTCGAAAATTAATAGCATAGTTTTTTGTTGTTTTTTTTTTCAATTTATCCCTCTGATACCTCCATATATTTGCCTGTATTGCTTGGGCAAACAGTGTAGATCCAGATCAGCTTGCACATCTGTGCTGTCTGATGAGAATCTACACTGTTTTGTTTTTTAGCTCACCTGAGCCATAGGCTCATGGTGAGCTATTGTGACCCGTCTTTGTCCGGTGTCCGGCGTCCGTCAACAATTTCCTTTAAACAACATCTCCTCTGAAACCACTTGATGGATTTTAACCAAATTTGTCCTGAAGCATCCTGGCACTGATGTCTACAAAAGTTGTTCAAATCATGACCACAGGGTCAAGGTCAAGGTCACTGCTGCTAAAAATAGAAATTCAGTCTTTGCTCAATTACTTGAGTTTGCTTAGGGTTATTGACTCCAAACTTGGTGTATGGGTAGCTTATATCAAACGGCAGCTTGGGGTTGCTACCCAGGTGTCTGTGATCAAGGTCAAGGTCACTGTTGCTAAAAATAGAAATTCAGTCTTTGCTCAATTACTTGAGTTTGCTTAGGCCTATTGACTCCAAACTTGGTGTATGGGTAGCTTATATCAAACGGCAGCTTGGGGTTGCTACCCAGGTGTCTGTGATCAAGGTCAAGGTCACTATTGCTAAAAATAGAAATTCAGTCTTTGCTCAATTACTTGAGTTTGCTTAAGCCTATTGACTCCAAACTTGGTGTATGGGTAGCTTATATCAAAAGGCAGCTTGGGGTTGCTACCCAGGTGTCTTTGATCAAGGTCAAGGTCACTGTTGCTAAAAATAGAAATTCGGTCTTTGCTCAATTACTTGAGTTTGCTTAGGCCTATTGACTCCAAACTTGGTATATGGGAAGCTTATATCAAAAGGCAGCTTGGGATTGCTTCTCAGATGTCTTTGATCAAGGTCAAGGTCACTGTTGCTAAAAAAAGAAATTCAGTTTCTGCTTAATAACTTGAGTTTGCTTTGGCATATTGACTCCAAACTTGATGTATGGGTAGCTTATATCAAAAGGCAGCTTGGAGTTGCTACCCAGGTGTCTGTGATTAAGGTCAAGGTCACTGTTACTAAAAATAGAAATGCAGTTTCTACTTAATAACTTGAGATTGCTTTGGCCTATTGACTCCAAACTTGGTATATGGATAGCTTATATCTAGAGGCAGCTTGGGGTTGCTACCCAGGTGTCTGTGATTAAGGTCAAGGTCACTGTTACTAAAAATAGAAATTCAGTTTCTACTTAATTACTTGAGATTGCTTTGGCCTATTGACTCCAAACTTGGTATATGGATAGCTTAAATTAAGAGGCAACTTGGGAAAGCTACCTACGTGTCTGTGATCAAGGTCAAGGTCACTGTTGCTAAAAATAGAAATTCAGTTTCCACTTAATAACTCGAGTTTGCTTTGGTTTTTTGACTCCACACTTGGTGTATGAGTAGCTTATATCAAACGGCAGCTTGGGATTGCTACCCAGGTGTCTGTGATCAAGGTTAAGGTCACAGTTGCTTAAAATAGAAAATAGTTTCCACTTAATAACTTGAGTTTGCTTTGGCATATTGACTCCAAACTTGGTATATGGGTAGCTTATAACAAGAGACAAATTGGGATTGCTACCCACGTGTCTGTGATCAAGGTCAAGGTCACTGTTGCTAAAAATAAAAATTCAGTTTCTGGTTAATAACTTGAGTTTCATACTCAGGTGAGCGATTCAGGGCCATCATGGCCCTCTTGTTTATTAGTTTATTTCTGACCAAAAAGTGATGTGTAGATCCAGATCAGCCGGCACATCTGTTTGATCTTGGGATAAAAGGCGTATATATAGAGGAAAGGGTTATCATCCTTTGAGATTTATTATTCTGTTGGATGTTTTGTATTTGTTTAGTGTTTGTTTGCATTTTCCACTTGAATTGAAATGTTGTCCATAAAATTGTTATAAGAGAGAGTAAAAGTGAAATGATCATAATATTATGTATATATCAAATAGAAACATCTGAGTTTATGGGACAGTTATTCATATATTCATTAACATCAGCCTACAGGCTGTTGTGAAATTAAAAATAATCTGTTAAAAGATATATAAAATTGTATACATATTAACCTAAATTTATGCCCAGTATAAGCAATAATTGTTTCTCAGATTTCCTAAAATGCATTGGCTGGGATAAAAATGGAAACCAATATGCTTTCTCACAATGTGAATTAGAGATCAAAGACTTTTCATCCACACCTTGTCAGTGAAAGTACAGAATAAACAATGTATTAATTATTTAATAACATTTGCATCATATGTAAGTGATTTATCACATGTGTGACCAGTATAGATCCAGATTGGTCAGCATATACATGCTCTCTGTGCCCAAGTTTATAAAACTGAGCATGGAAACCAGTCTCAAATCTCAAGCATCTGATTGGCTGAAATGGCGACCAGTCGCCATTTCAGCCAATCAGATGCTTGAGATTTGAGACTGGTTTCCAATCTCAGTTTTATAACCTCCAGCCCTGATCTGGATCGATACTGGTAGCCTTTTGGTCAGAAATAAACCAAATTAAAACTAAAGCAAACAGTGCAGATCCAGATCAGACTTAATGAGCTGGCTGGTCTGGATCTACACTGTTCTGTTCACTCATGTAGTAAAGAGTTTAGCATGTTCCAGTGGTAAGCCATTTGTGATTGATCAATTATTTTGCTTTCAGAGCCTGGTGCACTATTGACATAACTTTAAACAATTGTAAAATTTTTGCATTCCTATGTATTGAATGCACTGAAATGTAGGGTAAGAGAACTTCAGTTTTAGAATCATAAAATGGGCTTTTGTTCACATTTTCCACCTTTGTTACTGGTAAATAAAGAGCCCACTACAAATTGAGCTATGCTGTGCCATCTGGTACTAACTGGTAAATCATGTAATCTGCCTTTTTAGAAGGTATAATAAAAACAGCCCATACTCAGGCCATACTCAGGCCTTTTTCTTTCTTTATCGGGAATAATTCTTTGTAAAATTGGTTAATATTGGGAAACTGTATGTTGTTGATATTACCATATTGGCAATAGTTATGCAAAACCAAATGGACAACTTCTATTTAAATACACATTTTTCTAGCCATGACATACCTTAAAAAATTCATTGTGTTTTGTATGAAAAATTAATTCTTTTCCTGCATAAATACACATTTTTACACATGTGCGACCAGTGTAGATCCAGATCATGCCGTCTGACCAGGATATGCACTGGTAACATTTTGTCAGAAATAACCTAAAAAATCAAAAAGCGAACAGTTTAGATCCTGATCAGATGGCACAGATGTGCCGGCTGATCTGAATCTAAACTGTTCGCCCATGCAATAAAGGTGTATCTATGGAGGAAGGGGTTAAAATTGGGATATTACATCTATACATGTCTACACTTCATTTTTTATAAACCATACCATGTTGTGATCTTTTTAATCATTGTTAAACTTTATGTATAAAATATGAGCAATGTCTGCAGTAAATGACTTTATTTCAAATCAGATTATTGAAAAAATTATGGGTAATTTAAAATCAGTTCATTTTTAATGAATGAATGAGTCTGGCCAATATATTAGCCCAGATACTTCATTTTTATCTTCACTGAGCCTAGATAAAGTCATCATTGGGAAAATTTCTTTCCAGATTGGGAAAACAAACTCAAATTATTGGAAATGGGTCAAACTATCTGACCTGTGAGAATCCTAGAAAATGGTCTGGGCACTGATCATAGATGTTACCAAACTTGGGCCAGGAGCATACAGTTAATAGACAAATATTTCATGTTCATGATAATAATTTCAGCAATGGAAAATTAGGCTTGAACAAGCCCCTTGTGCATTTACTTACGAAATTTACATATTTTACAATCATTCTTGTCATTTTACATAAAAATATGTTGGCATAGTTTTTTTTCCAAAACAGAAAATTCACAATTCAGTGTTGAATATCTCCAAAACTGTAGTATGAAATCGGCGTCGTCAATAAATTCCATGTCTGTCTGTTTATCATCTAAACTATCTAGAGTTGATCAGACACCTTGAATAGTTTTTACCCTATCCTCCATATATATGCCTATATGGCATGGGCAAAGTGTTTGCTTTTTGATTTATTATGTTATTTCTGAACAAAAAGCAAACAGTGCAGATCCTGATCAGATGGCATTGATGTGCCAGCTGATCTGGATCTACACTGTTGATTCATGTGATAAAAGGAGGAAAAGGTTATTGATTTGTTGTTGTTTTCTTTATTTTGTTATAGAACAACTACATCTGCACCTCCAAGTATAACATATTTACTTTCCTGCCAAAGAACTTGTTTGAACAGTTCCAGAGAATCGCCAACGCATATTTCCTTGTACTCCTCATACTGCAGGTAAGTTTTATCAACAGTGCAATGTTGTCACCATTTAATGACTTTTACAAGGCTGTTGACAATTATTCAGCTATTCAGTTTTTATTAAACAATACATCTTGTATTTCTTGAGATCTTGAAGGATGTGTGTTTGGTTTATACTTTATTATGGTTGGGCTTGTGCAGCTGCAGGGCAATACGGTCATTATTTGCACCAATTCACTTGCAAAATGATTTCACTTAATAATTGTCTTTATACAGAGATGTGATGCTATGTGTAATTGTACGGTATTTTCAGGATTAACCCTTTCCTCCATATATACGCATTTTTACCTGCGACCAGTGTATATTCACATCAGCCAGCACATCCATGCTGTCTGATCAGGATCTGCACTGGTCGCATTTTGGTGAGAAATAACCTAACAAATGAAATAGTGAACAGTTTAGATCATGATCAGACTGCACAGATGTGCCGGCTGATCTTGATCTAAACTGTTTGCCCACGCAATAAAGGTGTATCTATGGAGAAAACGGTTAATATAAATATATGAAGTATACAAAACAACAATTTTTTCCAACCAAGAATAGCAGAAAGGTATATAATAAAAGAGTATATAATACAGTTATTTAACAAGCTGGATTGTCATGGAGGGATCAAAGTCGTTCAATGCTCTGATTTATCCCCCAGCCACTACAGTCAAATCAAATTGGCAGAGGTGATATACAACACAATATTTTAGCCTTTTCAAGAAGAGTTATGTCTGTACTGATACTCATTTTATTATTTGATTTCCTCGAAATAACCCATGTTGATCTTTGATTTTCTTATTCATAATTTTGTCACTTAATATGTATAATGTGTAAGATTATATTTATCTTAACCCTTTACTCCATGGGATATGGTTGCTATCCCTTGGCAACTGTGTAGATCCAGATCAGCTGGCACATCCATGCCTTCTGATCAGAATCTGCACAAAAATAACCCACTATATGCTTTTGGTTTCACTGGGTAATTTCTGACCAAGAATCAAACAGTGAAGATCCTGATCATATGCCATGAATGTGCCAGCTGATCTGGATCTACACTGTTTGCCCATGCTATAAAGGCGAATAATTTTAAGGAGGAAAGGGTTAATAAAACTAGTATAACATCTTTACAATTTATTTGTAATAGTGAGACAGTTTTTGGACTTGGCCTGATCCAGATCAACACCATTTCAATCTTAGCAAAGCAGGAGAAAATGAAGAATAAATCTGTATTTCTCTAGCAACTTTGGTAACACAATATTGTTTGAATTCTTTATTTTATTTCAAGCTTTGAGCTTTTTATTTCCAGCTTCACTAACATAATGGTGTTGATCCAGAACTGACCTTGATTCCAAACTGCATCACTAACTGTATTGGTGAAGAAAATAAAATACATTTCAGTTTCTTCTATTGGCATGTTGGAGTGCATCTGAAATCCTGTTTGATGTTGTTTATAGACTGATCATTTATTTATTTAACCCTTTATCCTATGGAATATGGTTTTTATCCCCTGGTGAACAGTGTACATCCAGATCAGCTGAAAGCAAACAGTGTAAATGGTCAAAGGGCAAGTGCTGGTTGATCTGGATCTACACCGTTTGCTTTTTGATTCATTAGGTTATTTCTGACCAGACAGCAAACAGTTCAGATCCTGATAAGATGGCATGGATTTGAAGGCTGATCTGGATCTACATTGTTTGGACATACAATAAAAGGCATATCCATAGAGTAAAAGGTCCATGCATTACACTGCAGCTAACAAGTTGTCTGAACTTTCTGATACTGTGGAGATTGTTGCATGACCTGGTGAAATGGTTGCATATGGCTGATGCAGATTCCTGCAGTTAACTTACATGATAACAAAGGGGTTAGTTTCATGAAAGTTCTGTATTGGCCTAAAAATTCAAAAAAATATTCCAGTTAATTCTGTATTTCTTTTCATTCTACTAAGATTAAATTTTTATCCAAATTTCAAAATTGAATATTATGTCAGATGTATTTCAGAACTTGAAATGTTGTGAAATGTGCAATTAATGGAAAATTTCAACATAATATATTTTGGTGATTTGGCTTTGACTTAAGTAATGTAAAAAAATTGTTCGATATATTTTTGTTATATTTTTGGTCTAATTTTAGTTTTGGTCAAGCAGTGAGCTCATTTTGATAACTTCACAAATACTTGACTCTGAAAATAATCAATTTGAATGTTTTTGCCAATTTTCCGCATTTTATGCAATCGTGAAGGCCAATTAATTATTAACTGTTTTACAATTGATTGATAAAAAACTATTCACATTGTCTACAATGTAATCATTGTTATATGAAAAAAAGACATTACAATTTGCTGTATATGCCAAATTTGGAATTTGATTATTTTAAGGCCAGTGTCATTCCTTCATGAACCTGCTCCTTTATCAATAGTGTTGCAGTTTTCTTTGCTTTTTGCTGCCTATTCTCCATGGACATAGCTTATATCAATGTGCCATCACCATAGATTCTGATTATCTATGCAGGCTGATCAGAAGTTACACTGTTTGCCATAGATTGATTACGTAAATACTGACCAAGAGGTGAACAATGTACATCCAGATCAGACGGCATGGATGAATTGACTAGATCTACATTGGTTGCACAATTTGGATATAAGTCATTTCCAAGAAGTAAAGGTTTAACTGATGTATATTGAGCTTGTCTCGTGCAGTAGAAAAGTGAAGGGATACTGCTGCATGATGAGGATTGCCAGAGTAATTTTCTATCTCAACCTGTTATTTCATTGGTTGCAGCAATTTAGGGACCGATTAGCAAATGGTGTAGAACCTCATTTGAATGCACACATGTGCAGGCTGATCTGGTTCTAAATTTGTTGCAAAATGTAACGTAACTTTTAAGTGCTACTTGGGTTAAAACTTATAAATTAACAGTTTTGAGTAGATAAAAAATTGTAATGAAAAATGTAATTCCTACAATGTGCAAAAAAGTTTCTACTTATCAAGGATATTGTGAGTTTTTTTTCTGTTCCTAAAATTGTGTGATGTGTTTCAGCAGATGAGAGTTGTTGCATGCAGCACGGGCATCAAGTTTTGGATATGTTTGTAATTGATTATTGACTTAATGATTGCTGTTTTCTTCCAGGGTAGATAGAATCTATGTGTTGTCTGTTTTAGAATAGACAATAAAAAACAGCCTGTTGTCTTGTTTAGTTTTAAGTGAAGTTATTTATTTTTTAGTTATTTGCCCAAACTCAGGTATTTAGGCCTTCTGGAACAAAATAGTTATAAAAAGTATTTGTTTTTCGCAATAGAAGTCAACATAGACAGATCTGTCTCTGAGTGAAACTTCTGGCTGTAGATCAGCATAATACCAGTGGTGACAGATTTTTCTAAAGCTCCTGAAATATTCCACATTTTTGCTTATGTTCTAAAGTAAAATTTGTTTTTGAACCATTTTCCAATAAGGTCATTAAACTTTTTGTATGAATTAACTAAAATTTTGATGTTAAAAAGCATTATTGCTTTCCTGATCACACTAGCTTTTACAAATGATGTCAAGCAAATGGATGGCAAGATAAATTGCTCCTGCTGCTCCATATATCATCGACTTAGTGCAAAAACTCAATAACTACAATAAATTTCTGTTGCACTAAGTGACTTTTTGCAATAAGCTGACGATATACAAGTTTAATTGTGTGTGCAACCAGTGTAGATCCAGATCAGCCGGCACATCCTTGCCATCTGCTCAGGACCTGCACTTGTCACTTCTCGGTCAGAAATAACCAAATGAATTAACATGTATAAGCAAACAGTCTTGATCCTAATCATGGCACATATGTGCTGAATGATCTGGATCTACACTGTTGGCCCATGTGATAAAACCAGTTACTATGAAGTACAAAGAGTTAAATAAGCATTTTTTGAAGAGAGGTAACATTTCACTTGCCCAGCAATACTGTAGATTTATTTACCTGGTATGCAAGAAATTTTATAAGTAAGTTTAGTTTGAACAATGAAGGCCTAAATGATTGATGTTTGGGCAGTTTGTGTGAATGATGATTATGTGATGATGACACTGATGATGATGATGATGATTACATTCTGTATATTCTCCCTACAGCTTATACCTCAGATCTCGTCTCTACCATTTTATACCACGCTTGGCCCTCTAGCCGTTGTGCTTGGTATGACATGCGTAAAAGATGCCATAGATGACTACGTAAGTGGCTGATGCTCGCTGACAAACTGTACTCTGCTTTGTGTGAACTTAGTTTTAATTCTTGGGAAGGAATTGGTAAACAGAACATCTATAGAACATAAATCTAAATTATCCTGTGGCTGAACTGTGTGTTATCTTTACTTAGGAACATTTTTTTGTGATTGAACATAAAATCTTGAAATATAAGAGAATGTACTTTGTAATTAGAATGATTTACTGATTCTGTCCCAAAGGGCTCTTGAGTAGAATTGCTTACATGTCTTATTTAACTTCATTTCTTACATTAGCTAGATTCTTCAGAAATAACATTGCCTTTCTTTGAAACACTTGAAACTTTCATTCTGAAGTAGATTTTAATTGGATAGACAATTTGAAATGAATTTCTGTTATAGATTCAGTTTAATTATAAGTTTGTAAAATTTTAGGAAGAGCATTTAAGGATTTCCCTACACCAAAACCAATGTTTTTGAAGAAATTTATAATTTTTGGCCTAAAAAGTGTTTTGCTCTCACTTCCATAAAAAAATTTTGAATGAGGTATGTTATAATTATAGACAGTGAAAGAATTACAGATTTATTAGCATCAAATCCTCAAATTTAGTATAATGAGATTTTCAAGTTGTAAAGGTTTTGCTATTACTGTGTGTGCTAGTAACTCTAGAATAGTGGCACCTGTCTATGCATCAGATTGTATTTGGTTCCTTTTTTCTAGTATAATCTTGCAATTTGGTCAGATATCTTCAAACAAAACTTTTTTTGCATGATGTTAAATATAACTTTATATAAAATCATTTATTTTAATAGTAATTATTTAAATAGAAAGAACCCCCCCATGGAACCTTTTTCCCCATTGATATAATTCTGTGAAAAGGATATGTCTGGCCAAATATTCCATGCTATATTATTTCCATAATGTATAAAATGTTAGATTTTGTTCAGGTTGGCAGCATCATGTATAACTTTGCTTTCTGTGTGTGTGTGTAACCATTCTGTTTAATCACATTGTATGTACTCTACTTTTTTTCAGAGTGACTCACCATATTTCACAAAATCACAGAATATTATTTGTTCTCACTATGTTTGAAGACTGTCTGCAAATTGACCTGACATTACAGCAGTCAAAAAACAGTTCAGGGTTGAAGGTTTTAAAACTGAGATTGGAGACCAGTCTCAAATCTCAAGCATCTGATTGGCTGAAATGGTGACTGGTTTCCATTTCAGCCAATCAGATGCTTGAGATTTGAGACTGGTTTCCATGCTCAATTTTATAACCTTGTGCACAGATATCTTCTATTTGTGGGAGGTGCAATTTTTAATGGGAGGGGCAAATCACTGAATTTGTTTAATGACTGTATAAGCAGAATGTCATCAAACATGATAATTGACTGGGATACAACTCCTAATGATGTACACGTTTCGTCTCATTGTTTATTGACAGTGATTAAAAAGTAAGGTTGGTCTGTTGGTTGAAATTTTCAGAAATAACCATTTACTGCATGGGAAATGGCAATTTTGCTGTGGACAACTAGTGTAGGTCCAGATCAGCCAGCACAATCATATATTATTTCTGAACAGATGTGCTTGGTGATCTCTATCTACACATTCTGGTCTCTAATGTGATAAAAGGAGTAACCATGTAGTTGTTAAGAGAGGGTTAAGAGAGGTTTTTGCTATATTTGCAGCAGGATTTTTTTCCTCACAGACTATATTGTGAGTACATGTATAACATAATGCATTGCTGCCTAGTGTGTGTATGTGGAAAGCTGATTTTGAACATATTTGTCAGTAAAAGTCAAGAATTATCACAGAAGTATGACAGTTCTATTGAATTTTTTGTATTCTTTAATCTGTGTACACTGCAGATCTCTTATATTGCTATCCATTATTTTGCAATGTCCAGTATATCTTGCATGGAATCCTGTTTTTAAACTCTGTTCATATAAAACGGTAACAACAGTAATATTATCTCATTAATATCTTATGTTTTTATTATTTGAAAAATTCACTCTGTGGATGAGAGTGCATGTGCGAACAATTGGAATTTTATTCACAAAGCATTCGGCAGATTAATTGATGGTTGATTGTAACTGAAACTAGAGAAAAACAATTCTTGTTAGTTTTTTATTATGTTATTTTGAAAGTGACCAAAAGAAAAAAGGCAGAAGGCAAAAGAACCACTTTTTGCTAGTCGCCGTTCTTCCAAAAATGTTATATGATGCAACTAATTATAACAAAAAAACTTTAACATTAATATTATGTTTGTTTTTGAATGAAGTGATTCGAACATTCAAATGATAAAATAGGTGAAAAATGCCATCCCTAGATATAACAGATCTGCAGTGTATTAAGGTATAGTTATAGATTAAATTTTAAATTTAATGAAGAAAAAAAGAGAAATGTTTTGATAAGTACATTGATACTTCAAAAGAAGCATTGTCCACGAAGCTAAATTGGAATATCGAATAACACTTTTCCAAATCTAGTTTTGTTTATCCTGTCAGTAGACAAAGAGACATATTGAGCTGTTATGTTTAGGGGTTTAGGGGCTATGAACTGACCCATAATACACTTGTCTCTCGCAGCTTGTCCCGGCCATATCCTCTCTGACCCCTCTCACCACTGTCATTCCCCTGGTTGCGGTGATCAGTTTTTCCGCAATTAAAGATGCTCTTGATGATTATGTAAGTTGATCTTTAACAGCTTTTTCTCTTGTTGAAGTTTATCTTCTAACAGTAAATAGATTGAAAACTTTCTATGTTTGATACCTTGTTATTACATAAATAAATTATACCAGTATGTAAAATAATAAAAAATCTATTTTGGAAAGTGATGTAGATTGCGTGATCTATGTTTATGCTATTGGATAGTACAATAGATGTTGATATGACGAAATTTTTCATAAAATGTTTTCTTAACTTGAAAATCATTATCTCCTCACTTCACTTGAAACATTCTGTCCTAAATCCTCAAATTGAAAACACAGCATTGTATGAGCACACTTTCAGTGACTATTTTAGCATCAGTTTTAATATCAGTATATTAATCATAATGTCAGCAGAATAAAAATGCCATATCAGCAGAATAAAAATGCCATGTTGGCAAAATAATAATGCCATTTCAGCTCAATCTTAACGCCATGTAAGCAGAATAATAATGCCATATCAGCAGAATAATAATGCCATTTCAGATGAATCTTAATGCCATATGAGCAGAATCTTATTGCAATGTCAGAAGAATCTAAATGCTGTATCAGAATATCTTAATGCCATGTTAGCAAAATAATAATGCAATATTATCATATTAATCCTAATGCCATTTCAGCATAATAATAATGCAATATTATCATATTAATCCTAATGCCATTTCAGCAGAATAATAATGCCATATCAGCAGAATAATAATGCCATGTCAGCAGAATAATAATGCCATATCAGCAGAATAATAATTCCATGTCAGCAAAATAATTATGCCATTTCAGTTAAATCTTAATGCCATATCAGCAGAATAAAAATGCCATATCAGCAGAATAATAATGCCATGTCAGCAAAATAATTATGCCATTTCAGTCAAATCTTAATGCCATGTCAGCAGAAAAATAATGCCATATCAGCGGGATAATAATGCCATATCAGCAGAATAATATGCCATGTCAGCAGAATAATTATGCCATGTCAGCTGAATCTTAATGCCATTGTCATTTGCCTTTCCGTGACTAACATAACATCCATAGAATTATTTGATTGTTTTGCATTTCTAAGCGTCTAAGCAAAAGTTTAATTTCAATGAAAAGATTTAGATTTTCAATGTGCTAAAATTCTGAGAGGCACTGCTGCTAATTATTAACTAGATTGTTTGCTTACTTGGTTAAGTTTTATTTAAAATTTGTTTAAAAGTTTTCACTTGTTGAAAATTGTTTCATAACATTTATGTTCTCCTAAAAGCTGCATGTTTAATCAGCAATGACAGTAGAAGAAAATTAGCTGAATCAAAACATTTTGTTTAATTGTCTGCTGTAAAAACTGTCAAACCTTTACTCCATTATTACACCTTCATTGCATAGACAAACAGTGTAGATCCAGATCAGCTGGCAATCTGTGCCATCTGATCAGAATCTACAGTGTTGGATCCATTAGGTTATTTCTGATCAAGATGCAACCATTTCATCCTAATCAGATGGCCCAATGTGTTGGCTGATCTGAATCTACACTTGTCACACATGCATTTAAATGCATACATATGGAGTAAAGGTATTATACTATCAGGACAAGAGATATGATAATAAATTTATTGAATTTGAAACCAATACTTTTTAAGAAAAAAAAACATTGTTGACAAAATCTTAATTTTCACAGTATAACTCCATAATATACATGTAGTTCAGTTTTATTGTATTTAAAAGTAAATGTTAAATTTTGTGTGACTGGTGTTTTCAGCGAAGACATAAAAGTGATGACCAAGTTAACAATCGGAAGTCCATGGTGCTGCGTAACGGGAAAATGCTGGAGGAACAGTGGCAGAAAGTTGTTGTCGGAGACATTATCAGAATGGAAAACAATCACTTTGTTGCTGTAAGTTTGTCACTAACCCTTTCCACCATATGTACAGGTTTTTAAGTGTGTGCAACAAATGTTGATCCAGATCAGCAGGCACATCCATGCTGTCTGATCAGAATCTACAGTGTTTGATTTTTGATCAGAAACAACCAAATAAATTTTAAAAAAGCTAACGGTGCATATCCTGATCAGACAGCATGGATATGTCGGCTGATTTAGATCTACACTGTTTACCCATGCCATAAGAGTGTATAATGGAGGAAAGGGTTAAAAGTAATAATTGGTGTCTTTTTGTAAATCATATGAAAAAAGAGATGACTTTGATGTGAAAATGACCTTCATTACATTTTGCTGCTTGTCAACATGTCATGCTTCTTTCCAATTTGTTAAAGTTGTCAATTTTTACTATTCTGCATGTACAAAACACTATATAAAATTTTTTTAGAACAAAGTTTTATTAAAAAAATTGTAGTATGAAGGTTAATGTACCGCCATTTAATAAATGATAAATAATATATATGTCCCTCTGAACAAAGAAACTGATGCTCTGAGTGCATTATAATATGTCATCAATGCTCTGTAGGCAACTTGCAGACTTCCTGATGTTACTAGATATGCCTGGACATTTTGTTAGATAATCTAGATCATTGATTGTCACAAAACAACTCTTCTCTGGCCCAAGAGACCTGTGCCCAAGGTTATAAAACTGAGGTTGGAAACCAGTCTCAAATCTCAAGCATCTGATTGGCTGAAATGGTGACCAGTCGCCATTTCAGCCAATCAGATTCTTGAGATTTGAGACTGGTTTCTAATCTCAGCTTTATAACCTTGGACCCTGGAAAATGTCTAATTAAATGCTGCATCAGCGGAGAAGGCTTTATTCTTTCAATGTCTTTAGATAAATTGGGATTTTGTCTCACTAATCGGTTAACAATATAATGGTGATGAGTTTGTGTTTTGTCAGTTGATTGGCATTATTGCTTGTAAACCTGCCTGTACGTTCTGATGTCCTATGTCTCTATTGGTCCGAGACATGTAATAAAGTTGTAGCATTGGGTCTGTCACAATCTGTTAACCCTTTCCTCCATATGTACACCTTTATTGCTTGGGCAAACAGTGTAGATCCAGATAAGCTTGCACATCAGTGCTGTCTGATCAGGATCTGCATTGTACGCATTTTGATTTATTAGGTTATTTCTGACCAAAAATAGATCATTGCAGATCCTGATCAGATGTCATGGATGTGCTGGCTGATCTTGATCTACACTGGTTGCACATGCGATAAAATGCATATTTTTGGAAGAAAGGTTAATAGCATAAGCATGGCATTTTAGCTGTTGATCAACATAGCTGCTAATGGATTGACTGACAACATCTAGCAATGTCATTGACATTTGATTGATTAGTTGGTCAGTGACACAGAAGTACTGCTAATTAGTGTAATTATAAATGAGTAAAAGCCTTGATTTTCATTGATAATGAAGCTCACAAATTACCAGCAACAAGAGTAGTAGTACCTTAAAAATAACATAACATGGTAAATAAACAAACCAATATGAGGTGAACAAATCCATTATCCGTTTTCTTCCTTGTATATGGCTGTTGTCCATGGGCAAACTGTGTAGATCTGATCATCTGGCACATCTAATCTTGATCTAACATGCGCTAAAACCCTTATATATATATATATGGAGTAAAGGGTTATATAACCCAGCAGCAGTCAACTTAGCATGGTGATTGTAAGTACTTGCCATACGGCTAGCTTTTGTGGTGTCATAGAGTGCTTGACCCAAGATAAGGTGTGAATTTTTCTGAGCTATCTGATCTGGATCTTCACTGGTTGCTTTTTTGTCGGAAATAACCTAATGAATCAAAAACAGTGCACATGCTAATCAGATGGCACACATCTGCCAGCTGATCTGGATCTTCACTGTTTGCCTGTGGCATAAAGCCATATATCCCATGGATTAAAGAATGAAACAGAATTATAGCAAGTAAAAAGTATTAAGGTTTGAACATTGATGCAGCTAGTGATTTAAATTAGCACTGACTTCAGGAGATGGTAATAACATTTATTGACCTTGAGGATGATAATGTCCTGAATGTTCCAATCTGACCAATATAATAAGTTTTATCATGGGTGAGATTGAAATCCCTAATTCAAGTGAGAGCTGAAGCAAAAAATGAGAGCTGTCAAGTGACAGTTGATGAAGTGCTGGAGGCTTTAATCTGATTAGATCTGTGCATCTTTTCCAGGCTGATCTATTGTTGTTGTCCACAAGTGAACCTAACAGTTTATGCTACATTGAGACTGCAGAATTAGATGGGTAAGTACCAGGGCCCGATTATAAAATTAAATCTAGAGATCAGTCTCAAATCTCAAGCATCTGATATGCTGAAATGGCAACTGGCCGCCATTTCAGCCACTCGGATGCTTGAGATTTGAGTCTGATCTCTAATCTTAGTTTTATGTGGCAGGGCCCAAGATAATAAAACTAATATTGGAGACCAGTCTCAAATCTCAAGCATCTGATTGGCTGAAATGGCGACCAGTCAGTTAGCTTAAGATTTGAGACTGGTCTCCGGATTTAGTTTTATGATCTTGCAAACAGATAACTAAGGTTTAGATAGGAAGTATTGCTCTAACAAATTACTTCATTCTTCAAGTTAATGAACACATTCCTTATTAAGCTAATGAACTGTTTTTTATACAATGGTAAAACATGTTTTGCCTTAGAAAATTGGAAATCAACTACACTGTCTGTGAGGGATAATCAAATTTAGATTTGCATTTTCCTGGAGAATAAAAATAACAGTTCAGTCCAAACAATATTTATTGCCAGAGATAACAATGAAATAACATTAGCATGGATATCTAACTGACATGAGTGTGTTACAGAATCTTAATATAGATGAAATCCATCAAACATGATAAAATATTGCAGGCTCAGACTGATGAAGCTTGTTTATTCATTTACTCCTTAAGTATATGTATTTTATCACATGTGAAACCAATGTATATCCAGATCAGCTGGCATTTCCATGCAATCTGATCATGATCTGCACTGTTCACTTTTTGGTCAGAAATAACATAATCAAAAAGGGAACAGTGCAGATCCTGATCAGATGGCACAGATATTTGAAATACAAATGATGTTTGAGCACACAGTACTCCTCTGAAGACTGAGTGTGTGTTGCTTTCATTGTTTTATAACACAATATAGGATACACAGTCATCTTAATCATTTTTCTCAGAGTTGTTAGATGTATTCACTAAACTTTCTTCCATGACAAAATACAACATTTTGATAGCCTTTTTAAACACTTTTAGATATGCTGTAAAATCACTTGCGCGCTTAAAAACTGGTTTTTATTATTTGGCCATCAGAAAATTATAAATAACCTGGCATTATTTGATTTTTCAGTGAAACCAACTTGAAAGTACGGCAAGCATTAATAGAAACTGCAGAAATGGGAAATGACATAGAACAACTGTCCAAGTTTGATGGTAATTGTTCACAATTGTTGCTCCTCTTTAATTTCATTGAATTTGAATTTTTCAAAAAAATTACTGGATGGTATGAAATTCCAAATCTGGAAGAAAAATAGTATAAAAGCGGAAAAGAATGTCCTCTGGAAACATGCATCTGACTGTTCTGACATATAAATTTGCACAGTTTACAGACAGAAACGGAATATTTGCTCTGGGCTGGAATAAAATGTACCAAATTGCCACTGCAACACTTGTTTATATATTTTATGTTCTCATTGATATTTAAACAAAATTGTGTAAGACCTGTTTGACTTTGTTGTTTTAATTGAACTGAAAATGTTTTGAATTCAGTATTAAACAGCACATTGTATTTTAGGTGAGATCAATTGTGAGCCACCTAATAACCGTCTCCCCAAGTTTGAAGGAAAGCTTACATGGAAGGGAGAGACATACTCCCTGGATAATGATAAAATTCTGCTGCGTGGGTGTGTGCTGCGGAACACCCAATGGTGCTACGGTATGGTCATCTTCTCGGGTCATGAATCCAAACTGATGATGAATTGTGGGAAAACAGTTTTTAAGAGGACCAACATAGACAGACTGATGAATGCTCTGATTATTGGGGTAGGTAACACTTACTGGGCCCAAAATCATAAAATTAAATCAGCAGACTGACTCAAATTTTAGTTTTATGATATTTGGCCCTGAAAAGTCTACTTCTGATTATGATTTGACTGAAGTTGTCATTAGATTTTACTTCTGTTTTAAATGTTGGAGAATTATGAAGGCTTTTGTATAGAAAGTTGTAGACTGTGTGGTGTTCTTTAATAGCATATAACAGAGTGACATAGAGAAAGATGAAGAACTTTCCAAAAAGTCTTAATCTGAATATAATTGAAGTTGTGATTTGATATAACTTGGTTTGACATGAAGATGGATTCTGATGCTTGTCAGTACATGTGACGGCACAATATGGCTGACAGAGTCACAGAGCTGAACATGAAAACCATCTATAACCCTTTATGGATAGAGGTTTAATCACACTTTGTCCAATTTGTCCATTTTGTTCAGGTATTCTTACATACCGTGTAAGTATTTCCGCGTGTTTTACCGTGAAAGAAAATCTTTTCCCTAGGGAAAAGATAACGTTCGCGTGCTACACAAGTGACGTCACGTCTTCAAATATCTGATGTAATTTATTCAAGTTAGTGACGTCATTTAGAAAATAAGGTTTACGTTAATGTCAATATTTCAGAGCCTCGTTCCCGCAAAACAGTTCCCCCTCGGTGACAGATTTTTCAATCTTCACCTCACACTCATGCAAGATACTTATAATGTATATTTACTGAATGTATAGGCGCTCAACATTGTGTTAATATATTTCAGATATTTATCTTCCTGTTAAGCATGTGTCTGATATGTACAGTGGCTTGTGGCATCTGGGAGATCGCGTTCACTGGTAATCACTTCCAAGTTTACCTCCCCTGGGAGAGCTACATACCGGGAACAATTCAAGGGACAAAGAGTGGCTCAGCTGGTGAGGGCTCTACCACCATATCCCTTCTGGTCTTCTTCTCCTATATCATTGTCCTCAACACTGTGGTGCCAATCTCCTTATATGTTAGGTAAGGCTTCTTATTGTGTTAACCCTTTATAAATCAAATGGGTAACCAGTTTAGATCCAGATCTGTAAGCACATGTGAGTCATCTGATCTGGAACTACGATGTTGTCTCCTGGTCGGAAATAACCTGATGAATCTAAAGCAAACAGTTAAGATCCTAATCAGACATCACGGACGTGCCATCTCATCTGGTTCTACACTGTTCACCCATACCATAAACAATATGGAGGAAAGGGTTATATTGTTTCCATTCTTAAGACATCTACAATTTTAATTCAAAAACATACAAAAATCTCTATTAACTTTATATTTGTGTCAATATTTCTAGCATTTTCTAATGAATACATTGCAAAAAAGGACTCCATTCAGCAACAATTTTGATGCAATAAAATTTGCTTCAAAAGAAGAAAGAGGGAATAAATAATGTGATGTAATCATTAAAAGACATCTCAGATACTCTGCTACAAGCAGCATATTGCTGCTGTCAGATTGATGCAGACAGTATTAATTTAGTAGGATTGATTATTCAGTTCTTGCTAATGCTTTATCCACAGATGAATAACTGATTTAATGTTTGATTCAGATTATTATTTACAGATCGTTCACATTCAAGTTGCTAGATAATCCAAATTGTGTAACAGCTGGCTTTTCATCCCTGCTAATAATGATATTGGGTGGGCGTAGATATTTGTCCAGCAGTATGAGTAATTTGCAGGAATTTGACTATTATATTTTCTATCATTTAATAGTAACAGAACTGCAAATGTCAAAATTTAGAACCTGTGTAAACCTATAAACGAGCAGTCCATACAGGTTCTACACCACTGTTTCCATATTTGTGCAAAAGCCTTCCTTAAAAATAATATAACATAAATGGACTGACCGAGTTTCCACTGTAGGTGTTTCTATGACATAAACATGTTAAGCATAAAGCTGATTTTTTTTTTTTCAGTTTTTGACATCTGAACATGGATAACAACATGTTTGTTATTTTTAACAGTAAGGTACCTGGGATAAAGTATAGAGTAACCTTAAGAACTTCATGAACAGCATGCTGAATTATCCAGCTGGTTAACATTTAGTATTTAATTGACCTTATGGTTTTAACTTACTGTTGAGATATTCTTCACTGTTAAGATGTAGTACCCCAGTAACCTGATGTTTATATTTTAGTGTTGAGATTATCCGGATGGGTAACAGCTTGTTGATTAACTGGGACAGCAAGATGTACTATGATCCCAAAGATGATCCAGCCAAAGCTCGGACAACTGCACTGAATGAGGAACTGGGGCAGATTGAGTATGTCTTCTCGGACAAAACTGGAACTCTAACTCAGGTACAGTATGCAGAAGTATCAAAATGAACCAGCCACTGGCAGATTTGATGAGTTAACACAAGAAAACTGTGGGTTAGAATTTTCATTTAACTATTAAAATCACATTCTGTTTCAAAGGATTTATTACTGATTTCTGCGGGATTTCTGTATGATTGTTGGAAACTGACATTATTTCCAATAAAATCAGCCAATTAGAAGTGTATACCTCTTGGGGCTACAATATTCAAAGAAAATCAATATAAAACATCAACTATCAACATCTTTTTTTGGTTGCCAAACAAATATGACACCACCCTATGTGTCAAAGCAGCTGCCCTTTGAGCATTTTTAAAAAAACATGGATAATTTATATAAATTGGCAAATGTTTCTTCAGAGGTGTTTTCCTTATTCTCTGTTTTAACCCTTTCCACCATATATACACATTTTTACGCATGTGTGACCAGTGTAGATCCAGATCAGCACATCTGTGCCGTCTTATCAGCATATGCACTGGTCTCATTTTGATCAGAAATAACTGAAGAATCAAAAAGCAAACAGTACAGATCCTGATCAGACAGTACGGATGTGCCGGCTGATCTGGATCTACACTGTTCGTCCATGCAATAAAGGTGTGCCTGTGGAGGAAAGGGTTAATAAAATCAGAGTAGAATAGACTTGCATTGAGAGATATTCACCTAATACAAAAATCTGGCTCTCAGATTGACATATTGGTCCAAGACTAAACAACTTTCTCATGTAGGGTTAGAAAAAAATGGACATTTAGTCACGGAGCCTTTGCCATACTTATGTAAATAGATTTGATGAACACATCATAGGACTAAAATTTCTGTATTGATTTCAAATGGATTGATCATTTCTTGACATGTTAATTTAGGTAGGAATTTACTTGAGTGTGTGAAGCAACAAACAAATCAGGATTGCAAACTAACATTTAGCTTTATCAGAGAGTTTGAGTATGTGAATTTTTGTGTTTAATTTTGGTATTTGGTATTCTTTCCATGACTTTATGTGCTAAAATTATTGCTTTTATTTCAGAACATAATGGAGTTTAAGAAGTCCTCAATCAATGGTAAATCCTATGGAGATTATGTCAATGCTGAAGGACAAGCTCAGGATATTACAGAGGTATGTTCCTGTAGTGAGACAAGTTTTGTGTCTGGATTTTGAAAATGAAAGCAATTTAAGTTACTTTAACCATGTAAATGGATATTATTCACATGTCACCATGATATTATGCACATGTCACCAGTGTAGAGTGTGTAGATTTCTATAAGCTGGCATATTCATGCCATCTGATCAGGATCTACACAGTTCGCATTTAGATTCATTAGGATATCTTGCTGAGAAACGAACAGTGCAAAAACGCAAAAAAAAAACCATATAATATTGTTCTTGATCAGCTTGCACCTCTGTGAAATCTGATCAGGATCTACATTGTTTGGATTTAGGTTCATTTTGTTATTTCTGAAAAAGAAGCAAACCTTGTAGATTCTGATAGACTGGTGCTCGATTCCAGACTTGACCTTAAGTAACAGTGAATTTTGCAATATAGCAGCCATTAGTTAATTTACTCACTCCCTTGCTAGAAGATAAAAGAGAAAGAGAGCAGATGTTCTTGTTTTTGTTCTTAAAAGTGAAAATCTCCACTGAATAGTTAGGAAATTATTGAAAATAAAAGAATTATGACACTCTGTCATTTAAAGAAATATGAACAAAGTATAATTGTAAGTATCTTTACACCTATGCTGGCGAGGTATTTATACAATCTTTTATCACACAGAATTAACCTATGTTGTTTCAGGATTTGGTTTTTGTAAATGATTCAACTAACATAAATGACAGTGAACCGGTAAGGGTCTGTGAGGCATTCTAGGGTCTGCTATTGCTCTTGTTCGTTGCCTACTGAATCTGTACGTTGCTGAGTGTACACAAATCAGCCCTACATTAAAGTTCCCTACTGAAATCTTTGTTAGAGGAACTTTCATGTGCATTTATTGTTTGTTATAATTCTCAACATAAAATATTAGGTTGAATTAATGGATTCACTTTATGCTTGAAATAGTAGTTCTCTTTCAATATTGACTTGTTTTTTAACAAAACATATAAATTCTGTTTTCATGCATATTATCATGTCCAAGTTAACTTTTTCCAAAGCTGTGTTTGTTATGATCATTCAGATATTTGTGCATGTTGTCTGCTTGGACAGCACTTGACTGCTCTGTGGGGTCTGTAAAATATGTTTGGTATTCCGCAGCAAATTCTGTCTTTCCTGGTGGTTGATAACTTTTTTCTGTTTTGTCCATATGTAAGGCTCTCAAATATCTCTCATTCTTGAAAAAAATAAAAACTGGTTAACATCATGCTCTGGGTAATATCATTCTGTATAAATTTTATTGCGTGGGTGACCAGTGTAGATCCTGATCAGCCACAACATCTTATCTGGATCCACACTGTTCTCACTTGTAATAAAAGTCGTATATACAGTGGTGTAAAGGGTTATAATAGTAAAACATCAATTCTTTGATTAAAATCATTAAAAAAAATTAAAAATTCATTTTGAATGTTTCTGTCTTCATTATAGACACTGAAGTGTTTGGAGTATAGGCCTCAAGATTGTAAAACTGAGACTAAAAACCAGTCTCAAATCTCGAGCATCTGATTCACAGAAATGGAGACTGGTTGCCATTTCAGCCAATCAGATGCTTGAGATTTGAGACTGGTTTCAAATCTCAGTTCTATAATCTTCTAGTCTAGGATTTTTATTCTATATTTTCAGAATACTCCTAAATGTGACTTTTCTGCGAACAAGTATTCAGAGAGTGGGTTTGAGTTCTATGACCAGCGGCTTCCAGACATAATAGCCAAGAAAGATCCCAATGTTATAAACTTCTTCAAGTTGCTAGCTCTGTGTCATACTGTGATGCCAGAAAATACAGATGATGGTGAGTGATTTTAGAGTTCTGGGCTGAAGGTAATAAAACTGAGATTTGAGACTGGTTTGCATGCTCAGTTTTATAACTTAAGGCACTGCAATGACATCCAGTTCGATTGCTGAACCTTTGTTTCCCAGGTTTGGTACCCATTTGAGTTTGAACTCTAAATCCTGATGACTCGGGTCTGTTACCACAGAAACAAGGTGTGATTTTTAGGGTCTGGTAGTTTGAACTTTGAAAATATAGTTACCCAGGAGGATACTGTAAAACTGGTTTTATTCGCGTTAGTTTTATTTTCGCTAATATTCACAAATTGCTTACCTCGCGAATTCATAAATATCGCGAATATATGATGAGTTTTGATATATCCGATAAAAGTATCCAAAAAGGCGCAACTTAAAATAGAACTGTTAATCACTTTAAAAACCACATATAATTCCTATATGGCCACCATTCAATTATTTGATTTACCGGTAATTATTTAAATAAATTTGGCAAAAATTATAAACGATTATTTCCTTAAACTATGTTGTGTAAGTTTTGAGTAATTTATTCTGATACTGGAAACAATATAGCTATTGTCAGCGTTGTTTGTTATATTTCACACCTAAACAAAAAGCAGCTTGCATAACAATATTGTGTTTATTGATAGTAAATTGCTATATATCTGAGTAAGGACAATGGTATTTATCTGTACCATTTGCAAGTGTTTTACGATGAAATCATGATCACGGTAATAAACTATACCTTTATACTTTCGGTTTCGAGTCTGACGACGTCGCGAATTCTTAAATACGCAAATAAAGAAAATTGCCGCTTTTTGACGAAAATCGCAAAATTTTGACCTCGCGAAATTAATGCGTTTTACAGTACTAGAACACTGAACCCTACATACCCATGTGTGACTTGTGAGGTCTGAGCTTTGATTCCTTTTGATTAAAATTGGAATTGTGAATTCTGGTGACACGAGAATGATTCCACAGATATTAAGGCTGTGAGTTTGAACTCTGAACCCCCCACCCTCAGCCCAAGTATGACCCTTCAGGCCAGAGGTTTGATCCCTACAAGTTCTTGGAGATTGAATTCTGACAGTTGGTGACCCAGGTATGATCCCACAGGTCACAGATCTGATATCTTAGGTGTTTTGAAATGAACTTGGATCCCTGGTGACCCAAGCTTGTTTTCATAAGTATGTAGGGCTGAGAGTTTAAACTCTGCATCTATGATCCCAGAGGGCTCAGATGTTATCTTTAGAGCTACAAGTTCAACATTTGAGTGCTGAATTCTAGTAAGCTATTTTAAGGCTGAGTTAACATTTTAAGTTCCTTCTCTCAGGTCCGGTACACAATTTTAGAGAATTGCCTTGTCTGTCCATCTGAATCATCACAAATTTGGTTTCCAGATTTCACAATGTTTACCATAATAAGGCAATGTGTTGCTTCAAAAAAACCACAGCCCTATTTCAAGTTCAGGTTTAGGTTCAAACGCCAATTTATACCAAACTCTAGTTTTCCAATCATAAATTGATGGTGATAATTTAACTCAACTGCACGATTAATGGTCACCTTAGAGTCATGGAGTTCCATGTCTAAAGTACCAGTGTTTAAGGTCAATGTGAAAACAGATGGCATTTCTCCAATAGTTTGTTAGAAAATTATGCCCACTGTACTGTGACAGCTCTTTTTGGCTGCTTTACCTACTAAAAGCATTTTTTACTGGAATCTCATTTTTGATATTTATAATTACATTTTAGGTAAACTTGAGTATCAGGCACAGTCACCAGATGAGGGAGCTCTGGTGTCAGCTGCCAGAAACTTTGGCTTTGTTTTCAAGGTATGTTTATATCTTAATTATGAAATATACCCTGACTTTACATTAGAAACTTAGGAAAATAACTGTTCATTCATGTTGGGAAACTGATAAAGATGGGTTTTTTTAATAATTTGAATTTGAGTTGGCTTCATTTATTCTGCAGAAATAACCTTATGAATAAAAAAGCGAACAGTTTAAATCCTGATGAGACAGCACAGATGTGACAGACTGTTGATGACAAACATATTAAATACTTCCTGGGATTGTGTGAACAAGTCATAAAATAAATGAAATTTACATGCAATAAAGTGTTGTTAAAAACTTCTCAAAAATAAAGTTACACATTTGTCAACTTGGTAGGTTATAAAAAGATGATGTATTTGTGCAAGTGTTACTTAAGGATATTGGTTTGGTTTATCAAAAAAAGAGTTTGACTTAGCATTACATTACTCCATAGATACACTTTTTTGCATGGGCAAACAGTGCAGATCCAGATCAGATGGCAAGGATGTGCCTGCTGATCTTAATCTGCCTTGGTTGCACATGGGTGATAATACATATATATGGAGTAAAGGGTTAAGATGTTTTGGTGTTATTGAATTGCTTATCAGACATATTTATGACTGGATAAGAACATTAACTTGTTGCCCTGGAAAAATAAAATTACTTCTGAGGGGAGTCTGTATATTAGTAATGCTGTTTTTCAGTCAAGAACTCCAAATACAATCACCATAGAAGTAAATGGAGAGGAGCAAACCTATGATCTGCTTGCCATCCTCGACTTTAACAATGTCAGGAAAAGAATGTCCGTAAGTGTTCCATCTTGCTACTATTCTTCATTATAATCAATGTCAAAGAGAATGTGTTCTATGTTAAGGCTGTCCTTGACTGAAACAATTTCAGGAATATAAATGTCTGTACATATTCATTTAAAAGTTCTCCTAGGCTTAAACAGTATCAGGAAAGGAATGTATGTAGGGGTTCCATGTCGAGCTGTTCTTGGCTTTAACAATATTACAGAAGAGAATGTTAAACAATCTAAAGCAACAGTCATGAAATTCTTAGTAACTGAGTAATATCTCTGAAATAAGGTTATTTTTTGTGTACACTGTATTTGGATATTCACTGTTGTATGAAAACTCAAATCCATGATGCCTCAGATTTTGTCCCAACATCTAATATTTACACCTCTACTTCATTCTTTATGATGAAGCCTTGTTCAGCTAACAAATCAAAATAACTGTTGGTAGGCTTTATATCTATTACTCTGAGTGGTGTGTCTACAGTAAAAGCCACTCACAATTTATTGCACTGTGTACAATGTTTTAACATGTGACATTGGTGAGCACATGTTTGACCACGAGTTGCTGGGAAAAAGAATGCTGTCATTCGCTTGTCAGAAACTAGGCTGTTCTAATAGCAATTCTAAAAATCTGTAATATTGCGAATTCTTCTTATATTTTCTGTATTTAATGGCAGTATTTATGTTTGTAAATACATGTATAAGGATGGAATCGATATTTGATGGTTTTCATTATGGTATGAAAGTCATTATTATACCCCCGCTTCGAAGAAGAGGGGGGTATACTGTTTTACCCTTGTCCGTGCGTCCGTCCGTCCGTAACAAAATTTCCGTCGCAGTTTTCTCAGCAACTATAACATGCAGCAGCCTGATATTTTGCATATTGCTTTATCATATAGTCCCATATGGTGTAAAGCAATTTCATGCTCCTTGCTCATCTACTTCCTGTTTGCCTCATATTTTTAGATTTTGTTACTAAAAAGGTGCATTACATCGACCAAAAGGCATGTTAATTTTCCGTCGCATTTTTCTAAGCAACTATAACATGCAGCAGCCTGATATTATGCATATTGCTTTATCCTATAGTCCCATATGGTGTAAAGCAATTTCATGCTCCTTGCTCATCTACTTCCTGTTTGCCGAATATTTTAGGTTTTGTTACTATAAAGGTGCATTACATCAACCAAAAGGCATGTTAATTTTCCGTCACAGTTTTCTAAGCAACTATAACATTCAGCAGCCTGATATTATGCATAATGCTTTATCCTATAGTCCCATATGGTGTAAAGCAATTTTATGCTCCTTGCTCACCTACTTCCTGTTCACCAAATACTTAGATTTTTACACATAGTTGACATACATGCACAATTTCCGTCGCAGTTTTCTAAGCAACTATAACATGCAGCAGCCTGATATTTTGCATAATGCTTTATCCTATAGTCCCATATGGTGTAAAGCGATTTTATGCTCCTTGCTCATCTACTTCCTGTTTACCGAATACTTAGACTTGTGCACATAGTTGACATACATGCACAATTTCCGTCGCAGTTTTCTAAGTAACTATAACATGCAGCAGCCTGATATTTTGCATAATGCTTTATCCTATAGTCCCATATGGGGTAAAGCGATTTTATGCTCCTTGCTCATCTACTTCCTGTTTACCGAATACTTTGATTTGTGCACATAGTTGACATACATGCACAATTTCCGTCGCAGTTTTCTAAGCAACTATAACATGCAGCAGCCTGATATTTTGCATAATGCTTTATCCTATAGTTCCATATGGTGTAAAGCGATTTTATGCTCCTTGCTCATCTACTTCCTGTTTACCGAATACTTAGATTTGTGCACATAGTTGACATACATGCACAATTTCCGTTGTAGTTTTCTTAGCAACTGAAACATGCAGCAGCCTGATATTTTGCATAATGCTTTATCATATATTCCCATATGGTGTAAAGCGATTTAAAACTCCTTGCTCACCTAACTTCCTGTTCACCGAATACATAGATTTTTATATATAGTTGACATACATGCACAATTTGTGTCACATTTTAAAAAGATGCGAATATTATTTCTGTATACTCTGACAAAGCTGTATTGCGGGGGTATTAATCACCTTCAGTGATAGCTCTTGTTTGAATTGTTTAAACTAAACAACCCAACTGTTTCCCATACCCAAATGAAAACCGTCATATTTTGATTCAATCCAAAGTACAAAGCAAAAGTAAGATAACATGTATTCCTATGGCAGGTGATTGTGCGGAGAAATGACAAGATACAGCTGTGGTGTAAAGGGGCTGACTCTGTGATATTTGAAAGACTGGACAAATCGTGTAATGAATTGAAGGAACTCACTACTCATCACCTCAATGTAAGTTGTCAGCTGATGTATGTTGATGACAGACACACCAAAACATGGTCTGCTGCTCATAATTCTGCTGGATTACAGCAGTTTGAACACTGTTTCAGCTGCAAGGGTTACAATCATTGCTGGTAATGAATGTTATTCAAAGAAAGTTTAATGTATATGTAGATGCTGTCAAATAAGTATTATTTGTGACAGATTAATTTTCATTTATTGGTTGGTAAGGCAGCTCCAGGAATTTCATTCCACCAAAGTAATAATGAGTTCCACATGATTTGTTCAAAATTCACAAAATATTTCTCTACTAAAAAATTTGTGGTAGAGAAAACATAAAATTGTATTTCAAAACTAAAAGTAAAGATATTTTCATCTAATATGATTTTCCTGGAACCTTACACATACTTCGCTTTCAGAAATAAATAAAATTCTTTACATAATGTAAATACTTGATTTTTGTATTAACCCTTTCCTCCATATATACACCATTTATCACATGTAGAACTAGATCAAATGGCACATCCATATCTGATATAGATCTACACTGGTTGCTTCTTGGTCAGAAATAACTGACTCAAAAAACAACCAATTTAGATTCTGATCAGATGGCATGGATGTGCCAGCTGATCTAGATCTACACTGGTCGCACAGGTGTTAAAAGGGGTATATATGGGGTAAAGTGTTAACTCATTACCTTACAAACCGCTAGGATAAGTTATTTTGTAAACAAAAAAAACAACACAACATATTAGAGATCTAGATAAATAAATTAATTATTATTTTCATGAATTTGTTCTTTCATAAAGTTTACTCATGTATTATATTGAACATTCAGGAATTTGCTCAAGAAGGTTTACGGACTCTGTGCCTGGCAGTAAAGGATATCTCAGACAGTTACTATGCTACATGGAAGGCAAAACACAAAGAAGCAAGGTATGGTTTATATATTGGTTGTATATGTATACATTCTAGATTATTCATAAAGCGCAATCTCCCCACATAGCATATAAAGAGACAACGAGAGAGAGAGAGAGAGAGAGCACAGAATTACATGTAAACATAGCTGCACTGAACAAAATAGACATTACATTGAAGGAACTTGTGCTATAACCACATTAAAATCGGTTGACCTGTGTGATGTGTAGACTGAAGAAATACTTGTTAAGGTTCTTGTAGCCTTCTGTTAATCCTTAAACAGAGCACTTTATTGTATTAACATGGTTTTCTTGTCCATCAAAAATAGGAGTGTTATGCTGATGTTTATTGAGCGAAAAGCAATTAGTGTAGACCAACATCATACTTCCTATATGATTAGGCAAATCTGAATCTACACTAAAAAAACTAAAGTTGGGGACCAGTCTCAGATCTCAAGGATCTGATTGGCTGAAATGGAGACTAGTCAGATCTCAAGCTTCTGATTGGCTGAAATGGAGACTAGTCTCCATTTTAGATAATCAGAAGCTTGAGATTTTAGACTGGTCTCCAGATTTAGTCTCATGATCATGGGCCCTTTGATATATGAAAATATAATCAGGAGGTGTTCTTGTTGACAGTGTAGCGCTGGAGAACAGGGATGACAAGCTGGATGAAGTCTATGAGGAGATAGAACAGAACCTGGTCCTGCTCGGAGCTACAGCCATAGAGGATAAGCTACAAGACGGCGTCCCCGAGGCTATAGCCAACCTTGCATTGGCTGGAATCAAAATCTGGGTCCTTACAGGGGACAAGCAGGGTATGAAAGATGGTTTAAAATAATACGGCTGCATCTATACTCAACTTAAAATCTTCTTAACTTTTGAAATATGAATATTGTTTGCTGAGTGTAGTAATGCACTAGAGAATGGTGTGTTTGTGTTTATAAACTGTATTATATAATTATAAAAAGTGTTTTGAAGATACTATTGTGCTAGAAATAGATGGAAACAAAATGTTCATTTAGAAATGCCACTTCTGACAATCGGACAGCATGCCCTCGTTCAGTTAACATCCAGCACACAATTACAGATACAATGTATAACCTTGAGCACATATAATGGAGGACATGATGTGCAGGTCCTGATCAGATGTCACGGATGTACCGGCTGATCTGGATCTACACTGGTTGCACATGCGTAAAAATGCGTTAATCCTTTATTTTTATATTGTAGAGACGGCGATCAACATTGGCTACTCATGCCACCTGCTGACGGACGAGATGGAGGAGGTGTTTGTTGTGGACGAGGAGGATTTAGACAAGGTGAAGCATCAGATGGAACAAGCTCTACACACCATTGAAGATTTCCGTAAAGGCACCAAGTCCAACGACCATATAGATTCTGACGTCAGGTATACAGTGAAACCTGCCTTAGCAGCCACCTGCGAATAGCAACCACTTGTCTGAAACAGCCAGTTTGAATATGACCTAAACTGACATTTTGTTCTAATTTTTTACTGTTTTTAACAGCCACCTGTCTTCAGCAGCCACTTTTTGTCACTCCCTTGGGTGGCTGCTAAAGACAGGTTTGACTGTATACAATTTATCTTCAAAAGCTACAACAACATTAATTTAATATTGTCAGAAACAGACACATTGTGACCATTTGTTAAAAAATAAAAGGAAATACTTTATTGATAAAGAAATCTACCAAGATACAAAGATTTGAGCCAATATTAGCCCATATAAATAATAACAGACCATTCAGTCATGATAGTCAAACATAACAGTGGCACATGCCAATACAGATAGACAACTTACATAAAAGTCCAAGTTTATTTACACCTCTTGTTATCTCTGAGAAGGAAGTTTTTACGCCGCGGGCTTTGCATACATAAAATATTTGACAATTTTTAACATGGGGTATTTTATCTGTGCATAATTTAAATTAGGGCAATTGTAGTGTTAACTTGCACAAAGCAAATGTTGAAAAATGAGTGACACCTCTATGTCAGGTAGTGAAGGTGACATCTCTTTTGATGGATTTGAACAAGTGGTTGTGGTTTAAAATATGAATTGGGAGTGGGGTGGTGTAGGGGTATGTATCTAAGTATAGGAAATGAAATTCAAGAGGCGAAATGTCGGAACTAAGAAAAGATATGCGACATCTATTAGAGGAATCATGGTCTAAAATAGAACACTGGATTCCGTATCACTATGTGTGAATTATCGTTCCGACAATCCTCTTGTATTGCAAGTTCTTGTTTTAACATCACAACCAGACATAATAATTAATAAATAGTAATTAATAGAAGTTCTTAAAGTGTAAAAAATCATGGAAAACAGTAAACATGTATTATATTTTTTCAGGTTTGAGAATGGCCTGAGCACACCGACTAGAGCCTCGTTTAACAATGCTAATGAAGACGTTAGTCTGCAAGGTCAAGGTGACTTTGCTCTTGTCATCAGTGGTCACAGTCTGGTAAGCCTAGTCCTTGACCAGATAATAAAACTGAGATTGGAGACCAGGCTCAAATCTCAAGCGTCTGATTGGCTGAAATGGTGACAGGTCGCCATTTCAGGCGATTGAGATTTGAGATTAGTCTCCAGTTTTTGTTTCATGATCTTGGACCCTTATATCAATATTCTGTAATATCATCTGATTGTGAGAAATGAATGTTTTGTGGAGAAACCTCCCATGAACTTTTGTAAAGAGTTATGTCTCACCCCACATAATTTTGTAATAAGTAGACAAAAGATACCATCTAGTAGTTCTGATATACAATTTAGGATTGTTATTACCTGTGCAAATTGCGGTATAATATATTGTCTGAGCAGGTGAGAAGTGTTAGCCTCTTCGTTGTTCCAAGCACTCTTGTTGGTGTAAGTCAGCATATATTTTGCAGTGATATGCTGCTTTGTTAACTTGGTGTACAGAAATTTCATTTTTCATAAAGGTGGTTAGGAGATTAATTCTAAAATTAAAACTATACATATATCCCATATGACTGTCACTATAATGCCATAAGCTTTTATCAGGTAGAATATAACTAACTTGTGATAAAACTGCAGTTTACTGTTATGTCCTGATCAAATATAGACTTAAAATAACTTGAAAACAATACTTTTTCTCCCTAACAAGTCACATTATCACCTTGAAAATATTGACTGGGATTCTGTGTTTTGTTGTTTTAGGCGCACTGTTTAAAGCCAGACCTAGAAAAGACCTTGCTAGAGTTAGGCTGTCTGTGTAAAGCAGTGATATGCTGTCGAGTGACCCCGTTACAGAAAGCACTGGTTGTGGACCTTATCAAGCGGAACAAAAAATCAATCACCCTAGCGATAGGGGATGGTGCTAATGATGTTAGCATGATCAAAAGTTAGTATTATCAACATTTTTTGTTTTGATTTATAGAGGAGAGTTCTTCCATCCTTGTGCAGAAAATGGCAACTTTTTAAAATATGAAGTATTCATGATATAAACCTTGCAGATTTTGAGTTTCAGTTTTGTTTAATAGATTTTTATCATAACAGATCTGAAGGTAAATCATTTTTCAGTTCTTATTCCTTTACTACATAGAAACACTTCAATTGCAAGGGCATACAGTGTAGATCCAGATCGAACTGGAACATCCGTTCCATCTGTTATGATCGACACCATTTGCTTTTTGGTCAAAAAATAACCTATTGAATCAAAATGCCATCAGTGCAGATCCTGATCAGTGTCCAAGGTTATAAAGCTGAGCATGGAAACCAGTCTCAAATCTCAAGCATCTGATTGGCTGAAATGGCGACCAGTTGCCATTTCAGCCAATCAGATGCTTGAGATTTGAGACTGGTTTCCAATCTCAGCTTTATAACCTTCAGACCAGGTGGCACAGATTTGCCTGCTGGTCTGGATCTGGATCTACATTGTTTGCACATGCAAGAAACTTATATATGGAGTAAAGGGTTAACATTCTCAGCTCAGTCACAGACCTTATCTAACAGCTTGCCATTGCGTGTTCTACAAAACATCTTGTTATATTTCAGCTGCTCATATAGGGGTGGGTATCTCTGGACAAGAGGGTATGCAAGCTGTTCTTTCCAGTGATTTCTCCTTTGCACAGTTCCGCTATCTTGAGCGACTATTACTTGTGCATGGACGCTGGTCGTACTTGCGCATGTGTAAATTTCTGCGGTTCTTCTTCTACAAGAACTTTGCCTTCACTTTGTGTCATTTCTGGTTTGCTTGGTTTTGTGGATTTTCTGCTCAGGTAAGTTTGTTTTTCTGTAAATACCATCTATACTAATGTAATGGAACAGACTGTGTTCTTGGCAAAGTACATGTAGGTAGCGTGTAAAATACCACATATAGTTGCTTGATCCACATGTCGCAGGTTGTCCTCTGTATTGATACAACTGAAAGCATAGGGTCCTAAATAATTTCCCATCTAATGTAATATGCATAACTGGTGTACCTTTGTAAAAAATTGTTTAGGACTTGCAATCATTTGCACTGAACCCATAGAATAGTATTAGAATTAGAACTTCGGGGATCCTGGATGGTTTGGTTGGACTGCTGTTGCTTCATTTTTCAAACCCATACAATCAATATAGATATCAGAAGTCACCATGACCCTTGTTCTTGTTGAAACTGGTACACATAGCGAGTGTGGTAAAACCATTGCAGTTAAAATTTTGAACCTGTTTGTCTGGTGTAAACATGGATAGTGTAGGGTTAAAAATGGGTAAAGTGCTTTATTAGTAGAACTTGTTTCTGCTTTATACCATTTCATTAGTTAAATATTTGTCTGGGAATTTCAGGTTAGGCAGTATTCTATATTGCAAAATACTTTTTTTATAAATATGATGTAATATAATAGTGTATTGTTACATTTTATTACAGACATTGTTCGACCCCTACTTTATATCGTTCTATAATGTAATGTACAGCTCCCTGCCTGTGCTGGCTCTTGGGCTGTTTGATCAGGTAAGTTCTAGCTTTGTCTTCTACATGTATATCAAATGTTGCAAAACATGGATGTTAGTGTTTGGTGATCATTTAGTACGTAGAACTCTGTTATATTGATGTTCGTGGGGTCAACACCTTCAGGCCTGATACACAACTGGCAAAGAAACTTGTCACACCGGTCATGCTCGGTAATAATAAGACTGTTACTTTAGACATTGTCTGCTTTTAGAAATAGGTAGATTTGAATTGAGAATATAAAAAATGAGCTGTTTAAAGAATACATTTGGTGTTTTGTTGAGATCGCAGACTGAACTGTATAGAGAATATTTAGTGTTTTATTAAGAATACGGCTGAAGTTGAGTGTTGTGTTACAGGATGTGGATGACTATTACTCATTGAGATATCCCAAGCTGTACTATCCTGGCCTAGTCAATCATCTTTTCAACAAAAAGGTGTTTGGTCTCAGTGTTGCTGAGGTAAGAATACTCCTAGTAATCATTAATCTACACACAGATTTGCCATTTCTTACAGTCTGTTACATTAGAACTAGAGTTAAGGAGCACTGTCTCTGGATAGAGATTGAGTAAGCATGTCTATATGAAAATATACTACTAAGTTTACTTTTATCTAATGCATTGTGATGAAAGTGTACAGTACCCAGTGAACCTGTTTGTTTACACTGGATACGGTTATGGTCAATGATGCATTTATGTTTAGACTTAAAATCTAAGCATTTGAGTCTTGTCGAATCAATGTAATTAAAGAAAGTATATATTGGCCTCATTTTGATGCCCAAGACAGCAGTCAGTTGAGAACCAAAGCTCTGACTCTAAGGCCATCCTCACAAAGTTGTATTTGTCTTGAACCAGGTGGTGTTCAGCTACAGAAGCATATTTGGGCCCAAGATTATAGAACTATAATTGAAGATTTTTTTTTAAATCTCAAGAATCTGATTGGCTGAAATAGGGACTGCTCTCCAGTTTTAGTTCTATGATATTGGGCTCAAATTTAACAGGGAAAACAGATACTTTTTATATTTATAGGCTTAAGATTGCATTCTGTTCCCAGACAAGAAGGGACAGCAAGCTCACAATAATCAATTAAAACTAACACAATTAAGGAAATGTAATTTTTCAACACCTTTATTACTTTATCGAGTTATAACATTATACATCAAGTTATAACATTATACATCATTGTCATTAGTTTCAGCAGACCTCCAAACCTTCTAGAATTTCTAAACCCATTGCCAAGGATTTAATGTTTAAATGTGGGTGCATATTATTATCTTCATTGTTTTGTTGTTTTGCAGGGTTTGGTGTCCTCCATAGTGTTGTTTTTCATACCATATGGTGCCTTTATGGAAGAGGTGTCACCTTCGGGGAAGGATCTGGTTGACATTCAATCGCTAGGAGTTGTTGTGGCCAGCATTCTTGTTGTTGCTGTTAATTTAAGGGTAATGAATACTATATTTTTATTTTGTTATCATTTAGAATGATAAAACAGCTTTAATTAGGCTCCTACCAGTTTACTGTCCATCCAACTATCTGAATGTCCATGCTTATGAAAAGATATTTAGGGGGCTAAGAAAACAATAGATAACAGTAAATTCTGTTCATTCAATCTCATACCTGGCTAAAATTTTCTCTGAAAGAACAAAAGAGAGAACAAAAAGGTAGCCATAAATATCCATTAGTAAGGTCCCATGGCCATTCATCCATCTGTCCGCAAAAATTGGATTCGGCAACACTTTTGTACACAAAATCAGTTATTTAAGGGATAAGTAGTTTTGTTTATTTGCATGGATTTAATAGGAATGTTTGTTTTTGTGTTTTGGTAGAGCTTCAGCTTGTTTAACCTTGAATAATAAATTATTTTTAAGTTCAATGTCTAAAAATCAAATTTAAGTTTAATGCATAAAGCATGATGCTATTTTCATCATATAAATACCCTGTTAATTAATCTACAATATGCCCCAGATATTTATAATTTCATGTTGTTTTATATTTCAGTGTGCCTTAGACACTAGTTATTGGACGGGCTTCAACCATTTTGTGATTTGGGGGAGCATCATTTACTACTTCTGCTTCATACTTATCATGTATATACCCACTTTGAACTACACATATCAGGGAGTTGCTTTTGAAGTGTTTTCTTCAGCTAACTTCTGGTTGACTTTGATTCTTACAAACGTGATATTACTTCTACCAGTTGTGGCCTACAGATTTTACATGACAAATATAAAAGCTTCGTTGTCTGATAGAATACGAATGAAACAGAGACTAACAAAGATTAAAGCACGCACACGAGATATTAGAATCAGACGTGCTTCAACAATCCGTCGCAGTGCAAGATCAGTGCGGTCAGGATATGCTTTTGCCCACCAGCATGGCTTTGCAGAGCTTATTACAAGTGGTACAAATATGCTTGATAGGGTGGCACAAAATATTCGACTGAAGAGTTCTGTAACATTGACACATATGAAAAAACTGGATGATAGTGCAAGTGCTAATGTTAATTCTAAAAATGGTATACCAGTAAGAAATGCTGTGTCGCATCCGAACTCATTAGAAACATACGATCATAAGGAAGAAAAAGTGTTGTATAGCGATAAATTGTGATCTGCATTATACTTATTTATTTGGCTTGCAGTAGAAATACTGTGTCTGGTATAGATAAAATAATGTTAAAGATAATTATTTAAGGCATACAGGTTTCATGACTTAACCCTTTCCTGTATAGATACACCTTTATTGCTAGGGCGAACAGTTTAGATCCAGATCAGCCGCACATCCGTGCCATCTGATCAGAATCTAAACTGTTTGCTTTTTTATTCATTAGGTTATTTCTAACCAAAATACGACCAGTGCAGATCCTGATCAGACGGCATGGATGTGCTGGCTGATCTGGATCTATACTGGTAGCACATGCGTAAAAATGCGTATATATCAAGGAAAGGGTTAATGTATGTAATGGACTAGAACAAAACAATTTTGATTTTGGAAAAATGATACAGGAAAGTGATTGTCTTTGATTATTTTAGTCATAATTATTTTGGTAGTGTTAGTTTGTATAGACCGGCTGTTAAAAGGGCCAGCTATATCATTTTTATTGTGTCGCCCTTTCGAAGAAAAGGTGATATATAGGGACCGCTTTGTCCGTCAGTCCGTCGGTCCATCGGTCGGTCCGTCACGAAAACTTAACATTGGCTATAACTTTGCCATTTCTTAATATTTCTTTATTAAACTTTCAAATTATATTGCTGATGACAACACGCTCGAGATGATACCAAATTCTCAAGGTCAAGGTCACATTTGATGGAGTTATGCCCCTTTTTGTACTTATATTTAGACATGAAAACTTAACGTTGGCAATAACTTTGCCAATTCTTAATATTTCTTCATGAAACTTTCAAATTATATTCCTTATGACAACACGCTCGTGATGATACCAATTCTTTAGGTCAAGGTCACATTTGATGGAGTTATTTCCCTTTTTACGAAAACTTAACGTTGGCTATAACTTTGCCATTTCTTAATATTTCTTCATCAAACTTTCAAATTATATTCCTTTTAACAACATGCTCCTGATAATACCACATTCTTTAGGTCAAGGTCACACTTGATGGAGTTATTCCCCTTTATATGAAAACTTAACATTGGCTATAACTTTGCCATTTATTAATATTTCTTCATCAAACTTTCAAATTATATTCCATATGACAATACGCTGATGACGATACTATATTCTTAAGGTCAAGGTCATCTTTGTTGGAGTAATGCTCCTTTTTGTACTTGCATTTTTATTCCGACAGCACCAAAGGGCGACACAAGTGTTCAACTGAACACCCATCTAGTTTTAATATTTTTGGCAGTCATTCATTTTGTTTTACTTTTAAGTCACAATTTCATATATTTTAATTTCATTCTATTTTTGTAAATGTCTTCTTGCTGTAAAACATCTTACATTGTTGATTTTAAATGCTGACATTTTACATATGATAACAGACGCCATTTTACTGTACATGTATTTCTATTGAAATTCTATTTTTGTACTGTTATTTCTTTAATGCTGCATCAATCATTATATTTTGTTGGTGAAAGGTAGATAT